>JARQST010000088.1:126847-271948 GCA_030142225.1 Pachycephus smyrnensis | reverse complement strand
GCAGGGAGAGCGTTTGCTTGCTCTTTTACTCTTTTTTTGTTTTGTTCTACTGTTTCTCTCTCTCTCTCTCTCTCTCTTTCCTTCTGTCTTTTACTCTTTACGAGCTGCACTCTCCACGCACCTTTATACGTCCGTACGTCGATTACTTTTCCCTCACTTTATCTTCGTTCAATACCTCTTCTGTCTCCTTCCGTTAAATTACTTATCCCTCTTCCTCCCACACGATTCTAGAGACGCGATCGCGCTAAGCACCACCGAATTGTCCCGCGCCAACGAGACCTTCGCGGACGTCGATGACTTACGGGAACGAATCGATGACTGATGCGTACCTCTGTCCACTGAAACTGGTCATTCCCCCTTCGCTCCCCGACAAGATGACTTCACGTGCACGACCACAACAAAATTCTCGTGGTACACCATCCGAGGGACATTAATCATTATCGTCGACCTCATCGCAAGACCATCTCGATGACTACAGGTGTACCTAACCGACTCTACCAAGAGTCATGCGTATTCCGTATAACGTGAATGATGCGTGACTGCCTTGTAGCTTTCTGCCAGTCACGATGACTCCTTGCGTATAGATACCTACAGCTGTTTCTCACGAAAGAGCGAAAAGCTGTGAAGAAGAAAAAGTCTAGAGAAAGTCGTCCGAGGCAAAAAGAATGGAAATTAAAAAAAAACAGCCCTGTAGGAAGACAGGGTAAAAGATAGGATAGGGCTGAGCGGGGGGAGGGGATGGCATACGTACAACCTACGTGCAGGAGCGTTTGTCTAATCGAGTCAGCGCAATTAAACAAAGTCGCTGCTGCGAGGTCGCGACATCCCCGTCGTCGCGTTAGCCCACTCGGTCCTGGAAGTGCAAAGGGGGATGAAAGGAGAACAAGAGAAAACACAGACAATGGATTCGGGCTCGCGGTTCGTGTGTTGGTGGGCGGGTGCATTGTCGCCGGTATTGTTGCGCCTTGGTTATTGTGTCGCCCGGACTGTTTTGTGGCCGAGCGACGCTGCTGCTATAGCGAGTCTAGTGGGCTTGCCTGGTGTTTCCGGCACTCCGCCATCCCCTCTCCTCCCTCCTCGACCACCCCCTGCTAATCATCCCTTGGCATTGGGATCGATGGTCATTCTCACCTCGATTTCTTGCAATCGAGTCACTCGTAGTATCTCTCGCAAGGGTCCTTGGACACGTGGGCATGAAAATGGAGGGGGAGGGGGAGTATTGAATTCCGGGGGTTAATACTCTTTCATGGGGATGAAACGAGGACGGGTGAATTTCATGGTAATTTCCCGGTTTACTGGCAATTGGGTGGCACGGGGTTGTTGCTGCGAGCTAACCTCAAAACTAAGGCGGACGTATCCTTGACGTTGCATTTCGAGACGTAGCCTCCTGCAGGCGCCATAGAAAGCATTGTACGCTCGCGTGGCATTCACCGGGATGAATGCGCCCTCTGGAGCGACACAGTCTCAGATGTAAGACACAAGAAGCATAAAAGAGTTGCCATTATGTGCAGCTTAAATAACAGCGCACACAAGTGCTGCATTCTGCGAGAGATTTCTATGGACTGTTTGTGTGACTCTGTCTTCTATGGCCACTTCTGTCCTAGGCTCTGCGCAGTGCTCCTCTTCGTCGCCATTTTTCTTCTTTTATGCTTATATCTTTTATATATATATATACGTGTCTCTTTCTTCTCTCAGAAATTCTTTCTCTCGCGTCACAGCCGTTCGGATCACGATTACGTCTTGCACAGGCTAGAACTGTGTTTAAATTGTACTGAGTCTCGTGACGTCATCTTTTTGCCACGTGCGCTGTCTGACGACCACGGTCCTTTACTACTTGTAATTAGTGTACGGGCGTCTAAAGAAGTCGGTCTTATCCGTAGAACGAAGGGGTGCTAGTAGATACGGTGTTTCATGCGTCAGACTTACCTCTGGCTATGCTATAGTCGAGTTTGATCAAGTAGAGAAAGTAGTTTGTTGGTTAGACGTATGATTATATAGGTATATATTGTATTGGTATGACAACAGGTGTATCAACCCTTGACAACGAGTCGCAATGATGGGGATGGTCTGACTCGTAAATCGGGCCAAGTGCAGACAACAGGTGTATGGCCAGACAAATCGCGTAGCTCTGAAATCCACCCCTCCACGTTTATATCTGTCGTTCGCCCTTTTGACTTTACTCCCTTCTCCGCTCCCTGTATCCCGCACCTCCCTCGAGACTCGCGGTTAGGTTAGGGGTCGGGATATTCTACTATTGCGGTAGGTTCTCCGCGCCGCCAGCCTGAAAGACGGATGGCAGACCTGATCTCCGACTTGATCCTCAGCTTTCGCAACCCCTAATAGGAGAGCGTTACCGATGTCTGGGCATTATATTCCTAATCTACTTGGAGGACAGGAGGGAACCAGGGGTACGCGTAGCGGATAACTGGACGGATAACGATAAGCCGTGTGTTAGACGAAGAAATTATTTTTAATCGCTCGTAAGGGTAGTTTTATTGCGAGTGGGGGGGTGGATGAATGCGTTTGATAATTTTATTACATTATCGCCTAACGATTATACTCTTGTTTTTTGGGGGTGAGAGAAAGGAGTGAGTGGGAGTCTAGGGGGTTGGTGCGTTACACGGTCAGTACTAGGATAGGGGTTGCTCGTGGCGTTAACGTTCGAAAGTGACGGTGGGTGCTGCTGCACACGTATCGCGTGCGGCTGCGGATGAGTCGACGGGGTAATATGAGTGTACGTATAGGTGTGCACGCCCTTATTCGACTCTTTTGTCTAGGCGTCCATTCTCTGGCACATTATCAGGCCTATTGTCCTTCACATTGTTACCCCTACTCCGCTCTCTCATTGTTTTGCAATTTCCCCCACTTAACCAATACGCCCATCCACCCTGGGATCCTCTATTCGCCTCTGCCATTCTCTCTTACCGCTTCCCATACCCCGTCCACCGACGAGCCCTTACTCTCCCAATAAATATCCTCCCCTACGTTACACCCCCCGCTCATCACCTGACATTCTTAGAACACACGTCCCCCTCCCCACCTCCTTCGCTCGTCTAATTGACCTCAAAACAATTTTGCAATCTGCATAAAGTCCCCCAAGGGTGCGGTTTCATTCAACCCTTAGACAAAAACAGTACCAACCAAAATCTATATAGCTGAGGGATGGCAGGAGGGAGGGTTTCAGAAAGGAGGATCGTGCCGGAATTGCACCGTGGCTGAAAAAAAAGAAACTTTTGAAACGAGCTGAAGTCCTGGGGTGCGGAAGGGAGGGGGAGGGTAGTTAGGGGTAGGTGGCGAATGGATTGGGGGTGACGAGTACGGGTGGCATTGCTGCTAGGTAGGTTGGGTGGGCTGGGTTCGCTGGATGGCTGCCTGGCGCAAGGCGGTCGGGGGAAGGAGTAGGGGGTGGGATGTTGGAAACAATAATTAGGAATGACGGTGCACGAATCCGTACAACATTCAGTTGAGAATATATTTCAGAGCGACTTTGAATGGAAGCCCTTGGAACTCCGTAAAATAGACAAAAGCCTCGCTGCCGAACAATTCGTCTATTCTACTCGGTGGTTACGAACGAACGAGCTTCAGCGTATAACATATTCGTATGGTGGCGCTAGTACCGTCTACCGCCACTTACACTGCCATCGCTATGGGCGCTAGTAGTAACTGGCACAAACCACCGTCCTCGATGTATAGTCCGTACCCCGAATCACCTCGCTACCGCGAAATCTCAACCACCGTCTATATCATCTACGGTCCTACCCACCCCTCCCCCCTCATTCTCCACAGACTCCCTTATACACCCACTGACAATCCTCCAACCTCATCCTTTATACCGTACGCGAGGACAACCAATCCCTCCCCGCCCTCCCTCCTGCCACCACTTCACCGCGTTTCATTCTGTCAGGACAGTTTCTAACTTTTAACAGGTTTCTCTGTTACCGACGCACACCACTCATCCTCGTTACGTACCTCTCTTTCGTCTGCTTTGCTAACCCTTTATAATTATGATACCAGTTGCTGACAATTGAACCACCCTTAGTATTAGGGCCAATCATGCTTTTTGAAATTTTCAACCCATCACCCCTCCACCTCACCGCGCTGATAGATATACGAATAATTTTGTATGCCAGTACAAAGTTCTTGCGTATCCAAAATTATTACGGTACAGATTATCGTCCGTTGTACCGAAATTACTTTAATCTTTCGATTAAATCCGTGCTTATCGTAAAAAGTCAATTTAACGGTATTTCGTATCCTAGGGCTAATTTTCTCACTCGTTCTCCGATTATCTGAGATATTATATCTCAAGGTCTCTCCGCTAACAGATGTTCTCCATTCGCAGCCATCCACGCTACTGGTACACGTTATCTGCTGCTTCACCGCGTATCAGCTACTAGACACAGGGTGGACTGTTGTACGCTATTGGGTGTAGGTACAACAGCAACCCCTAGGTCTACCCTTAACGCGCGGTGCTACAACACGGATGCGCACAATGGCGGATTCATGTGGTTATTCTCGTACCGCGAGTGCAATAAAGGTACCGCGTATGATAATACCTGGTATACTAGATATATGTGTTATATATTATACACATATAGTACAATATGTATAACAGCACATGGAAACCTATGAACGCACGTACTAACGCATCGGCACGTTACTGACGTGCAATTCGGTTTCGCGCTACTCGCCATTTTCCATTTGTCGCGGTTTATAGTCAGGAAATTCGTCGTATGGAAACGGCAGTGGCGAATACGGGAATGCGGAAAACTGTTGAAACACCCTGACGCACCTTTCAGGGAATATTGGCTGGTGGGTGATGGGCATTGCGTGAATAGAAAACTCCTGTTTATTATGGGGTAGAAAGGGGAGGGGGCAGATTAAAGAATTGACTTCGTAGAGGGTGGTGGTCTATGATGAAATTTGATGGTATGCTAAAGAATCGAGGGTGGGGGAGGGTTAATCTTATACCAGGGTGGTCCGGACATTCGTATTTAGAGTTTCGATGTTTAGGGGTTGTTTCGATGAACGGGCGATAACTATCGATGACTATGGTAATGAAATATAAGAAGGCTTTACTCTTTTGAAGACTGGCGAATGACAAACAAGGGTGCCGTGGGGTTGAGGGGGGGGGGGGAGTAGGGGTGGCAAAAGCTGTCAACAGGGCCGGTAAGTATAACGCTCTGAAGTTGACTCTCAGCTTGGGTTTTGGGGTGGTGGGGAGGTTCTGGAATCGTGGGCTCCGTCGGAGGGTGGTAAGGGCGAGAGAGAGGAAGCATCGAGGAGGTTGGGTGAGGGATGGTATTGGTGAGGCAACAATAGGTCGACAGGGTGGCGGTACCCACAATGCTCTGGCTTGCCTGACTTCTTTGCGTGTCAAATGACTGAAAAGCCGTGGGGGTGTGCACGTTCGTTGGAGATTGTGGGTGGACGGTATAGGGAGCGGGGGAGGGGTGGTGTCGCGGTACGGGACTGCTGGGAGAGGCGCTGGGCGCACAACGGGTATAGGGGTATGAAAGGCGTGCTTTGTTTGGAAACAATGCCGATACTCTGCTACATCCTCATCTCCATTCTTCGCCTTGACGCAGCGGTGCTCCGAAAAGGGTTGCCTTTATTCCCTCCTGATTAAAGTTATAGGTTACTTTCGCTCTATTTTCTTATCGAGACCTTGCCGGATCCCTCTTTCCGAGCTTCGAACTTCCTGGCACGATTTTTGTTGTTCAGTACTTTGCCCCGGAAGGGGATGACGCGGGGGAGGTACGTGCGATCTGAACCTGGACCTCCTATGTTCATCCGATCCTGAGAACATTTATTTATCATCCTGGACCTTCCTTGGACTTTACTTAGGATCAATGGTTACTCCCCTTTTGTCAACCCTTATGGATTCAGTTTTTTTTTATAGCTGGATAGGAATTAAGGGTTGCTATACTGGAACTATGGACAGTCCCTAAAACGATACCGGGCAAAGTTTCCGATGTCTTCTGTACGACGTCAAAGCGACGGGTTACTTTATATTTTTCAACCCCCGCCGTTAGACACCCTCTCGCGGGGGCGGCAGGGGGGGTCGTGAGGTTAACGTCGTCTAAGAAAAGCTCATAACAAACTATTGAAAAGCGACGAATGAAAAATCAATGGCAGTGCCACGGGCACACGGACCGGACCCGGGGGTTGGACCGAGTCGTTCTCGGGGGGTGGTGGAATAGGGGCCGTACGGTGGACGCAGGGCGACGAGGGGGTGGTAGGGGGGGACACTCGGGGATGGTTTGGTGAATGGAATATTATTGGGGCATCCTTTCACGCGGACTCGACGGAAGCTAGAAGACCTCATCTGGCGGCTGTATGGATGGCGTTCGCTCCGGCAATGCCGCCTATTGAACCACCCCGTCGGTTATATATGTATGTATGGGTTCTTACATTTCATGATTTATCACGCAGCTTTCAGCCGGCTCAAAGCTCTGAAAGCGTGCAGATTGATAAAAGAAATAATAGAGGACGCGAAATAGAGGGACTCGATCTGATAGCGACGACGGAACGAAGGGAGAGCCATCCGCCTGTACGGATTCGTTCGATACACAGCAACTACCCTCTCACCCCTCCCCCTCCCTCCACCCACCTTGTGTCTATTTCGCGGACTTTCATTTTTCCCTTTATCTCCACTACCCTCGAGTTCCGACGACTTTCAACGCCTGCTGTCCTTTATGTCTTTCAATGCACGCCGCCATTTTGGACTTTCCAAAATTCTTGTCCTCTATTATGAAATTTTACTCGACTGCGTCAATCCTTGCAGGATATACAGGGTGTCCCTGAAACATTGAGACCGAAAAGCAATTTTTCATTGTACGTACAATTTATGCTGTTCTCATCTCGACGTTGATCTTCTACTGCACAGTGGTCCACGACGAGGTTAGCGTGAGGAGGAGCACGTGCGCGAGCTCGGTACCAGGGTGGGGAGTGGGGAGGGGGTTGTTTCGGCGGAAGGACGAAGCGTCGTTAAGGGGTTGGGAAAAATAGCGTGAGGAGCGAAGGGGAGGGGGAGGATGGGAAAGACAAAGGGGGTGGTATGGAACTGAGAATCGCGCGGCAGCATTGTCACTTCATTCGCTGGGGTTTTAGTGCCGGGGGCGGTTCCGACGCCGCCACTACCACTGGTATCGTCACCAAAGTCGAGAATCCACCCCTACGACGCGCAAGGGTTGTTTTACTGCCGTCTTCCGGATTACCTACCGAATTATTCGACGCTGTTAATTACACGTTTTCAGACGGCCGTCCAAACGCGTTTCTTCACGGCTAATCGACGTATCTGAAATACCTATGGGGTAGTTGGACAGCTGATTTCACCACCCTGTGTTTTTTTGATGGTATCATCCACTGTCATTGTCACCCTCTGTCAACCCTGTATCATTTACATTGATACGAATCGACGACGTGCGAAGTTTTCGACGTCATGAAAACTAGATGAATTTTACGAGCTGAATAAAATGTCTCCTCGACTGCTTCGTTCAACGCGTTCTTACCTTCAACCCCTGTGGCACCGCGACCAACCCCTCCGTTATAATTTTAGGGTGTCTCCCGTAGGAAGACGGAAGACTCGCATATACATAGCAAGCCGAATGACATCCTACGGGATGCGATGACTCGCTCCCAGCAGGACTTGCCGTCCGGGCGATATTGAAAGGGCGACACTGCTTGTTGTATTATATAGTCATCAACCCCCTTCATTGGGGTTGTTATACCACGTCCAGTGAGGACTCACCCAGTCGGTGATTTATAATCATCCCGATAAACCGACCAAGATAACCAGAGCGCACCGGGACCTTTCGAAATGTCACGCTCGACTCGGGCTTCTCTGATTTACATCTTCCCATGGACGATACATCTGTTGGAATACGGTGCAATTTAACACCCTACAACCCTTGGTCGGTATCATCCCTTATTACTTGTCTCAATCCAATTTCCCGTCACTTGGTGCTCTGGTACCGAAAAGTTCCGCGTCGAAATCTACGGGCGCTGCCGCTGGTGGCGGAAAAGGGATCGCGTCGAATGTTATTGTTTTTTGATAATTAAAAAAATACATTTTGAGGAAAAAAGATTTAGCCCTCAAAATCCACGCGTATAGCTATGCAAATTGTATAGGTTTAGGGACTCCGGGGGGGTGGCGAGTGCGTAAAGTGCGAACGACGAGGGGTGAACGGTGTGTGTGCAAAGTGAAAAGTTCTCGAAATAATGAGGTGGGCAGGGGGTGGGTGGGGGGGTGCCTGACCGCACTTTTCAATAGCTCGTGTCGACTCGTGCGCTGTGGTGGCACGTGGTTTAGGGTGATTACACAGGGGTAGCATATTGTACGGGTTGGTTATAGGGGGTTGGCTGTAACGCCACGGCACGATGGATCGCGCCCAAACGTACGCCGAAGGGTGGTTTCGACTGCTACGAAGAAATTCAGGGCGTGGAGTCGATCTGATGATGCATGAACCCCGTCATCCCTTCCCGAGCAACCCTGAAGCAACCCGAAAGGGTCCGATCAAGCAACTTCCCCGTTAAGGGATGCACGCTTGGCGGCATTTGCACAATGACCAAATCGGTCGTTCGCTGATTGACTTTTATGCGATTTCCACTCATTAGCCTTTGCTCTCATTGCTCTCTTACGTTATCGATCTTCGATTTGCTTATGGCGGATTCGATCGATACCGGATGGGAATTAATTAAGAAAAAAATGTTGAATAATTTCTTTACTCTCAGCTCTAACCTTGCTATTTCTAAAGTATTTTGATTTTATGGATACAAAAAAAATTTAATTATCGACAGTGATAATCACTCCGCCGATAACAAGGGTTTAGCCGTGTGTATTAAGAGCCATTGGCATCCCCAAATATAATCCATTCGAAACTAAAACTTGGATGTCGCGCACAATGGCCGCCGTCGTCATATCTTCAGTATCTCCCGGTACGGATCTCATTGTAACCGCGGGGCGGCGCAGTCAGCTATTATGTTTATTAAGTTGGCAGGGTCCAAGGGTGGCTGTTGGGGTAGTCGGGGTGAGATCACGGGGCCGGGCCAAGGGGTTAGAAGCAGGGGTGTATTGTCCCGCGCATTGTCTGCCCCATTGTGTGACATCACGGCCCGATAACTGCCGATAAGGCCGCACCAAAGCTTTTGCTCTATACCTACATAGATATAATATATATATATATAAAAACGCGAATATATATACATACACACAAAACAAATATACGACTTGCGCACTAGCCAGCAATACCATGAACGTAGAGATCCCTCCCCTCCTTCTGTCCACCATTGAATTTTTTTTCTTCCCCTTTACTTTCTTTCTTATTCGAAAACGCACTCAAAATGGTTACAAGAAATGTCACACGGAGCATTGTCAATTGACAATTGACACTTTACGTCAATAGTTTCTTGTACTTGTCGCAAAACGATTAAAGATCAATGATATTGTCTGTGTGTTGTGTTACAGTGCTCAATGGCAAATTCAAACGTGACGTGATTAGCTCGATTGAATTGTATTGAAAATGGAGTGGCTGACAGTTAATAGTGGAATTAACCCGTGCCACGTATATATTTGAGATAATTACCATTACGTATATGTATATTAAGAATAAAAATAATTTCAGCTGCCAAGTGGCGCCGATAAAAAATGGTCGTGTGCTATTGCAAGTTCCGCGTTACGTATATAGCCTGAAACGTTTATAACGCGATGGCCATTACTGTACAGGGCTGCTCGAAACCCAACCTTACCTCTGTCATGTTCGAAACTTTGAATATATTATGGATTCAATTACACGGCTAATTAGGACGCGAATCTCTGTTTCAGGTGGTACGTGCGGTGCGACGGGTAAGTGGCCTTTCGCTCCTTTTTATGGTAAAGGCTGGTGGCCCGTGTCGGGGTGAGTAAGCGTTTAAATGAGGGGTGCTTGGAGGAGGGGTAGAGAGGGTGAGTGAAGGGTGGGCGCGAAAGGAGGAAGAGACGTGGGAGAGAAAAATGGATGGTGGGATGAGGCGAGTGGGTAAGAGAGGGGGAGGAAGAGAGAGAAAGGGCTAGAGGGTTGAATGCGATAAATAGAGTTGGCAAAAAAAAAGTTTCATCATTGGGGGGGTGACTACCCCTGCCGATATTATACGTATACACCTACGGAGACCCGTGGATCGCGACCCCATAAAATATGAATAACAATCACGAGAGCCCCACGATACGCGTCGCCATTATCGTCCTCTTTACGATCGGCCGGCATTTTTATGTTAACGAGAAACCCACCCTCTCTTCGCTCCGCGCCACGTCCACCCCGCGACTAGAGCAAACAGAAATTGCCACTCGAATTTGTTCCGGCTTTGCCTGGTGGCCGTGAAGCAAGAGAGAGAGAGAGAGAGAGAGAGAGAGAGGCAGAGAGTGACAAAAAGAGAAAGATCCGTATTTCGAGGGTGCATAGAATTTCACGAAAAGTCCGCGAAATACGAAAAGGGAAACTCCGTTGAATTTGCTTTTTAGAGGGTTGGAGTGACTATTTCTCTCTCTCTCTCCCCCCTACCTCCTAGATTAGTATAACCACCCTATATAGGTTTATTCACGACAAACGCACCACCTGAAGTTGGCCTGTCCATTTGATTTCTACGGTAGAAACCACCTTCAGGTGGTGCGTTTGTCATCAATAACCCTATATATTAGGTCGTCAAGGATGAAACTTGTAGTTTACTTAGCAAACTTTGCCTTTTTTTTTTTTACAAATTTCATCCTTGACGACCTGATACTTTACCAGCTTGAAATTATCATTTTCACGGTATACTTCGCGATACCGTCATTACGTAACCACCGCCATTTTACTTGACACACCACAGGCCCATTGCGCGCGCCAAATCAGCATCCCATAAACGTTAAAAAAAATTATTTCATATCTTTACATTTCTAAAGTAATAGCAATCTGCCAAATTGACTGTCTGCCGTGAAAGCTTACGCCAACCGGTAAATCGCACGCATCTAATGACGATAGCGACGACCAATCGGCATCGCGGAAAAGCGGTTACCGAATTTCAAGATATATTCGACACGCTACACGTTAACGATAACATGGATCCTACACTAAAGGGGAAGCATAACTTCCTCGACCAACTTCGACGAACACGAGGACCGTTGCTAATTAACCCATTGCAGCCACTCTGTGAATAGCTAATGAAGCGCGGAACGATAGCAGCGTCAGGAGTGGCGAGTTTTGCTTGGCGTCGCGGTACCCCTTGCCTTACGACGACGCCCGACGTCGCCGTCGTGACGTCGAAATTAACTGATCCTCTCGTAATTTTGGTAAATAACGCGAAGAGCCATGCCCATCCCGAATATTCAAATCCGGTCCATTATCTTATTCAGTAGCCGTTCAGTAGAGTTTCTCTTCTTTGGGGTAAATACGATAGCCCATATATATGTATATACAACGCATACGAATCCCCCCACTCTTTCATTTTATTCTTACTGCTTAACCCTTTTGCCTCCCCTCTTCTCCTTCCACCACGTTATACTTTGTAATATATATATATATATGTACGTATCTACTGTGCTACTCCGAAGCACTGTGCCGTGCGCGCCATTTCGAATGTCTTGAGCCAAGCCGACCGGGCGTTTTGTGCGCGGCGCGCAAAGATGCCTTTGAATCCTTAATTCCCTTTGAAACTCTCATTCTGCGAGCAAAATGGCGAGAACGAGCCGTATTCTTCGGCTGAATGACGTATTGAGTCGAGTTTTGTATGCCGCCGTTGCGTAGCTCGTGCTACTCGTCCCATCCGTCTGTGCGGGTCCATCCATACATCCGTGAAAACCTTGCCTGTCCGTCCATTCGCCATCTTGTAACATCCAAAAGAATTCTCTTAACGTTATATTAACTCTTGATTCATATATTTTGTTACTGACGTAATTACAGGGTTGATTATCCACGTTCTCCGTCTGCCGTGTACCCTTTTTCTGGTAAAAGACGCGAGTCCCACCCTTAATTAATTTTTAAATATGATATATGAGTAAATAGACATTTTTCGTTATTTTAGATATTAGTCCAATGCGTACACGACGGGGGTAAGTTTGAGGAACAGGGGTAGAAGAATTAAAAAAATAAATTTTTGGCATCCAAAAGTCCACATACAGGTGATCGGTTGTTGACAGAATGACAGTTTCGGGTCGGTGCATCCTTTTATGCACTTGACAGTTACCCCCTCTTCGGGTACTCATTCGCAAGTGCTGCCACCGTGCGACAAATTTTTCAAATTGTAATACTACTAGAGATGGCTCTAGCCGTA
This sequence comes from Pachycephus smyrnensis, assembly GCA_030142225.1. NCBI lineage: Eukaryota > Metazoa > Arthropoda > Insecta > Hymenoptera > Cephidae > Pachycephus > Pachycephus smyrnensis. Next base: position 259,663 of record JARQST010000088.1, on the reverse strand, counting down.
GTTCTCAGTGTCCGTCATTTGTCTGACCTATTAGGGGATGCATCCCTTCGTCACTTGCACTGCTGTACCGGATTCATCGTTTTCACCGTTAATCGCCTCGCTGTACCTTTCCGGACTCGTGATTTGAAAACATGACTTTTTTTGATAAAGGGTGCGGGGAGAGGATCTTTGAAAATTCTTTTCTTTACCCAACACGAGCCACGTCAATGGCGCACTTAAGGATCGACGAAGTTTCCTAAAGTTTTCAGTGCGTTCCTGCCTTTTTTTCTTTACTTTTTTTCTGTCTACCCCTCCCCCTCTGTCACCCGTACCCCTCCCCCGTCCAACCATTCACACCGCTAGAATTTCCCCGAGAAAATTTTCTTTTCGCTCGGCCGCTCCTCCCGCGAATCCATAGCGCGAAGCAAAGGGGCGGGGGAGGTGGTGGCGGGAAAGAGGGGGAGGGGGAGGCAAATGGCGCGGAGGGCCGCCAGTCCATATTCGTGCATTGTGGCACGTTCCATCGCGTTCTCAACTGAACTGAACTCGACTCAACAGTGGAGACACAATGGGCGGTATGAATAAGTGTAACAGACAGACACCGGTACAGACAGACACAAGTAGCTCAGGCCGCAGTATGTGAATGAGGAACCCATTTGATAACACGCCTCCACAGCCACCCTGGTCCATTGTGTCGCTTCCTATTCAGCTGCTCTATGCCCTCTCCCACCTACCTTCGAACCTCCTTCTCCGCCGCCACCTTTCACTATGTACCATCCTCCCACTCTCTTCGTTCTCTCATAACCCCCTCTTTCTCTCTCTGTCTCTCTCTATTCCTTTATCGATATCTCCACGGAAATCTGCTACTAGCTGTCGCTCTAACCGATACGCGAATTTTCGTACGCACCGATAGATATCCGTGGTAAGGGTGGATTTTTGGAAATTTTTTCTTTATCAGGGTTTTTATATCTTCTGGAGAAAGTTAACTTCGATTCATCGATTTTTCTCTATTCCACCTATTAAAATTCGCGATGAGCTATCGCTGCACGGTATTAATGCGAAATGCCAATCGATTCGCGAATCCTCCTCGTATTCGCACGGGATAGTTAAGGACAATGCCTCGATTTTCGGGATTTCGTAGCATAAATAGTGCGCAATGCTTGCGGGTAACGATGTGTGCGCGGGGATCGGTTAGACTCGGTTTGTGCCTGCGTGTATACGCGAACAATGCACTAAGTATAGACAACAATGAGCCAGAGACAATGCCCAGGTACAATGTTGATGTTGAACTCGACTGATTTCGACGATTTTTGGCCTTTGCATGTGCATCGCGCATTGCTCGACAATGATTCCCGCATACGTAATCATCGCCATGGCCACGGACGCCTACTACACTGCTTGCAGGGGTTGTCAAACTACCCTGGAAATCCATTCGAGATGGGTTAACGAATTATTCAACATAAGGGATGAATAATTTTTTCTTCAACCTCAATTTTCACTGATGGTCAGATGACGCAGTTGCCGAAGATAACCCTTTGCGAAAAAACTTAATCATTACAAAAATATTGTTATCAATCTTTGGAAGGCGTCAAATCTTAAGAGAGAATGATTGTCAATTTTGATTAATTTTTTTTTCACTCGCCCGCTTTTTCGAATAATTGTTTTTCAATGGAGGCTGAATGAAAGGAAGAAAAAAAAAGAAAAAAATTTGCAACTCCTACCAATCAATTGAGCACCCCTGACCGCACCTGAATAGATACATTGTGCCGGGGCAGCCTATTGACGGGCGATTGTTCCCTCAACAATAACAACAATATCTGAATAGTCGTGCACATCGCACGCACGTTCACACGCACGCGACTAACCTTCGTATGTGGGATATACAGGTCCATTCACGGGATTTACCCCCAGTACCACCCTCGGCCGAGAGAGATCGTAAAGGTGCGCCCACACCGAGAGCCGAGAAGGAGTTCGCGATACGTCGGGGGGATGCAAAGAGACAGTCGTTTCTATGGAATTGCGGATGGGGCTGTACCCCAGCGCCACGCGCGGCGTCACGCGCGAACTAAAACAATGCAATTGCGTGAGTTGAAACTATCGAGTCCTAATGCATTTCGGGTTGATTAGTTTACGACGTTTAGGTGGGAGAATAAAAATACAAAGCTAGATGGGGGGAGGGGGCAAATAATTATTTTTATCAGGACTTGCGTATGTAAGTTGAAATTGCGTATTGTATATCATGATAGGAAGAAAGGAGGGATTGTGTATGACGTTTAGTATTTTTTTCCTTCGCTGTAATTTTTATAAAAATAGATTGTTTATTTGGACGTAAACAACGGTCAGTACTGTGTATAATAGATAACAATGTTATGAATGAGTTCTCGATAAAAAAAAATTACGTATAACCATAAAGACATAACGAAGATATACGCGTAGATAAAATGCGATGACGTTTAGACGATTAAAATTTCTTTTAAATTCATTTTTCAATAAATTATTGATAACAATTGTGTTTTTGTAAACGTTCGCGTTGTCTCAAGTTTCGCGCTCTCGCTCACTTTTTCTTATTTCTTTATATTGAGTCTTACTAGGGTATCTCTTTACGGTATAAAAATTTGTTTTTTTTTTTCGATCGGCGACTCTTGCAGCCCGTAACCGGCTTCCTTTTGGAATCATCGTTCTTATCAATATATACTTGTTGCGAACTTGTACACGTTTGGTAAAGCTTGTCGATTGTTGTTTCTTTGTCTTTTTTATCGTTAAAATATTAAGGACGTTACGCAATGGCGTCGCTCTTACAATTAGTGTCCTTTGTCTATTCGAGATAATATCTTTAATTCCTTTGGATTCCCTTTTTTTTTGGGGGGAGGTAATTTTTAAAATTAGCCGGCTGCCGCTTGGTCTATAACTTTTGGCAAGTCTGCGATGACGTCACTTCCAAATTTATGTCGTCAGAAGAGATACGGAGACGGTTCCCTGAAGTCGCACTCTTTGCAGTTTCTCTAGAAATGGAAAAAAAAGAAAATGTGCTGAAGAGAAGGGTTGCGAGTAAGAATTTTGGAATTGAAGAAAAATGACGATTAGAAATTCTTTTTTTTTGGGGGCGAGGCAACGTTAAACGCTCGTTTCACGTACGATTGCGTTTTGTCGTCCCATTGCGTGATATCATTTATTTCCAAGATGGCCGATCTGTGATAAACGATTGGAAGAGACTAGGATTTCAACGACAGCTGCTTTTAATTGTTTAACGTCTTTCTCCACGATTCGAGAGTATTTATCTTTGTCTTTCTTTTTGGCTACGATATTATTTCGAAAATGCCGGCGTACTCCTTCTCGGAGTACAGAAACGCCCTGCAGAATTACTTGGGCAATCGCTGTCGTCAGGCTCACAGTAAGATCAAGGATATTCAGACGATGGATCTAGGATCCAAGATACCAGAGGTGATGTGAAAACGTAAAAAAAAATTTTTCAAATTGATAACAAGATTGCTTCTTTCACCGATAGAACATCGACGCTTTGAGGAATCTGAAGGTATTCGTGTCGGATAAAATTTCAAAAGTGCCAACGTTCAGTCGTGAAAATTTGACAAAATTCCCACACGCGATAACAGCCAAGATCGTTAAATTTCCATACGGTCATTATATACGACACTCATTGATCTTTCGCTACTGCTTAATTGGAACCGTGATATCATTTCCAATTATTTATAAAATGATTGATCTGGGAACATTCAATGACGATTTTACCAAGGACGATGTACTCGAAAGCAAGAAAGAAAAAGAAAAGCTAAAAAAATCCTGAAACGATCGACCAATACGACGTCTGTCGGATCTTTTTAAAAAGTCATTTTCGAACAGACGGTGATAAGGTATCGTGGAGAAAATAAAACGTGCAATCAAATTGAAAAATACTTACTGTGGGATAATCTTCGGTAAGGGCGTATTTCCCTAACCTACAATAAATCGATCTATTGGCCATCAATGTCGTCAAATTGCAAGATGGCATCATAGGGCTTCTCAATTGCCAGGATGGTTCCCTGATATTGGCACCGAGATTCAGAATATCGCGTTGTCCATAAACCACCTTGACAACCCGTGCTATCTGATTAAAAAAAAACCGTATATCAAGGTCAGAGGTCAACGTTATTTTTTTTCTTAGAAATCTTATCTGTTTCCATTTTCCATACTCTTTCCGGAGGTCTGATTGGCTCCTCGTTCGGTGTGTCGGGCCTTGATGATCCCGGCGTGATTATAGGCGTGGATGATTCCACGGAAGGTGCGAAGCAGCTACTGATACCGCTTGACTCGCTTCCGGTACTCGGTGACGCTGGTCCTTGTCCTGCCAGGGTCCTTACACCCTGATCGTACAGGAGACGAACTCCTAGGGCGTAGAAATGCTCAGGCTCTATTCCTGACAGTGGTAACGCGATTGTCAGTGCCATTTTCTTTTTTTTCTCTTGATAGCAGCTCTCGAGCGAATGCCTGACAGATGATTTTACCTGTACACAACAATATTGCTCAGCTGTCAGTTAGAAATGATTTCTTGGATGGGATTCAAATTTCTTTTACGAACACCTGTAGAAGCTGTGTATCTATTTGGAGATAGTAAGGGGTCAATGGGTCAGAAAATGGGATTGCTATCTTATAATTCGATAATATTGTTATTATCCTCATTGCTTATATTCTATGTGAATATTTTTTTATCTACGGTTTTTACGTAATACTTATCACTGCCAAGGATGATCACAAACAACGTTGACAGTCCTGGCTCTAAATTTTACATTTGTCTATTTAATCGTTTAGGTGAAATTACCAAAAATTGCGATAACCTCAACTTTATTTTGGCAAAAGATAACAAGGTCACCGTCGATACGGAAACGTGTTTCCTCGTTTAATTTAATTTTTAACTCGCGACTTGTTTTTGGAATTTATACGTAACAAGCGTGCGAGAAACTCTCGCACGACACCCTGTAGATAACCGGTCTCTTTGATTATTTACAAGAAAGAGGAAGAAGGCAAGGTAAGTAAGAAAGAGAAAGAGAAAAAAATTCAAACTTATCCGCCAATAGGATCCTTCCATAAAAAAGAGACGTTGCACTCTTTTATTTTGCACTGGTAATCCTCTATCGCAGTATGCTCTATCGTGAACTATGACCTCGCCCACCGTATGATTAACGTTACTTACGTGGGGAATGTCGGATATAAATTTTCGTTAGGGTTTAAACACGCGACGCGTGCCTCGGGAACGTTTTGTTAAGCCGTTTTGTATCTCACAGTGTCAACCGACAGACTGACAGTGTTATTGCCAACTCTCCTGACAAACTTTGTAATCCCTACCACGTTCGTAATCGCACCTTTGTATACACTGGTCGATTCGCACCCTGTATCCCGATTTGTAAACGTTTACGATAAAACATTATTCTTATCGATAACTGCCAAAAAAGTGGTACTACAGTCAGTTGCGTCAGAGTAAGTCACTATAGATGGATTCATTGATGATTTACAAAAATTTTTTATTACACTTTTTGAAAAATCGTAACCATGCAAGGGATTGGGATTAATCGTTGATCGAGGACGGGAGGCCTACTAGATTTTCATAATTAATCTTAAATTGATCAGATTTGATTTTTATAGTGAAATTATATATATATTTTTTTATATATGGTATGCTGACTATTACATACATTTTTTTTTTCGTCATGCATGTAGCATACTTAGTCTCGTTAATGGACGATGTCGAGGGCATTTCTTTTTAAGGGCGGAAACGGGGTTGAGGGTGCAGAAGTGTTTACGATTACGTCAAGGGTACGAAGAAGGAAACGTTACCCCATGTAAACACTGTTTTACATTATGTATGCGCATACTGATACGTTTGGTTATGGTGGGGTCTGTTGCTGAGATTCGTTATCGCGACGTTATCAGTAACTGGGTCAGTTTTGGCCTTGTTAGCAAAAATATATGTGGGTTATATCGAAATGATTCTCGCGGATGAGGTGTGTATTGCTATTTTATAATTCTTGTGATACAGTTACCTTCAGGGGGTGCAATACTTTTTAATAACCCTGTATAGCGTTATTCTTAAGATTGGAGAGATATAGAAAATAGCGAGACAATTTTTTTTTGTAGCGATACAGTGTATCGAGTTGCCCCTGTGACCACCCCTACGATTTCACCCCTCTACTGTTATGAGTGTACAATTTTTTGAATTGGGGATGAGATTACAAAGGACGTTTTTCGTGGGGTTGACACGCGAGAAGAATGTCGTATAGCAGAGACGTGGTGAATAGTGTTTTTAGTATGGCAGTCGTCGGGGCGCCGGTACGGAAACAGCCCCTAAATCTTCACATTCAACTTCAAAACTACCACTCCGTTACGTTTCATTTGTTATCGTCGATGAAATATGCAATTCTTGTTATTGTCGGTATCCAAGGGTTCCGATATTGTTGTTAAGTTGATAGGACTTACCGACAGGGGTGATAAAGTTTCTCTCAATCTCTTGGTAACATCCTTTACCGGTATTTCTTCCTTTTGTATAGTTACCGACATACGATTGTAGGTAACTTACCGACAGAGATCGCTAGCGCGGTATGTACCATCGTTCGTCACGCCTAGTCCTTCCGTACCTATTCACGTTATATCCTGCGATTACGAGTAATATATCAACTGAAGACTCTCACGATATACAATAATTAATTCATATTTTGTTAATTGCTATAAAGATATTAACGTCGCAGTCTTTAAGCCGTTTATAACAGTCATTTATTTCGATTAAATCTAAGCGTATTTATAAGCCATTGCTATTATGGATTCGCTCCAGCACACTAGTTCTCGTACACGCCGCAAGGGTACGGTCGGCTTGAAGCGTGAAAGTATGTTGAACATTATTTTCAATGTTACCTAATAAAACAAACTGTTCATAGTCTCCTTACCGAGCGATCTCACTATCTAGCATAAGTATGGCATACGTGTTAAAACTTTATAGATGCAAAAAATTGAATTATTCTCAACATTAACTAGAAATTTCGCAATACTTTGCTTTCTCGCAAGCTGTGTTCGCTATCCTCGAGTGGTATATAAGACTGGAGTTCTACTACTCAGTAAGGGTGGTCCGATACAGCTCAGGAATTCTTCGTCGTCCGTTTGTGTTGACCGTCAATGGATGCCAGCCGTTCGAAGGAAGTGAAACAAGCGTGTCTCCAACAGTCCACTTCAAGTTTGCGCCGGCTCTGCGTTCACCTCACGTGAAGGAGGACTCCCCCCCATCAGGTTTCGCTGCAGTTTGGGTTGCTCTCCCCCCAGATGTCCCCCCATGAAGATTTCTCGCGGTCAATCAACAGGCGCTTTAGAAAGAAGAGAGAGAGAGAAGTGCCTCCAATTCCTCTCCCGTTCCAACCCCTCGTGTATTCTCCTGCGGACTCCAAGACACTTGTGCTCTGCTGCTGCTTACGTTCCCGGTCAACGAGGGTGGACCCGCGTACAGATGGTCCCGAATTCGCCGGCGCTGTCCCCTCGGCGGGAAAATTCCGGTGTCGTTCGAAGGAGCCCCAGGACGCGATTGTGACCAAGACAAGACTCTCACACACCTGGATGGGTTGGTGGTGTGGTGGGTTTTTGGTGGTCGCTGCACGAGGGGAAAGAAATCAATGAAGTCCCGTTTGCCGCTACCGAAGATGGCCCTAAGACGCGCGAGAACCTTAAGGAAAACTGCATTCAGAGAAAAAGAAGGGGAGGGATCCCTGTCCACGACGAAAGGAGGGGTGGTAGAACTTTCGGAAGTGGTTTACTGATAATCGGGACCGACGGATCTTCTGACGGACAAAGCTGGCAAAAAGTTGCGTGCTTCGCGGACGGACGACTGGGGGAACGCTTTAACACCTTACTCCCCCTCGACTGTAGCTGTGACTGTGAACACCCTTTTTGCTATTTTTAAAATTAAAAGAACAAACAGTATATAATTGATCTTGTTAAATCTTAGATTTTATCGCTGGTACTTTTCTTTGGATTTTTTTTTCCATTGTACTACGGACTTTTCGGAAACTGCACTCCGTTTACTTCTTCTTTCCTAGTATACTGGATGAGGGGGCTTGTTGGATAACTTTTTCTCTACCTTTTTTTCCCTGTGATTTCTTTTTTTTCCCCTCTTTTTCCGGGAAACGTGCTGGGTGGTTGATTCGCGCGTCCTCGCCGACCCATCCGGCAGCCCTAGCAACGCACATGCGCCCCTCTTCTACGGCCAGCCTAGGGGGTGGTTGAGGATTGGCCCGGAGTAACACCCCCTTATAATGGGTTCACCCGTCCGAGCGAGGCCGAGAGGGTGAGGGAGGGTTAGTGAGGGCGAGAGAGGTTGGTAGAGGGACAAGGGGAGGAGAGAGAGAGAGTGAGTGAGGGCGCGAGAGACGAGAGAGGATAGAGGGGTTGAACGGAAGCCATATTGATTTCCCTATGTTTCCCCGTGTTGTTACTATAGCGCCGGCGAGGGCGCGAGGAGGCCGGTAGCCCCGACGCCACCCCAACGACGCCCAACCAACCCCCAACTACTCTCAACTTCCATCCTCCGGTGCCCAACCATCTCTATACGATCCACCATCCCTTCGGCCTCGCCGACGCCGCTCAACGTGTCGCTCCACGTAGTCTCTCTTCCGGGTTTTCGAAATTTTCGAGAATCAACCCCCTCTGACACGGACAGTTATCCGAAAAGTGTCCTTTGCCAATTCGTCCCCCTTGCCACCGACACTCAACGAAATCGTATTCACATTTTTCATCCCTCTAATAATCCCACGATCTTGTAACCTCAACCACACAATATTAACATACCCATATCCTTCTACCCTTAAATCATCCTACAGAGGGTTGTCCAGTCTTTTCTTCGTTTACAAGGAGGTACGCTAAACTGTAACAACGCTACTACGCTTTCCATTGACGACCTGTTATACCGTGTCAAACTACCGGTACCGTGCTGTCGGAATTCCCTCGTCAATGTTTAATCCGGAAGTGTAAGCGATAGCCATATAGCGTGCCGCGGTGCCATACATCACGCGAATCGGTTTGTTTTGACGGGGTAGCTGCGTTTGTTCCGCATGCGGGAAACGTGGCCCAGACTCGGCCCAGTCACACTCTGTTAATTTGATTAAAAGAATGAGCGCGCGCAGGCATAGTTCACGCTCACGCACGGTCACGGAACATCGTCAGTCCTGTAGAACGTACAGTTCTTGGGGGAGTAGGGGGAGGTGGGGGGGTTGAACGTGAAATATTACTATTTAATGGAGAGGGCGTTGCGCGTTTATTGTCTCGTGTTTCTCGACAAGATTCGCACCACCTATTACAGCCCGCAGCCCTTATTCTTTATATTATCTTTAACAACCCCCTTGGATTTGTCTTATCGAATTGGCAAAAATTTCACTTGGCACACGAATTTCTCCTCCTTCCTCCATCCCCCTTCAACCACCCCCCTCAGAGGGTTCTTGGCTCTATCGATTTGGCTCTGGTCCCTCTGAGCCAAGGAACGGCTCTTCCTGTCGAGTCTCAACCAGCCTTTGACTCCGTCCGGTCCGCCAGGATCTGGAATGACCTCTTCCGCAGGGTGGTGACCCCTCCTCTTCACCCTCCCGAGGTACGAGGTCATTGTCTTCCAAATGACTCTTCAGTATTAGCTATCATGTTATTTGGTAATGTTCTCAGGAATTAGTGTATTGGGGTGAATTCACCCCTCGGACTCTACTCCGCGTCAGGACTCACCTGGGTGGTCCTGGTCCACGCACGCTATCACATCAGCTGCGAACCTTCCCAGACTCTCCCTACCACGTCCTGGGGTACCTTCAGGGTCCGCGGACAGGTTAGACGGCGAGGGAAAGAGTGATAGAGGGTGAAGGAGTACCTAGTATAGCTCCTCGAGAATGGAAGAACGAACACGGAACGACTGAATCCAGGGAACGAGGGACCCGGCTGGTTGTTACCTAGTGATGCATGGCTTGGTAATAGCTACAATACAACCAGCTTACAAGAGGGGTTCCTGCTTCCATCCCGGGACAGCGACTTGAGATTTATTGCCCCACGGCGGATTGCGGATTCCCAGATTCCCCGGTTTGTCCTTATAAATGGCTACTATTAATTGACCGTGAGCGCGATAAGAGAGAGAGAGACACTCACTGTGCGTAAAAAAAAAAAGAGAAGCCGGAGAAAAAATTATCCCTGGACCACCTCGAAGCGAGAATCATTTCCAAGACTGACAGTAGCATCCCATATATGAAATTCAATAATTCCAAAAAATAACGAATCATTACCATAGGGTCCCTTCCCCTCCCCTCTTCCTCTCCCAAAAAAGAACAATTGATTTCAACCATAATTTTACCATCCAAAAGGATTACCAGGGCTAATAATATTTTATATACTCCAAACAACTCGTCTTCAAAGTGGTGGATCCTCCCTGAAGTGGCTAATAAAAAAAAAGAATCACCCTTATGCTTTATTAGGACTAGTGATCAGCACGTGTGGAGCGCGTATACCGAAGGGAACAACGAATTAGATGACGGGGTGGGGGCAAGGAGGGGGGTACGCACGCTCGACCCTAAACGGCCGCTAATGCACTTAATAGCGAGTTGCCGTGCGTGAGAACGTGCGTGGGCGGAGTTCCATGTCAAAACACGCGTGACGGGTCACACGCGAGGTAAGCCACCCCCGCCGTTACGTTCACGCTCGATTCCATCGAAAATTTGTTCCTGAGGAACGATTACGTGGAAAGCGGAAATAATCCGAGATAAATAATCATAAGAGGGATGCTGCGAGGATCGATAGAAAATTTTTGATATAAACGATGCATTTGGGACAAATACGGTCCATGCACCTGGCGTTACGTACTCGTACGTCGTATAATATATGACGTGGGTCATGCGTGGTCCGGGTACACGTATGTAATAACGCAAGATTGAAGGTCGTAGGTAACGGGCCATCTTGCGTCCTCATAACATGTAAAACACCAGGATTACTGGATAATAACGTGGCTAACATCTCCATATGGGTATACCCCCACCCCCCCAACGACTGTCTTCCACATATGTTCACAGTGTGTGTATATGCGTCGCGTATGAGGAGAGTATTTATATCTGCGCATGCGCAGTGCTGGTATCGTCCTTTGGACGTACGTAAGGTCGTCCGAGGAGGCAGATATAGGGAGAGCGATAATGAAACGCCATGGTGGATCGTAGGGGGGTGGGTCCTGGTAATTCCCTACTGGTGACCCAAGTCCGGCCCAGGGTGGACACTGGGGATCTTCGTGGAACCCCCCGTGGCTTTAATATCGCTTTATTAACCCACTTTGGTCCCTTTGGCTATAGGTTGTATCTTCGATATTCCTTTGGGTTGGGGTGTATGTATTTGTATATATATAGGGGATGACTAGGATGCTGTAGTAGCCGAGTACTTCAGAGAAATGGCGTATTGACGTTACTAGCTTGTATTACGGGACACCCGGTAGCTCGTTGCATCCTGGGTACATATAGTTGCAAATTGGATCGAAACTGCGAGAGGAGACAATATACGCGCGGAATGGCCGCAAGCGGCCGATCCTTGGCAATCCCACGAAACAAGGCTCTTGAAACTCAGCACGCATGACTTACGCCGGAGCCGGCTTAACGGACTTGGGTTTGCACAAACGAAGCCACCAGATGTCGATCTGAATATTTTACGCCGCACTGCACCTACGGGATGCTGGGCATCTCTTTGCTTTTTTTCTTTTTTCATTCTTGCGTCGGAACGGGATGAGAGGCTGAAAGATTGGTGGACGGTACTGTTTTTGAGGATTGGCGGGAAAGTTTATTGTTTTGAATTTTGACGTTGGTAGGCTGTGTGATTTTGAGTTTATGAAGAAAAAAAGTAAGGAACGATCTTATTCGCATGGTCGGGAACCCCTGTGCGATTGAGGGAGGTGGGCTGGGATTATCACGGGGTATCATATGGGGCCTCTCGACAACCCCATGGTTACCGTCGAAGTGGGGTTCCTGGCGCGCGTAGCACCGCCAAATCCACCGCAAATGCTCTCAAGTACTTCTTGGTCGGACGTGAGCGCAAGGGCAGAGCAAGCACGTGGTACTTGAACTAGTTGGGGACCACCGAGTGGCTCGGTCGGTCGGGCTTGCTTGCCTGGTTTTGCTCTGCTCAGACTTTAGGAGGGTTGTTACGCGTCGGGGGTGAGTCAGGTCAGAAGGGGGGTAGGGAAAAAAAACGAAAAAAGAGTACTTTGACCGTTGTACGTAAAAATGTAGAGTCTAGCTAGAAGAAGTCCTTGGCAACCCCCAACGATCTTTGTGTTTATAAATAGACTAGTTTATTATTCATAAATTATAATTAATAATAACGTCGTTTAAATAATTAGATAAATTAAAAATTTTCTTTTTCCTGCAAACCAAGCAAGGAAGTTTCGCGTTAAGGTTGACCAGGGTGATTTTCACGATATGGGGATGTTTCGTAAGAGAAAGCTCGTAGGGGATGAAGAAGGTGTAGGGGGGGGTGGCTTAGCGTTAAGAGGTGGACAGTATTATATACGTATATATACGCATCGGCGCGTATCACCTCGGCCTCTCTGTTCCACGAGGGGTTGCCGAAGAGGAGTGCGCGAGCTGGGCGGTTGGGGCTGGGATGTAACAAAATCAATAGAGGGGTGGCACGCGAGAGGAATAAGCGCGCGCGGGGTTGCTCCTCGGTATATGCGCGGCGGGGGTGGTTTTCATCGGCGCCTGCGCCAACATTAACCCCCCCGTGGAAAACCAAACCCTCTTCCTCCCACTCCCTAGGAGGCGACGGGCTGCGATGGAGAGCCTCTCTCTTACCCTCTTCTACCTCCTCTACTTTCTCTCTACCTTTTCTACCTTCTCCACCACAATCTCCAGCTATTCCTACTGCGACCTATACGCCTTCCACAGGAACACACCAGACTACCTGGCACGTCCTATTAGGTATACGTATGTCGTATGGAGAATGGTAGGTGCTGCCACCACGGATTTTACGGACCGCCTTGGAACTACGTGAGAATTCGATTTTGCACTGATATTATTCACCCATGCGAATTTGTACGTTCAATGGTAATTATATTGTCAGACTCATTGTAACATTATTGTTGTATATTTTCAGTGTTAAATAATATTTATAAATCTTACCCCCTAATAGCGTCCCCGGAGAATATTTATCCCCCCCGTCAGAGTCGTCCCCAGAGAATATTCCTCATCGCGTCAGAAAGTGCTTGAGACTGTATAAAAAGTATGAAAAAAAGAAATGGCGGATGATCGGTTTAGCACTGTTATACCATTCAGTGAACGTGTCCTCCGTTTTCTCGAACTTTCTCTCGTAATATACTCTACATATGTAATCGTCGTAAAATTGTCGTATAACGTTCTACACTAGACGCCCATTGTCGCGCGTGCACAAGTGCTGCCCTCTCAGGACCGCGTGCACGCGCATCTATTATTTCATAAAGGGTCTCGTATACTGGTTTAGGTTATGTGGCGGAGATGCGAAACGTATTTACCGCAGGGACAAATGCCTTGATTTGTACGGAAAACGAGGGGGGGGAGGGGATGGAGGAATCAAGGGGTCGGGGTAAAAGCATTAGGGGTTCCCTAAGTGTTTTCACAACTTCTTCCCCGGTACGCTAGACTCGTTCTTTCCTTATATACAGCAAACATCATTTACTTGACTCAGTTAGTTCCTGGGATACTCGACCTTCCCGTGTTCCTTACACCTTCTGCCAGCGGCAGCTTATCCGCCGATAGGAGGATCCTCAAACTTCCTGGAGTGCCGGACCCAGGTCCCTCTAGTGGATCGATGGTCGAGATGACGACGTTGTACGTACGAAGATCAAGAATACGCGTACAAACCAGGATATTCATACCGATTGATCTTTATTGATTTATGGGGAATTTTTTGATAAGACCATACTCCCCCAGCTGGGGCAATAAAAGGTCATTTAGTCCCACGTGACGACCGGACGCTGATTGACTTTAATGTCAACTGTTCGTCGACCTCCTTTTAGTATAGGTTCAACCTACCCTTACGAACCATGTGAACTTTATCAAGGTTCATGGGATAATTTCATTAGTCATTATAATGGTAATGGAGATTGTCATTGGATTATTGTATAATCTTTTTTTTTGGGTTGTTATCTCTCCTGGGCATGGAATTTTTGGATTTTCATTATAGACTTTGTTTGTCGGTGACAGAGGAAGGGATATATATATATATATATGTATAATAGCAGAGACCAAAGTAAGAGAGGTAACAGAGAGGGCAGAGAGTGGGCTCGTCCACAAAGAGCGACAGAACCTCTTTGTTCTCGCGACTCAACGGCTTCGTTTGTCGCCGCGCTGCCACGGTTTTGTCAAGGTCACTCATTCACTCTTTCTCGGTGTTCCTGGTGCGCCTGTCGTCCGTTTTCATCCCCTTCGAATCCAACGCCGACGACCCGGTTCTGCATTGTTTCTAATTCCTTCAGTACGTCACGATTCTAATGGTGTGAAGCAGCCACCGATAAAATTCTATCAGTTGTCTCTTTATCGTCTACCAATCAGTGTACCTAAATCTACTTGGATGATTTATGAGTGGGTAAGTAACATCCCAGCCAATACTATTTTCATATGCCTTGGGTATAATTTTGAAAATTTATTTATTTTACACTGTGTATAGTTCCTAATTCACGCGTCCTCCGAATATCCACTTGCAACTGCATTATTGTCTAGATATAAAAAATAGTTTCAATTCTAGATAAAATGGGATATCGTACACCAGACGGTTCGCTTTCATTTTGTGACCATACTAATTAAGAGTTAAATGAAGAGTGTTTATTAATTTAAAGATAATTTGATCGCTGTTGAAAGACGCCATATTTATTATCCGATCTTAATGTTGATCGTATTTAAGAACGCACTGTCGGCAAAATGGATGCGACACCGTCGCAAAAACATGGCGCTGGGCGTCACGCGCATGCGCACTGTCGACCCTGCGAATTCGAAAACACGTGAACGTCGTCGCGACAGGAAAAAATAATTTCCTTCTTTCTAAAGGTACCTTAATGGTGGTTTAAGAGGAATGAATAGGTTGAATCTTCAATATACGTCTCTTATAGTGTCTTTTACGGATTTTTCTGTAATAGTGTAATAGAAAATAGGTATGGGTAGGATTTCTATCTGTTGTCTCTTAAGACGCAATTGACGTTTTTTTACCAGTAAAAGAGAAGGAACGAGTTAGGGGGCCTAGGAGTTTGGGTACTACACCTCCACTCTCTTTTTTTCTCTTCTGCTTCTCTCTCTCTCTCCTCTAGCTCTCTGACTGGATCCTGAATGGTGGTCCTGTATGAATGGCATTTTCAGATACGCGTTCTCGGCTTCCTGCGTGGGACTCTATTGTCGGCTTAGACTCAATGGATGATACGGGGCAGTAACAGACTGCCCCAGACTCGCTAAAAGGAAATGAGGTGGCCCCGACATGACCTAGTCCAAGACCTTCAAAGGATTCGATGCAAGCAAAATCCTTGCTGGATCCTTTACCTAGGCGATCTTCAAGTTGACGTTGCAGTTGATGTTGCTGTCCTTCGAGATGCACTGGATTGTCCGACACGCTTCATGAATATCTTTGAATTATATATTATATTCTACCTACCATACTTTGAATTATATATTATATTCTACCTACCATACATACAATATATAGCTACAAGATGCAAGATGAGTGTATCCTTTGAGGGGTCACCTCCTTATGGGTCAGAACGTAAAAGAGTCCCCTGAATCTAGCCCTGATGTACCAATCCGACAGTACTTATATCAGGTTGTTTGCTCGCCAAAAATATGTATCAAATATTTATTTTGAATTTCAACAAAATATTCGTCAAGGTAACTAACTAGAATACGAAGTAAAAGACGTTTAGTATATTAAACTAAATTTTTTCTTTTTAAATCGTCAGATGTACCATTTGAGTCCCATTCGAATAGCGATCCTATCTCAAGGAGACTCAGACTCCTGCGAATGCCTTGGGATACGTCTGAAAATCAGATAATCAATAAATTAAGCGTTCTATTCTTGACTGGCGTAGTCGCGTGGCCAGTATTTCCCTTATGGACAAAGCAAGTAAGAAAAAGCGCCCTTTGACAATGAGATTTTCACGTAGTGACGTTAGTCGTAGATTCGCCAGGTGTTCGACACGCGCAAGGACCTCCCCGTGTTCACTCTGAAAGGTTTCTCCACTTCTTCATCTGCACTCTCCCTCTTCCCTTCTAGTCGACCCCAGGACATCCAGAAGTTCCAGGAGTTACGCGGCTGCCCTTTCCTCTTCCATGGTACACCTAGGGCTTTTCTATAGGATTCCATCAGGTTCCCATTGAAACTCTGTGCCACCTACGATTTAAATGACCCTCGACATTTTGCTCCAGGTGTAGGACCCAGCTCGTCCTTCGCGTTTCCTGCCTGTCAGGACTCCGGTATCCAGAATCCCTTTTTCGAGGAAATTCTCTAACGTCCTCCCACGTAATGGTTACCTATTGGCTACCTAGCTCGAGGGCCGTTCTGCAATTTTTCATCGGCAGACCTGATTGCCATCTTGACGATTTATTCTATTGGGAGTTACGGGATCTAGATGCGTGAATTATTATCATTATTTTTCATGGGATTGCGTCATTTTAAACGTAGCCATTTAGATAGGTGTTATTTTGAGATTTTATTTCTTTTTTTTCAAATTTTTGCTCTATTGATTTTAGTGGACTCTTGCCATAAACGTCATCCTTGTAGTACTTGGTTACCGACGGAAATATAAATCTGCAATCTTACCTGCAATTTACCTCTCATTCAGGTGAGCATCCACTCGCAGGGGGTGGGTATGGTCTGCGAAGAAAGAGAAAAAAAAATAACGACTACAGGGAAAAGCGCGTTGAAAATCTTTCGCACCTTGCCGACCACCCGTGGCGCTAGTGTCACTAGCGGCATCCGGCAGCCGCATAGTCGAGAAATTCACTATGAAGTCACCAGACCACATGGGGATTCAGGATTTTGTATTTTTAGTACGGTTTTTTTTTCTCCAAAAAGTCACTCCAAAAAGTCACTCCAAAAGAGTTTTGCTTTCGGTCCACCACATTTCTCTTCTTACTTTTGGTACTTCGGATCGATACGACAAAAAAAAATTAATAACGTCACTCGCGTGTCTCTGGGTACCTCTTTAAATGAGATAAAAAAAATTTTCAAAATCCTGATTAAATTGAATTTTTTGGGGAATTTTTCTTAGTCCGACAAAAACTGACCTTAATTGCCTCCTTTAACGCGTATAAGACTTGTTACATAATGTGACACTACGTACCCGAGTGTGTGGACGCAGAAAGATTGACCAGGGATTCTGAAAAAAAAAATCCTCTTTTTTTGCCGCCCCAAAAGATAACGAGGCGTGGACCTCGTGTGACACCTGAGGTGTCGAGGTCGTGCCGTGTTATGAGGGTAGCTAGACATCCATCACCTCTTTGTACCGTCAGCGAGTGACACCTGGTTCTTCGGGGACCTTTCGACCCTCGGTCCTCACCCTCACCCTGATCACCAACCACGCCGACACAACCCCGGGTAACCCGTGAACGTATCTCCAGAAGCCCCCGCAAAAATAAACAACCCTCGTCCCCTCCACGAAGATCCCAGCAATCATCCCCCAGGGTAATCCAGGATGATTTTTATTGATGAGCAGCATCCTGGTTCACTAATCCTCGATCGGTACCGAGAATCAACGAAAGATCAGTACCACCCCTAAGAAGATAAAGAGACGAAGAAATCTTCGAAGTAAACACAACCCCCTTATATTTTTCTCTTCCTCCCGTTTTATTTAAAATTCCCCAAATTATCTGAAAATCTTATATCGCACGATTTCTCAAAATTTCATTTTCTTTTCTTTTACAATGAATTTGTCTACCTACCCTATGTACCTCCGTAGGGGTGACTTCACCAGCCGCCCTACTCCTCTCGGTTAACCGGCATATTTTCCGCGTGCCTGAACCTTGTGGACTTATTAAAATATCATGCGTTTGTCGATGCGCCATTGTGTCCACGAGGATGACGCTGTGCGTTTTCTCTCTTCATCTTTACTTCACGTTACTTTGCTTTGCTTTGCTTCGCCACGCTTTGCTTGGCTCGCTACCTTCAAAGGAGTCGGACTGTCATTGTGCGCGGCTAGTCGAGCCAATAGCATTGCCTTCGGCTTCTTTCGTGGTTGGTTAGTTGCCCAAGTCCCGTGAAGACTTCACGGATACTTCAGTGGGGCACGCTTCTTTATGGGACGAAGTACGATCAGCGAGATAAACAATGACTATGAGGATACCAAAGTATTTGATGATTTTTAACGAAGTCCATAGTAAATTACTATCTTTGTAGATTATATATATATATATGGACATTTAATACGTTACACAAGTGTCTACTGGAAAGTTGCGTATTTTTGAGATAATCGCTACAAAAACCATCCCCATCCCACAGGATCCTTCCCTTTTGCCAAAATCTCTGGCAGAACCTCTCGGGAGGCATTAGTGGCTTTTCCTCTTTCTTGAAAATGGCGTCTCCACGGTTATGGCTAAGGAAAAGTCGTATCCTCCGTGTACCGTCGTACAGTGTTCCCCATTGAGAACGGCAAATCCAGGTGTCCTACCCTTGGTTATCCCCTAGGGACCTTCATATTTCAAGGTATTAATGGTTCGCGAGGGAGTTACGAGCAGGTGTCCTACCCTGTTCCTCTTTCTTCTTCTTCTCACCCTCTGTGTATAACCATTGACAGATATCCTGGACTTAACGCAAAGAGAATCCCCGTGCTCTGAGAACAGGCATCTTCAAGGGCGGTATCCTCCCTTACGAGGATAATGGTAACCGAAATACTTTTTCAATTCTTACCCCCTCCCTCCTCCTCCCCCCATTCCTCCCACTATAGTCAACCCTTTCGACACCAAAGGATTTCGACACGCGACCGAATGTCGATGCCCATCAAGAATCATAGTTCTAGGATCAATTCCTTTCTGCACCCTGTACCTACCCCTTGGGTTTAAAAATCTAGTGGATCTACATACCTTAATACCTTATTATTTACATTTAATTAATTTCGTAGGGATTAAGGTCAAGATTTTCGGGTCAACTTTTAACCTGGTTAACGTTAACCATCGAGAAGTCCTGAGACTTTTTTTTTCAAGGATTAATCGATCATCCCTCGTACCCCCCTCCCCTCCCTGCTTCCCCCCCTTACCATCGCCACGCGATATCGATCTAAAGGGGTGATTTTGTAGTTCGACAGGACTATCTATCTATTGATAGGAACGGTGAGTCGAGTGCGTGGTGTCCGGGTTGGGTGGTGGGGTTGAAGGGGGGGCATGGGAGGGGGTTGGTAGCTCCTGGTAACTTCGCCGAGGACGCGGACTCATTAATAACGGGTGACTCGGCGTTTATATAAATAAATCCTTCATGGTCGTAGCCCGGCACTCACCTGCGATCCGCTCGATCGCTCACCACGTGACATGAAAGAAAACCCTCCCCCTTAGGAATACACACGGGGCACCCCCTTCGTCGGCGACCCCTTACATAGCAAGATACGTGTACACGTATACGGGCACGTATCTATAGGTGGAAAGGGGAAACGGACTCAATTCGAATTTCAAAAGCATTAAAGCAAAGGACCCAGAGTGTCGCTTTTGTGGATGTCTGTCACGCAGCCTTTAATTGTATATGCATCGGAGAGACGGTGTAAATTAATCGTTAGATCGAAATCAGGTTTAATCTTTGATAACAGGTCGCTATTGATGATTCGAGATAAGGCCAAAATACATAAAGGGTATATGCTCTCTTTTTGAATTTTCATATCTCTGTCTTTCTCCTACGTATGGCAATGCCCGTAAGTCCGTCTCTCTCGCACTTGCAGCTAGCATAGGAAATTCGAAAATTTCGATGACTTTTCTTTTTTCTCCCCTATGAATTCTCTCCCGAAATTAGTATCCGTGCGTACTCGAATTCTAAACGGCTGTGAATCCTTATCTCGTGAACTTCCAAAGTGCCGGAGCTTAGGAAAATTCTTAACCCCGGCATTCATGCGATTCCCTCGAATTTTCCAAGTGCACTGAAATTTTACAGTCTACCTCGAGGGCCGTTGAATTCCTTTGTAAGCGCGAAGAGAAGAACCTCCGGGGCCAAATTCGTGGCCGTATTTCACGTTTCTTTCGTGAAATCTCTGCGTTACGTGTTATTACGTTCAATTGCGTTGATACCGTGCGCGCGCATTTCGACAAAATGGTGGAGTAATTGTCGCCGCGCCGAGACGCTCCGATGTGTCGGTATCCCGTTTTCACGTTAAACTTTGCCCATTTGCGGTTTACGCCAACTTTTATTACGTTGTTACAACCGAGGAGCCAGTGCGAATCTTGCCCCATTGCCTCGTGGATTCTCGACTTTACTCGCGTCGACTTTTTCAAAATATCCAAGACGTTAAAAATTCAGGGAAACAAAACTGTACGGAATTGCTTTCGAAATTGTTGAATTTTATCAAAAACTTTTATACCTTCTTATACACGCACACATATATTATATATATATATCTTTATCCATCTTTATTGGCACTCTATTTTATTCCGCATCCCTTTCACTGTTGCGGACGCAACGCCGCCATTGTTCGCGTCGGTAATTGCGTCGATGATCGAGAAAACTTTTCAGAATCCTTGCGAAACTCGGTCCCGCGCGAAATTCAAGGGTTTCTTAAGAAAGTATAAGCGTCACTGTGCATCGGTCTTTCCTATACGTTACTGATATATATATATATATATCATATTCCGTATATCATATATATATATATATCTGTATTAACTGCTGTATCACAAAATATATAGATATAGGTCGATCGCAAACCGTAAAATATTTAACGAGGCAGTTTCGCGAACGTCTTTGTAAACGGTATGAATATCGCAATAAAATATATATCTATAGGTGTGGCGTATAAATTTGGAACGCGCGAATTTATCCCTCTGAGATTCCGTCGCGCGCGTCCCGCCGTCAGGCGTCGTCGTCTCGGATAACGACATAAAGACGCTCGAGGCATAACACAGATAATTTCCCGTAATGCCAGAGATAACGCTTAATTTTAACGTTTCGCAATGTCCTCCCGTGACTTACCGTTCCCGCCATTTCCATCTTCTTACACTCCCACCACCCTTTCATCGTCGTCGCGATATTTCCAACCCCTTCAACGGAAACGTCACATTGCATTGCCACTTCCCTTGAAATTCTCACGATCCTTTTTACTCATCGTGTCTCTTCGTTGTTTCAGGTGGATTTTTAGATACTACTTTTCTGTCCGCACGATTTCAAAGATGGCCGATCGTCGTTGGTGAGTTTTTTTTTTTGAAAAATATATTCATCGTAATTTTTTAACGCGTCATCGAACGTTATCGGATACGGTGAATCTTTTTGATCATTATCGAATTACGCGAGTCGTGACGCAATGTAAGGTTACGATTGAAAATTTTGTTCATTTACGTGTAATTACGAAAACAAATTTTTTTTTCGTGTTTTTCATAATCAACCTATGCAATTGCAGTGCAATGCGAATGCAGCCTAATTCGATAATCCAATCGTACACTCCCAATCGACATGACGGAACCACTCGAAGGTTAAAGCGTCACCCCCATGAAACACAAAGGTACTAACAAAGGCTTCGAGGTGGGACGTGTAAACGTTCCGTTTCTGGTCTCTTTTGCGCCATTGAAATATCTGGAATAACGTGGAACAGTGCGCCGCCATAGAAGCCAGTGGAGTGTAAGAATCCATGAGTATTCCATAAACGGTATATACGAACCATAAAGAAAAAGAGAAACCGTACAGCATCTCTACTCGTGGTACCGAAGTACGAATCCTTTGATTTCTCCCGAGAATTACGTAAACCCACAATCTTACGTATACACTATCATCGTTTCTTAGTCGGTACAAAAGAACATTTCTAATAGAGCGTAAGTTCGGAAAGTCATCTCTATAAAAAGGGTCCATACCCCTTGATCCGTATGACGTAAATATCATTTCAAATTGTCGTAAACAAAACGCAGCAAATCTCCTCCGTTTTCCATAACCATATAAAATTCGAATAAAAGAGGAAAAAAGAAGAAAAAAAATCATACGGAATGAAGGAACGCGAGAAAGAGAAGAAGAGTAAGAAAGTCCATAGAATTGAAACGATCTACCCTCGTCTTACCGAGACCCCAAGAAGAGGGGTCCAGCATCCAGCATCTCTCTCTTTCTCTCTCAAGAGAGTCGTAGAATTTTTTTCTTGATAAAGGCCAAGAGATGCGCATTAATGCCGACGAGGCGGATTCTCCAGTGCATCCTCGTGCACCAGGGTGCAACGGCGCACACTTGTAAACCCACCTGCATAATACACACACACACGAGGTATAGTAGGGGATGCGTCATCCCCAGCTAGTAATGCCACCGTATAGCAAAGAGATAGAAGAGTTAAAGCACAGAGTCGCTCTGTACCAGAAGATGGCTGCGAGGATGATGCACCAGGTTATAGTAGTTAGTAGTAGGCAGTTGGTACCGCTCGACGGAGGCGTGCATCCGGTAAGATTTAATGCGATCTCTTGTGTGCCCCTCATCCCTTTTCAAGCATCATCCCTCCACAATGAGTCCCTCGCGACTCCTCGCGGTTTCCACCGCGAACTACCCCATCCCCCGTGGTACCCTCCTTACCACCACTCGTCACGGCATCCACGGTGGCGCAGCAGAACCACCCCGAAAAAGTCTCCCCCGTCCCCTGCCCCCCTTCCTTCCCAGCAGGAGCATCCTCGTGAACGTCACCTCGAGGGCCCAATTAGCGCCAGCACGAGTGTCATCTCGCCGCGGTTTCTGCAATTCGCGTGTGACTGGCGTTTTTTGCGGTTAGGTCGACCGCGTGCCCCCCCAACACCCACTCTCAACGCCATCCCCCGTACCCTGACACCGTCGATGTGAATTCTGATTGCGTGGATCTGGATAACTGCGTGTGATATATATAGTGTGTGTATAGAGAAAGAGAGAGAGAGAGAGAAAGGGCGAAAGGGATGGAGAGAAAGGAAGAAAGTAGATAGGGGCAAAGGATACAGAGGACCGAAGGGATGCTGGGGTTAAGCGGGATTGACGAGGTTCCTCAACACTTGGACTCCCCCGAAGGCAAAACCTCCTGGCGAACCACCCTCGAACCTTCGGGGCACGGTTGCTCTTACTCTTTCGTTATCTCTCTCTCTCTCTCTCTCTGTCTCTCTCCCTCTGGTGCATTATCCAATTTTCTAGGAGATATTTCGCGATATAATAATTGGGCATTCAGATGCGATGCGAGCGGTCGCTTGAAGTGGAGATTAAATTATATTTTCAGAGAGGGCGTGGATGGTTTCCGAAGGGGTGGGTTTCTTTCCGGGGGGGGGGAGTTGCTGTCAGTGTCGGAGGTCGCGGTGGGGTGGGTTGGCAGTCAAGATTCAACGTCGCTCTGCTCTGATATATACTATATATATATTATAAGCTCTATATATATCTATGCTATACACAAGAGTGTATACCGATATATATATATATTTACATTTGTATATATTCATATATATAAATATCTACTGTAAGAGAGCAGGGAACCGCGTCGAGTTGCCCTGCTGGCGTCGAATGAAAACATTTTCATTGGTACAGAGAATGCATCGCGAAAAATACTCTCGTTATTTCTATAACGACGCTTTAACCGTCATTAATTGTACGAGGCTAAAGAGACGGTCCATAATGAGCCGACGGACGTCTTCCCGAGCGCGAAGACGCTTCCGTCGGTAGAGACGCTGCCGTTGGGACGGAGGAGAGAGAGAGAGAAAGAAAGAGAGACCAGCGACTGCTGGAAACCAAAGAATAAGAATACGAGGACTCTCGTCGTGCCTTGCACCGGGATTCCTCCCGTTCTTGGTCTTTGGCTAGGGTTTTAACCAGGGTCGGTACCAGCGTCGCCATCTTGGCCCGTCAAGAGCCTCGTTAGAATCTTTCACTTATTGCCGAGATAATTTTACTTCTACGGCATTACATTTTTTTTGTCTTAGTATCAACCCCCTGGTGGGGGTATGACGGGAGGGGGGGAGAGGCTACGAACTTCTGTACGTGGATACAAAGCGAAACTGCCATTCCCAGGTTTCTTACGTTGTTCACCCTTTCGCTGATTCGCGAGTTAACCCCTTCATTGGGTATAGTATATATATATATACCCCCTTAATGCCCCCTTAATAACCCCTGGGATTATCCTGTAGAAGTTACGGTACACGTCGGCTATGGTTATTATAAAATATTATGTAATACAATATGACGGAAGTAAAGAGAGTTCAGGAGGTGGGGGGAGAGGAGGAGAAAAACGTATGAATGGAAAAAACGTCGTGGGATATATCACGGAGTCGCCAATCTAACCTTTTTTTTTTTGTATCGCGTGCATCGGGTTTATGACGATGACCTGACAATGCGCGGATAATCCTATATTTTCGTCGACAATAAGGTCTTTCGGTACTCGGGGTGAAATAGTTGGGAGTCCTTGGGATACGTGGATGGACAGGTACGTCGTGGACCTAGGTAGTACGTGTATATATGGCGTCTAGGAGGAAACGGGATTCTGACGTTCCGTGGGGTGAAATAACCTTTGGGATACGAATTCGTGGGCTGCCTCGGCTTGTACGACGAGGAGGGAACATTTCAAACCTTCTCCTCGAGTCTACACAATGGGGAGCAGTTGCTCCAGCTGTCAATCCGTGGCTGCACCAGAGGCTGGGAGCCCTTCTTTCCTTATGTGCCGTTTTTATTGACTTCGGGAGATCGTGTCGACCCTTCGGGTTACGTTATAATTGTTTTCGAAAATCCCGCCAGAGGGCGAGCCCGAATCCTCGACGCCCATTTTCTACGACTTCTCGGTTATCCTTGGGGGCACGTAGCGTTGGGATTTAACGAGGACGAGATATAACGTGTCCCTTTATTTATTTTTTCTCTTTTTTCTTTTCCCTGACAGAGACACGTCTCTTCTCGCGTGTACATGGATATATAGTACCTACTGTGTACTTATTGTATATATGCGTATATAGGTGGATGGTGGTATTATTACAGTATAGTCGAGGACGCGGGGTATCTCGCGTTTTAATTTTTTTCTCCCCCTTCCCCCCCTTGGTTTCAACCCCCCCCCTCAACCGCCGCCGGTGGTACGACGTTTTTTTTTTCCCCCGCGAAAACAGAGGCTTTTGTGGCGAACTCCATTTGCCAGAACGCCATCGAAAAGTAGTGAAGTGCCGTCGAGTGGGATCCCACAATGGCGTCGTTAGACCTTATCCGCAAACCGGCGACAACTCTTTTCCCGTGAACTGGGGGGAGGGGGTGAGTACGCTCGCGGGTACCACCGGAGGTGGTACTGCCAACGTGGTGGTGACTTGCTGGGGAGCACTGCCAAGTGTCATTCAATTGCATATCCCAATTAAATAACAGGCAAAAGGGCGACGTAGCGTCGTGGAGCGTCCCGACGCCCCTAATTGCGAATAAAAAAAAAAGAGAGAAATAAACACTCGTCGCGCCGAGCCGGGACGGTCCGCTCCCTATGCCTACCAGCCACCCTACCTACGTGAACCACCTTCTCGTACAGTTACCTACCTTGTTATTCGTACCTACCCCTTGTTAAGGGCTGATGAGTGTCGCGAGTTCGTAATTACGTCAGAAAATCACCACCAGAGGTCAACCAGATGTTTGATCGCACTGTGGATCATTTTTCTAAAATTTATCTCAGTCGCGAAGTTCCGGTATCAGGGTGGGTAAAATTTACTTAGCGGAAGTGAAGTGAGGAATGAGGTAGGGGTGGGATTAGGGAGTTGAAGGATAAGGGGTAACTTTGACGTGTTGAACGAACCGAGTAACACGGGCGAGTACGTATCAAGACTATCGCCTTTCATTGGCCTCGTACGTCGAGGGGGGTGGGATGGGGGGGGGGGTGGTTTCTGGTCTAGCGGGGTGGCATCCCCCTGGATTGTGGGCTTTACGTCGCTCATATTAAAAGTAACGTAATTAGCACAGGCAAACGAACTAATTACCAGAATGCGAACGTCGAGCCTGACAAAGGGGCCTGGCTGAAGCTGCGCGTCCGATCCTCCTAGTGAGTACCAGCAGAGTCAGAGAGAGGAAGAGAGAGAGAGAGAGAGAGAGAGAGAGAGAGAGAGAGAGAGAGAGAGAGAGAGAGAGAGAGAGAGAGAGAGAGAGATAGAGAGGAGAGAATGAAAGAGGAGAGAATCGTGAGAGAGATCCGCGAAAAGCATGTACAGGGAAGAGACAACACGGCAAGAGTCACGGGATGCTGACGTCGACGACGCCCAACGACGCCTAGGCGGCATCTGGTCCCGCGCCACGCGCTTTCCCCAGACACAAACGACTCTTCCAAGAATCGAAATGCTAATTAACGGCTCGACGGGACTTTTTTCTTTTTTCTTTTTTAAAAAAAAGAGTGACATAGTCAAGAGGACCCTCCTGTCTCCCATCCTACTCCTGTCCCGTTGTCCTATCGTTCCTGAACGACGCTGCCTGGAAACGAGATATTCAGGGAGACACGGACGCCATTTCTCACGGTACACTCGTCCAAGGTAAAATCCCTCCCACCTTTAAGCATAAACTGCTTAACCATCCGTTTATCTAACGAGTTACGTAACTAATGTCTCAATTAACAATATCAAGTTAACAATCTTTACGACTTTACCGACTACAATTATTCGCTCTCATTTTTTACTGACGTCACTTTTCCCCGACCGGAAATGCGTTTCAATCGATATCGACGTCCTCGATTAATTAAATCCGTAACGTTAATCTTTTCCCTTGTGAATTTTACATTTTTCTTTTTTAATTCCATTATCTCTCACTGTCAATCTTGAATATCCCTTATCAGACACTCTCCACAGAAAACTTAATAAGCGCCCCCTATGCTTACGGCACTGTCGCGCGTATGGGAAGCGCGTCGGCGAAAGGGACGCGGATGGCAAAATGGAAACGCCGTAATTAGTATGCGCGTCCGCACGTACGGTTCTGCACGCTACGTAACACCCACCCCTCCCCTCCCCTCCCCTCATAGGACGAGGACAAGGGGAGTGTTGCAATTCGCACTTATGTTTCACCAAGTGTGTTCAACGGCACACACGTCACACGCATTAACCATCACAGTGACAAAACACCACTACCAATTACGGTTCATCACTACCACCGTGAGTCCTTAGCCACGTCGGTGACTTCAGTAGCGGCAGTCAGGCAGCCCCTCGTCCCCCCAGCCGTGACTCCGACGCACGGCGTCGTGAACACGGCAAATGCGTCGCGACGCAGAAGTGTCGCCCTTCGCACTCGCGTATAAACAGGAACCGCTCTGGTACGAGGACCCACCCTTTTCTTCTTTTTTTCTTACTTTTCTTTTTCTTTTTTAATTCTACATACTAATAAAGTAACGGGGCGGGGGAGAGGGGTGGCGACAGAGCCACGTGCGTGCATACGCGCACGTATGCTTGGCCTTGCATAACACGTATGGGACGCTCGAGTGGCGTACTTCTCGTAATTATCATTAGAGAACCTATATAGTTGCGTATCGGAAATTTGGATAGTCTGGTGCGAGAATGGGGTAGAAAAGTGAAATAAGGGATGGGTAGGGGGATGGTGGGTGAACCAGGTGTTGATACGTTAGTGGTAATTGGATGGGACCGCTTGAAAGGTATATCTACGTGAATATGGGTATTATTAAAAAAATGACACGTGATGAATTCTTTGAGATATATATATGTATATATTTTGTATATATATCTATATAGCACCGTGGATTTTATCCTAGGGATATTTTATCGTTTGTTATTCCTTGAGGTGGATACGTTTTTTTATTAATTTTTTAATGTACCAAGCAAAGGTACAGAGAGGTCGGCCGCGGGAATTACGCGTCGAAATAAATTCTTGTTTCCATGGCGGCTGTATGGGGTGTGGTGCGCCATGGGATTGCGACAATCGGCCGTAAATTAGCCCCTGAGCTAATTATCAAACGAGGACAAACCGCGTCCCCCCTCCCCCTCCGTCGGTATAGTAATAATCCTGTAATAATCGTGCGAACGTGGAAGCATGTGATCCTTTTAAAAGGGCGCGTTTTCAAACAGTTCACTCTGGCTTTTCTCAGCGTGACGGGGCGCGTCGCGACGGCGTGTGCGTCGTCTGTTCGCTTGCCGCCTCGAGAACGTAACACGCGCGGGTACGTGAACTGTCGCGAAATTCCGTCGACTAATGCAGATCAAACGTAAGGCTCACCCTAACGTTTGTCGGTGTCGTCGCGACGAGTATACTCGACGCGCCCTTAAAAAATAAAAACCACGAGAAAAAAGAGGTACAAGAGCAAAGATGTAATACGCGCATATGTGTACTCGGCTTATGGCATATGGGATATGCATGAGAGATAACAAAGTAGGTACGTACGTATATGCTGTATACATAGCACCTATGATGAGTAGCAATGCTATATATATATACACATACATGTTATACACAGTAGATACATAGAAACAGTCTTTGGTCGCTAGTTACGTTCGCGTTGATATTTTACTTCTATTTGCATTTTTTATTTTTATTTTCACCGTAGAGACGACGAGTCGCATCGCTCGGGGCTTGATCTCATGAAAACCCGCCACGTCCGCGTACGGTGCAGCCGTGGTCGTCCGCGAGCGTGTAGCCCTGCCGCTTGAAAATTAAAACCATAATTCATGGTGTTTTTAGTTTAATGAGAACGCCCCGTCACGCCACGTGCATCTTCTCAGGGCGCCTTACAACGACGCGAAAATGCCGTGTAACGCGTTACCACTCCCGCCCCCTCACCTCACACCTTCCCACGCGTATATATACGCCCTATTGATTTCACGATCGAACACATCAGAGGGATGTGCATATGCTTTTCATCCCCCTCGATACAAAGTGTAAAACCCACCCCCCTAAAAGCATCGCGTCGCTATGAAGAACAAAAAGAAAAGGTAGACGCGCGAAATTGATTTACTCTCTGAAAAAAAAGGGAAAAGAAAGAAATTATCCTCGAAACTCTGGAGGGTTGTAAGGGTGAATTTTCAAGGGTACTGAAGGGACGTCCAAGACCGTACAAGGGTATCTAGCAGTGATTCGTGAAGTGTCATATGAATAAGTGCCATGGGCCGTTGCATGAAAACTGCAGTAAGACAACGGCGACACCCCCGGACTGCTTGTTGTTAATCGTTCGTTGCACCCTTTCAGGGGGTGCAAGCCGTGACAGGGTTGCTGCAGTAGGGTCGTCGCGCTTCCTGGACCGTGGCTTTTGTCCATTAGCCTCGTCGCCGAAGGAAGTCGACGATGACGATGATGTCGTCGCTCAAGATGGAGGCATCGGGTCGTTTCCATTGCTGCGATTCTAGTATAAAAATGTCACCTGTGCCTCGAGGAATCAGGATAATAAGATCGTCCATGTGTAAACTCCCAAGTCAGTTCTTCCGATTTCTCTCTCTCTCTCTTTCTCGAGTTTCTCTATTCCTTGTATCTCTTTCTCACTCTTTCTCATTATACGTCACTCGTGGCCTCTGTATCCCTTCGGGCAGGGCCGTACAGACCATGCTTGAGCTGAATGGGCCCCGCGCATCGTATCCCATATCTTTTATATTCCTTTCTTTTCTGTAATTCCGGTCGGTTTTCGCACCGCGTGAAGGCACGTTTCCAATGAGGGCAATATGCGACATTGCCGGGGCTTGTTAGCGGGATTGTAAGTAGACACCTTCTAGGTAATAAGAGGTGCTTGTACGTTAGAGCCGGAACAAAATGGCAGCGGTATCCGAGGAAGCGAAACTCTTGGCTGAGAACAATGAGTCTAGGTGGATACGACTTGTATGACTTTTTCTTGCGTTTTGGGCTTTTCTTTTTTCTTCTTTACGTTAGGATTTCATCGCGACGAGAAATGCCCTTTGTCCTCGATGAAGCATCGATCGTACGATACTTCGGGGTGAAATCTTCAGTTTTCATGTGTAGACTAGGTAGAACGATACGGACTGTATAGTTTCTATGGGGTTTATATAGTGTGCATATATATATATATATCAGGTATAAACAGTAGTGCACCTTATCGGGCTGTGCGAAAACCCATTTCTAGAATGAGAGAAAGGGAGTGTGTGTTAGAGTGAAAGAGCGAGAAAGAGAGAGAGTAGAGGAAAAAGAGAGCCAACATGGCACCGAGAATTATTTTCAAAGTACCTCATTAAATATAATTTTTGTTGGTACCGTAGAGGCGGTCGCACAAAAGGTCACGGGACCAAGGAAATGGGCGGCACCGCACAGCGTCACTCTCCATTGCGAAATGGTTCGCCGTCTCTTTGCAGCATCGAAATTTTCATCTTTTCTATTTTTATTCTCTCCTCTCTTCTTGGAATCTCAGTGTCGCGCTCTTGTTGAATTTTCTCTTTTTTTACCGATTTCCACGAAAATTCATATTTCACCCAAAATCTTGTCACCCACTGACATCCCGTGGCGTAACTCGGTGAACCGGTTTCTATCGGGTTCGGCCATTTTGTCGCGTTGCCATTTTTGTTTTACTTTTTCGCATTCAATGCCCCTGAAACTCTCCTGTCCAGCCGTGAGGCTTCTGAAAGAGCAGGACCACGAGAACCAGATTTCGCGAGGCCTCGTACTCGATGTGAAAATTACCTCGTCGGCAACGATTAATTTAATCGCTTATCTCGAGATGCCGCAATTAAACACTCGCGCGGTCGATTGTTCGTGCAATTAAGGGGCTTATGATATCGTTGTAATTGCAACGATTAGCCAGCCAGTAGGAAGTGCACTCTTAGGATAGGAGACAGTGGTAGGGTACAGTGAATGGGCAGACTGTTGAAATAATAATAATAATAATAATAATAATATAAATATAATAATAAAATGCGTTCAATCTTATCAATGGGGATGAAGAGTGTTCTGATTGATTTTGTTTTAGGGTAACAAAATATTCTATTATAATAATGAACCCCTTTGATGGCACCAGCTTGATCTTACCTTTAAGCAGATTTATTTCATTGATATCTAATGGTAACACGGTTTTAGATGGTTGGTAACAGTGTAGGAATGATCGTTGTATTAATTAATGTAATTGATGCTCATTGCGTCTTATCGATAATGATTTCTTGGAAATCTTTAGCTACTAACTCTCCCACGTTCCAGGTCCTTTCCCTACGCTGTGCCCTTTCACCTCTGCATCTCCTACTTTCCTACCTCCTTCCTTACCTCCCTCTCTCTCTCTCTCTCTCTCTCTCTCGTTGCCTCATTCTCTGCCAAGCTCTACCGGCAGACCCTTTCTTAGCCCCGACGACACTCCGGCATTCGAGCCGGCCAGGGTTTCTGGGATATTCGGTAGTAAGGAGTACAGAAGTGCGAGAGAGCCAAGAAGAGAGTAAGAGAGAGAGAGAGAGAGAGTGAGTGAGTGAGTGAGAAAGAGAATATGGTAGGGTCGCAGAGCCAAGCCAAGCCCGAGGGGTTTACGAACACAATAGTTTGAAATATTCGAGCGCCGGCAAGAAGTTGCCCCCGCGTCGGTAATTAACGAGTTAAAGTTTGGCGTCGCGACGCTCTCTGCGCTGCCATAAGACTCTGGCATCCATTAGCCGAGTGCCTGGGACGGAACTCCTTTTGGCCGCCAAGAAAACAGACATTCTCCTTCCTGCCTGGTATACCTACGCGTTTCAGAACTCCGATCCCCCTCTACCCCACCCCGATACTTTAAGGCTGTATTTCCACCGAACGTCCCCCAATCCTTTCGACCCCTTTCCCTCAGTTCAGTCACGTGATATTTGCCACTTTTACCCAGCGTACTAGCAATCAGTGTCCCGACACTCGTTGGTATTTTTAACTTTTTCTTTCCCTAAAATTTCATTTTCCATTTACCCCGCAACCTCGTTTTTCCCTCGTGCCACGTACAGGCGTACCCGCAACGCGGCCTCTCCGCGCGGACGACAAATTATTTTCCATTTGCCGTAACAGCGCGCGGACAACGTTAAATTTGTCTGAAATACAAACAACCCCAGGGTGGGGGGACTTTATATTTCAAGAGAGACGTTCCCCAGTAACGACTCAGCCGAGCGAATCATCAGAAATGGTTTAAAAGTTTGGCTCGGAAACTCGAGTTTTCGGGGAGACTTAAATTATACCAACGAGGACGAGACTTCGCCGCGACCGTGCAACGCGGCCGTGCGGAGTAAGGGAGAAAATGGAGATGGAAAAAAAAAATATCGAGGATAAAAGAAGTATAACAAGGGGGCGGGGGGAAGGGGGGGTTGAAAGATGCTAAAAGTCTTGACGCGTAATAAGGGATCCGATCGGCCGTAAGTAACGAAACGATCCAAGCGTTAACGCTTACGACTTCGAATCGACTGGCTTGAAATTGCCAGAAGTGAGAATTCACGATCCGACTGTCTAACGGTGGCAAATTAGTGAAATCGAGCATCCCCTCTTCTTAGTCTGTATTGTATGTATTGGATAGGGGTGCCCTATCAATCCCCTTACCCCCCACCCCCCGCACCGCCGTAATCCGTTTCCAGATAAACTGACAAACTTCCTTGGCTTTTGCATAAGGTGCGTCTCGAAGATCGACAAGTCTGGTTGTCTAAAGGGGATGACTGTACCGAATTACTCCGAGGTAATTGAATCGTCGAAACCACCCCTAAGATCTTGGGACGATAAAAAAAAATGATTTTTAATAAATCCCTTGCCGAGTCCGTTACTCGTTAGTCACGTAATACACCGGAAAAGAAAGTGGTACCAATTAGCGCGTACAGTCGGTAGAAAAATTGTCACAAATTAGTGTGGAGGAAGAAAAAAAAGGAAAAAAGAAGTAGAAAGAAAAATAAATCTTGTCACCTGTCTGCGGGTACCAATTGTTCCAGTCTTGTAGTCGGTTGTTCCGGCTGAGCAGTTAGCCGGACTAGCAATGAACAAAGGAACAAGAGCTCAATGACCGAGTCATTGAATATTCGAGAAGCAGATCCTTGAACCCCAACAAGATGGACGGACGTACGGTGAAGAAAAGTGAGTGCGTGAAGGGGATAGTCAGTAATGGGAATGATGATGACAGGTCGCGATGTCATCCACATTACGATAATTACTGTCAACCGTAAGATACAGCTGTCTGGTTATTATCAGTTAATTAAAAAAAAAAAAAGAAGTCGGTAACACCTTGTGAAAACGACTTTAAGATTCCTCTATTGGTATCCCGACCTCAAGCACTGTACCCGGGGTCAATGAATTCCAAAGGATCGAATGATCGTTCGGGATCGTGATTCATGAATTCATCCATTCGGAACCATTCGGAACCATTCGGATTGGCTGCAATTAACCATCGTGGATACTCGGCTTCGTTAAAGGATGCAAAACTACCTCGGGGCATGCCGGTCCCACAAAACTGGTCCCAGCTGATTTCTAAAGGAAGACCGAGTAAGAGAACGTGGCGTTAGTGAAGCTGTTATTAAAAATAGTGAGAGTAGAAATCTGACAGACTTTATTCTCTTCTCTCTCTCTCTCTTTTTTTCTCTCTTTCTCTGTCTCTCTCACTCTCTAGGAGAAAAATGAATTCTTCTCCACGGGACACTTTGCCGCCGGTAAGCTGTTTCCTATAGTTTCTGAATTAAAAGGTCGCACCCTAGGCAACTTGGGGTGGGATGGGTGGGTTCTAAAGGGGGAGGGGGGTGGTATTTATGCATTCAAATCCCTTCTCATCGAGTGGGACGTTTGTTGGCTCTTCTAATAGAACCGTTTATTCTCGCATTAGCATATGCACACAGGGTGGCTTCCCCACTTCACCACCCTGCTGTCTTTACTTCCCGCTTCAGCAGACTCACTGTGAATCCTTGATACGACCAATGACAAGAGCCCATATACATAGACTGTAACCCGGATATAAATATTTTTTCTGGATTACGTAATATTAGAAATACATACACTAGGATACAGTAGGGGGTTTGAGTCGATTGAAATCAGTAAGGGGTGTACTGATCAAATAATTGCACCTGGATCTGATAAGGCAATTAGCTATCGCGTTTATTGGTATGGGAATTGATAATACCAGGGTCTGGGTAGTATATATTATATATATATAATATATAAAAGCGATAACCAGGGAGATATCAATCCTGGTGAAATAGAGTCGGTGACTGGGATATAGGACTGAGAATACGAGAGATACTCGCGGTAAACAAACTGTCTGAAACACACCGGGTGCTCCATTCCATTCGAGAAGCTGGGAGGACGCCCCCACGTTCTCTCGACGGCATTATCTCGGTACATATTTAAGTGCATGACGTGAAGACTGGCCTCACTCACTCACACTCTACCACCCTCTATCATACTACCCTTAGTGGTGGTAGCAGTAGGGGGTGGGAGGATGGTAGTGGCGGAGGTAGTAGTTGTCGTCAGGGTAAGTCCTCACCTCGTCTCACCCCCATACCACAGCACTAGCCAGCTTGGTAGCCCCTCGCGAATCCAGCCACTGCTGCTGCCACCCAAGGGGGTAGCAGCAGCAGCAGTACCCGACGAAGCTCCTAGAAGTCCTCATTTCCCGGCGGCTGTCAGACGCAGCCCTGGGCGGGTCATCAGATAGTGCAGCCCGGATAATACCGAACAGAATACACACACTAGGAATACGCTACGCCCCGAGAACCAGCAGCCGTTCCTCGTTCCGGTACACTCTTCGTCGTGCACCAGGTCGTACTGGTATTCTAGGTAGTACGGTACCTCTGTCCATCCGCCACTGGTACAGAGTTCAGACAGAGACCCCAACGTGACCAGGATACACGTGTTTCCGTCTGCTTATTTTTCCATGGACTTTACGTAATTCACATTGCCCAGGGTGACGAGTGGAGATCTTCTTTATGGAGGGGTGCAAAAATCTATAACGATCGATCATCGATCGATCTCGATCCTGCGATGGGATCGGATACGTACGCAAAGTGTCATGTGGCACTTTGGTCGACTTGATGAGTTCATAGGAAACGATACGGATCAGAATGGCGAATATTTCGAAAGGGTGGAGGGGGTACGTTTAGGGGTTGAAAATGACGGGAGTCAGATTGAGTAAGGTGGTCCAGAGAGAAAGCTCAATACCGATTCAGCAATTCTGGGTCGTTTAGCATTCCATCGTGAATCCGCTGCGGCTTCTATACTGGCAGGAAAGTGAGAGTCTCTCTTCGTCGCCATTATTCGTTCCTCGTCAGCTGACTGTTGATCGGTTCTCTTTCCATCCACTAGGAGCCTCCTGTGTCGCGCCTCCGTCTCCTCTTATTTCTCCCCGTTCTCTCGCAGCCTCCTATCCAGATTCTAAGTCCCTCATCCTACCTCTGCTCCTGAAGCATTGAGAGTGACGTCGAGGGTCGCATTGTCCGGGCTTCGAACCGACAATATACCTCCGTGCCACACAGCACCTATACCTTCTACCACCTTCGTACCCACCTCCCTCCCTCCACCTCCACCTCCAATCTCCTCCTTCTACTACGAACTCCTCCTCGTGCTCTTCAACCTCCTCGGGGAAACCCTTCTCGCCTACTAATACCATAGCGACCTTCGAAGGGCTCTGTGGTACTTTGTCGAGTAATATTCATGTAAAATCCTACAGTCCGTACAGTCAGCAACATTTCTCATTAATGTAATACAGGTAGACCGATTCACTAGGTTGTGCAATTTAAGATATGCCGTTGATACAATTTTTTTTTTATTGACCCACCTCAACATGGGTTTTGATAAGGAATTTTTTTGCACCGATAACGGCTTAGGGATTTTATAGAATTTCAGTCTGAGATTTACTCTGCCTGTGTAGGTCGTCGTTCATTGTTTTAGGATCGGTGTGTATAAGTCGTCGCGACGCTTGTAAAATGCTTTATCTATACATGCCGGGATTCGTTAATTAAGGTAAAGTCATTGGACTTGCTTCTGGCCGTTCTTCATACCCCCACTCTCTTCTGCACTGCGTTAACCCTCGGACTACGGGGCTGTTTAATTTTGTTTATATGCGCACTTTAGAAGACGTAAACACGGTATCTCAATTCCCTGACGTAATTTTACCCGGACCCGCTTCCCACCCGCTGGCTGCGTTACGATTATGGCGTAATCATATCGGATTGTTATTATGGCTGATGGCCCGGCAGGAGCTCTTATAGGGGAAGAAGGAAGGGTAGGGGGAGGCTTATCTTTGAAATATGCTGATAGACCATCCTCCAGCATCCAACGATGTACCAACACTGAGAGCAGGGTTACGTATACCAAGAAGAGCACCTACTGCTATCCAAGGGATGGTATATATATATAGCTATACTCCTTATTGGTGCGCTCCACCATCTTCCAGCACCATCATCCTACAGCCGGTTTTCCTCCTCGAGACGCAATGCCGTCGCGACGTCGACGTCGCTTTATCGCGACCGTACCACGAAAAAGGGTGCGAGAAATTGCCTAAGGATTTTTTTATACGCCTCAGATTTTCAATTCGAGCGCGAAACCGTTCGTATGGCAGTTTTTGACATTTTTTTTGCCACCCCCCTTTAGATAGATAAGAGATAAAGGATTTTCATTGGCTCCTGGCAGTTCGTGCCGTTTGAATGACATTTTTTAGATTTTTCTTTTGGATATCCAATAATAATTTATATTACCTATTATCTAATGTTTGCATGTTTTTGTCGTGCAATAATTTTGCATTTGCCATTCCTCTTGCGATTTTGATCTTCGCCATTTCACCTCCCCTGACGGGCAACCCTTAATCTCCGATCTTACATCCACTTTAAAGCCTCCCGTGACTCACCACCTTAAAACCACTCTGTGACAAAGAGCAGAAGGGGTTTCCGCCCTCTTCGGTCCAAGATTTAATGCCCGTTGGTTATCAGAGTAATCGCTAGGCCCGATCCACCCCTTACGTTGGTAGCGACCGATTTTAGGCCGCCATGTACACCCCCTTGGTACTTCCCACTACCCTCCTTGTCGCCTTCACCCACCCCCTTGTCGGCAAAGCGAGCGAGCGACTGTTGATTGAAACGTTCTGATTGCATCCCCTGGGGGTTGGGTATGCGGGTGCTCTAGGGGGTGTCTAACCCCCCGAACCAGTACGTATGTCCTTATTTGGTAGTCTAATGCCTAATACCGGTTACGACTTTACTCTCTATAACAATGCAACAACCCTCCCCTTAAAGAATTTCTATATTTCCAGATAAACCAAGTATCTTCGAAACGGACATTCAACCCTTAAACTTCTCGACCCCCTGAGAATTCAAAAATTTCGTAAATCCTCCGATATCAAATAATATCGAATTGCATTGGTTTGAAAAAAGATTTTCTCCAGGAATCACAAGACCTCTTACTCGGTGTAGGGAATAAAAATTCAATCACTCAAAAAGGGGTATGGGGTCGAATCCGAATCATGGGGCGATGCTTGGGGTGGTGGCTTCTCCCCCTATGAACTATAGTCACTCGCTTCATCGCGAGTTCCACTCCCATACGTAATCCGTGCGGACGTGAATGAATGGCAAATGAATGGGGCGCGGTGCTATGGCGAAAAGTTAATCACGGTTTGCCATGTCGGCGGCAACGTTGCCAGTCCCCCCACGCCATAGCGGGGGTTAAAGGGGGACAGTGCGGGGGTAGTCCTATGGGGCTCTATGGGATCCTGGCGTTTCTTGATTACATGGGCGTGCATGCGCGCATACCCTACCAGCGATGGTGATGCTGATGACGATGATGATGATGGTGCCCAAACGTTTAGCTAGCCTACTAACGCCATATGGTCCTGTTTCTATAGCAGAACACGAGAGCGCCTTGTTACCAAACGATTATGATAATAAAAGTGTACACGAGAACCTTAGACCTATTCTCAATTGTTTAACTATTATATTTCAAAAAGATCTGTTAAAATATATAAAAATTTCTTTAGTCATTTTATCCATTTGACCATATATAGGTATATAAAAAAATATATATATATCACTAGTTTTCACTTTGCGCTCAAGATAAGACACCGTAAAAGCTTTGAAAAAGTTCGATAGGGAAGGTATTTCCTCGAAGATGGCGCACTAGGTCGTAGAACAGCCAGGATACGCAGATTTCCTTGACTACCGTATCCCTATCTCCCTACACGCACTTTTCCATCCCCCTTCGTCCTAGAACGTGGTGAATTTTTTTTTTCTCAAAAGGGACACACAGGGGGTGCTTCTGCCATTCTATTCCTCGAGAGGTAATCTTACTCGAGGAGAAGGGCCCGATACGCCATCTTGCGCCAGTCAATCACTGTAATGGCTGCCTGGCGCGTGGAGCAAGCTCCGTTCCAGTTGCTCTGGACAGATTGAAATCATCCCGATGCTCGTTCGTTTTGCATGGGACCATACGCCCGTGAGTGTATTTGAAAATTAAAAGGGGTCCATTACGATCAGACTCGATCTTGACGATAAGGCCCCAGATCGCTCCTGAATGACGTCACTGATATTAACCAACGATCATCCTAGTCCAGGATGGATCATTGAACTGATCGTACTAGCGATACCACGTAATACTGATATCCAAAAGGTCATGACCCTGACTAATTTTTTATCATCCCTTTCAAGCTACACGTTCCGTTCGACTGAATGTAACTGGAACAGATGCTATCGAGACGTTCTGGGCCCTAGCGCTTCCTGTTATCGGTAGGACAGACGTTCCGTTTCCATTCATACGATTTTGCAGCTCAGTCGACGGAGAAACTCCACCGCCGGAAGTGAAACGCTCCTTAATGAAATGGCGCTGCCTTCCTGTCCCTCGGGTCTTCAATTGTTTAGGCCGGTCTTGTAGTTTTCAATAACTAAGATTGGATAGGGATAGGGAAGCACAAAGATATTGACATTGTCGCAAGGGCTCTGCCGGAATCGGTGACGTATCCGATTCCCTCTTTGATATTACGAATTTTGTTGTTGTTGTTGTTTCTTTTCGTTTTCACAATAATATAACCCATACGTCACGCGCGACGATTCTTTCGGTACGTAAACATTTTTTTTTTTCCATTTACTCCTTCGCGGTGCATAAAATGTTGGATACAAAAGAATTTAGGCGCGCTACCCTGTCGTGGATCTGTAAAGTTTCGTCTGCTAACTCGATTTCCGAGATTGTTCTATTGGCAGTGAGTGCTAACCGGTAAAGTGAATTGTAAAGTAATTGCATAAGATTAGTAGCGCGGCGTGGAAGGCACTCTGTCGGTTACTTCCAGTTCAATGAGCCTCAACGACTTTACTTTGATTTGCTCCTCTTCTGTCGTCTCTCTTTAGTTTCCTCACTCCGAGTCTCTCTCTCTCTCTCTCTCTCTCTCTCTTTTATACACCCCCGTTTACAGTCTCCAAGCCCATCCTGTCGATCCTGTCGATCCTGTCGATTCCCTCATCCCTATTCACCAACCCTCCTCGTCAATAACCCACCCCCTCTTCTCTTCCTCTCTCTCTCTCTGTCTCTCTCTCTATCTATCTATCTCTCACTCTCTTCAACTTGACACTCACTTTGTGTTCCATCTGCATTTCATCGGGCTAATTTATTGAGATACCGCTTGCCAATATTTCAGTCTTTTTTACCCCATTGCGCTGGATAAAGGACTCGTCATACCATGCACCCCCTGGCTACAACCCTTTATATTAATTGCGTAAACACGCAGTAATCCAATTGGATTTATCAGTTGACTGACAATTAAAATCTCTTAATAGATTCTTGCCTTACTCAGCGTGACAACGATATACGTTGATTCCTTCGGTATCCTACGACCGCCATTTGTCTTTGACGCGTTCGCCATGATTATTTCAAGTATCCAAGGCCCACGACATAGGCACCCCGTAACACCCTCTTAACGCGCGACTTTTGTAAAATTACGTAAAAAGCAAGGCGAGATTCGCCAGTCGTTCCTCGTACGTATTCCAAGTACGTACCAGTGGAAATTCGCCGAGTGCGAAATGGATTTGCGACAAGGTGTCGCCAGGCCGGGTTGAGAATGCTGATAAGGGTTTTCTCTCGCGACTGGATTTTCACAGGGGGTCGTCCTCGTAGGTCTGCTCGAGGGGGTGGTGCCAGTGTGAAAGGGTAGGGCGATTCGCATTGAAGCCAGTGCTGAAAGTCGATACTGCTACTAGGAGAATAAGGAAGAGCATAGAAAGAGAGACAGAGAGAGAGAGACCGAGTCGAGAAAGCAGAAGAAGAAGAAGAAGAAGAAAAAGAAACGAAACGGGTTGCCTAGAGGAGGAGAGTGGTCTCTACCTCACACGGACAATGTCCGGGTAATGGCTGCCAGGGGCTACCTTTATATCCGGCGAACTCAGTTGAAAGCTAATGCCCGCGATAACACCCCACACTGTGCATCCACGAGTGACCGAGTACACTATAGTGTACCGTGTATATCCAGCTTATGGGGTGGCTCGAGGCATCCCTAGCATCGCTGATCAAGGTGGGCAGGTGTTACGGGGTTGTAAAAATATTGCGCAATTTTTGGGGGTAAAAAAGAGAAAAATTAAAATAATGTTAAGGCTAATCGATACCACGTGAGAAACTATTGCTTATTCGACACGCTTGGTATATTGCTGGAATCCCTTGGTTCGGTAGGGGATGACACTCTTGCAACCCCTATATACACGACTTCGAAGCAACCCTCGAAAATTGAGAGGGACCCACGCGTGTCGCACGAGACCGTAACGCAATGTATTTGTCGTGTCAACAATTTAGCCTGGGGTGCTCTTGACTTAATGTGGCGAACGCGAATACGCGAGCCCTCTCAGTTTTAAGTCGACCTATGGCCCCGATCCACCCTGACTCGTGGGGTCGCGTATGGGGGCGGCTAATGAAATATCCGTGCCGGTTTAACCGAGTTACAAGCACGGAGTTTTCACCCCCTCCGAACTACCCTCGACAGGGCTCCAGTCACTGTGAGGAAACATATTGTCCGTGAATTCGTCGAAGGCTAAGCTGATTTAGTTTGGACGACTTTCTTATCAATATATTTTTGTCATCCCTTAAAAAATGTTGTAGAGGATCGCAAGCATCCCTTGATTAAAGTGCAACAAAAATATGGATTATTTATAATTCTGAAATCATCCCTTATGCATTATCGGTAATTCTACTTCCTGGAACGTTCTATCAGGTTTCATATCAGACACGCACCCCCTGCACGTTCTCCCACGGTCACCCTCTACGAGAACCTTGGGGATCAGGATTACCCCCTGAAGATCTGGAACACCTTGGGCTTTGCCTAGTCCTCCACGTGGTACATTAACTCTGTCTATCAAATAGAGAGGCCTTAGTTGGTTTTGTTTACGTAATCGTTGATTAGACGGAGAATTTATATGCTTTTAATTACCCGTGTTATCAGTGCATGGCCTATGTTTAATGATAAGGAAGAATTTATCATGCATGACTCATATTCGTATGGGTATTATTTTTTCTTTCTAAAATGATCGTTGGTTCTAAAATTTAAATAGATAAAAATTGTTACGTATTTTATAGGTTATTCAAAAAAAAAAGATGAATGATCCGTTATGGCGATATCAGTGGCCAGCTCTGGTGGGATGATATCCTGGCAAGTGGAGTGTATTAAATTTAAATAAAAATACCAGCAGCCATGTTCACAAGCCGTGCCTATAAATCAGGGTACGGTCGAGCAAGTCGCGCAGGCCAGCGCCGAGAATAATACCCCATATTTATGCTCTCCATAAAAACCCCTTCCACCCACCAATCCGCTGTCCTGTTACCAGGGATAATCGGGCGCGGGGAAAAAAAAAATGTTAGGCATACAAAAGAATGAGACTTAGGGAAAGATCTTCAAGTCTATTTACCGATCAGGAACTCTTTAGGAGTAGGTAGTAGAGGATAGATACGCCATATGCAGTATGTTACGTATAGCCTATATAAAGAACAAGTAAAGATTTCTATTAGTGAACATGACTATGGACCCAAGTCTGTCTGAGGTCAGGTCAAAAATAAATTACTAATGAGTCTATTAAAAAAAAATACAAAACAATAAAGAAAAAGAAAAATTGTAGCAGCGTGGGTGGCGAAAAATATATATTTTTTTAAAATCCATAAAACGCTACCGTATGTCCCCGAAATTATGGTGGGACGTGGGGTGTGGCTATGAAGGTGAAAGGACCTGTAGTCAGTAATGAGCCTGGCGACAGGATAAATCATATTTCTCTTGGAAGATAATCATAATCCTACAGCATCCAACAGAACGGTCCAGCTCGTCCTTGGACAGCATGGTCGTATTATTGCCAGAGTCTGTTTAACGTTTTGAAAATAATCCAGCGCGCGTTTACCTTTTCTTTTTTCTCCCTCGTCCTTACCGAAGAGACACACCCGTTATAGAATCTTCTTTAGGCTTCCTCCTCGTACTCCTTGCGTGGGCACATGCTATCCTGTCATCCCATGTCTCATGTCTACGGTGTTCTGGATTGTACGCACCCGTTGCACCCTGGGTAATCCTATTAACACGTGCCGCCATTGTACCTACGTAGCCACGTTTATGGATTGAAATATTTTGATCCCGTCTGACAGCAGACACTGTTTATTAAGTCCAACCATACGTATTCGTATAATAGTCCCTTTTAAAAAAGACGGTTTTCAAATCCCTTGTATTACGTACCACCATGTATATCCTTACTTTTCCTTACAATCGTCACACACTGTATCCACCCTTATCAAATAGTACAAGAAACCCGTAATATTCGTGGTGGGTGAATTTTCATTGTATGACGTATCTTTTTTAATATACACTTGATTTGGATTATTACGCAAACACATCGAAGAGCCTGGGATTAAGTCAGAGATCCTAGGGGGTCGTAAGGGGTTGAAAACGAGAAAATCAGTGACGATATTACGCTGTAGGGGTGGTTCGAAAAAAAAGAATTTAGACTGAAATTGTATGAGAGAGAGAGAGAGAGAGATGAAGAGTAAAAGTAACGTCTTTCCGCGTCATTTCCAGGTCTCCTTATGGCGAAGACGTCCCGACGCTCAGCGTCCTCCCTCATAACTCTGGTTTATTGGGCAATTAACGTTTCTCGGTATGCCTCGCCCTCGGCTTCTTCTTCCTCTCCTCGGAGAGGGACGCCTCCGCGTCCGCGTCTAGATAAGACTTTTTTAATCTCGAGACACGAGGGTGGTTACGGTATATACGCCACGACGCTCCAGGAGATGCTACCCGCGATACCGACGACGCCAGTGGCGGTAGGTAATGGCGGTAGAATGAGATATTTCAGAATAATGAGCGTGGATGGGCGCGCCACCGGATAAACTGTATTTATGATCCTTGGCCCCCCGAGAGTTTACTTCCACCTTTCTTCGTATTAAAATCCATGCCGATACAAACCACCCTGTACAAATCGGACCGAAGGAAACGTCCTGCGTACCGGGTGTACCTGGTAAAAATCTATGGGATGAAGGTACGTTAAATATTTCTTTTAATAAAATATATTCATATGAAAAACACCATAAAAAAATATTCAATGACTAACCGCACCGGGACACCTTGCTCTCTCAAGAGGGTTGTTGGTACTCTGTATCAAAGGGTTTTACCGGACCCTGGGGACCCTGTTTAGGAGTCAGGTGCGTCGAGGGTATAATATTGTACTTAACACAGGGTAGCATAATTCGTATTGTACTGCAGTAGAGAGAACCACAGGGTGAGACAAACTGCCGTTCAGAATAGAAATATTCTCCACTTTGTACGTTTGGAGGACTTTGTGCAGGCGCCATCCACCCCCCAACCCTCTTTTACAAGGGATTTCTTCGGGGTTCGTTTAAACGCTTTACAAATGGCGGCACGTTACGAATATCATACAGGGTGTATATGCGTGTACAAGGTATGACGTCATTGCCGTGCGAGCAACGCTTTTTATCATTTGTTTCGCCCAGGGCCCGCAAGTGCTTTGATACGTGGGTGGGCTGGTACCAAGCTTTTTTTTACATACGTTAACACTTTGGTAGGTTGGTATACCTGCATGCTGGGTGGTACACCTGTGTCACGGAAATAGAGAAGTAGCGGCTGTTAGAAGGTAGAACTCCTAACCCCTCTACCATCCCTGCACGGCACACCCGGTATACGTGTGATGTTTATTGTCGGGTTTACTAACAATCGCAGTTTGTTATTTGGTCCAATTAAAACATTCGCGCTTTGAGCGTTTTTCTAGTGTTCACGACTCTGCGACCCCCGACCCCCCTTCGGGGCTTGGTCCCCTTGCTGAAGGTTCATTGACACAATGCCGTCATGCAACACTCATTTCCGATTACTTTTTGTTTAACGCCCCCTTTTTTTTGCATTCAGCCACTCTTTGTGCGCATTGCGCACAGCCTCTCTTTCTGTGCGGTAATATGTTTTCACAAAGATTTTCAAAGTCGCTGTTATCACGCGGATTAGTATTTTTTTTTTAATAATCAGACTTTTTTTTGTTGGCATATAAATTTTTGCTAGGGTAAATCTCTTGGGTCGTTTGATATCGAGGGTTTTGGTGTGTTTCAAAAAAAAGATGGCGCGTCTTCGACTTCCTCTTTCGTCTGGATAATATTATTACGTGATTCGCGAGTTATTTTCACTTCTTGAATTTTAATGCCTTTCTCGTGTATGTTGCCTGTGTCTTCGTCCGCCATTGTTATACAGACAACCCCTAGCAAGCGTATAGATGGCAAGACTCGAAAGAGCCCTCGAAGTTTTCAGGAGGTGCTCTAAACTATTTTTCTATCTGGAAAAAGGTAATCAATATTCGCCGACCCCCTTGCGAGGGGTTGCTTTCTTAATGTGGGAGGGAGAGGGGGGGTAGATAGTCACTTGGCTATTTTTATTTTTTATCTTTAAGACAGTGCCCTGTAGTTTTTGTCCTTTGCT
Organism: Pachycephus smyrnensis; assembly: GCA_030142225.1. NCBI lineage: Eukaryota > Metazoa > Arthropoda > Insecta > Hymenoptera > Cephidae > Pachycephus > Pachycephus smyrnensis. Next base: position 214,794 of record JARQST010000088.1, on the reverse strand, counting down.
CGTGGAATTACATCCCTTGTCCCTTAGGGTTTTCTCCATCCCCTAAATTCACTCTGTAATGATAGGGACACCGCAAAATCCGTGCGAACGAACAGTCGGTCCTTATTTAAACTGCACCCCTTCGATTTCGAGTACACAACTCAGAAACCACCCCCCGTCGGCATCGCGTGCCAACGATTCTAGTAAAAGCGGTTTAAACGCCGCGGACCGTCGCCGGCAGCGACATTCGAAACGCGGCTTGAAACTTTTAGCTGGTCAAACATGTCCTGTTTCATATTACAGAGTGGTGACAAATTGAAAAGTCCCTAACGGTGAATTTTCAAAGTACACACGCTTGTCCCCGTTTCTCGAAAACATTTTTAAAAAAACATTTAGAAAATACACTTATTAAAAATGTCAATTATTCCATTCGAAAACAACAAAAATTCCTGACCCGCTTAAACAGACAATTTTTTTCATTCTACCCACTATATAACGATAGTCTACATACCCCATTGCAAGGGGTTGGCTCCGGCGGAGTACCATGTACGAGATTTACCGCGAAATCGGAGCACGTGTTTATGGCACCGCAGCCCAGTGCTGACAACCACCAATAACTCAGGCATCCCCCCAATTGCAAGGCAGCAAGGCGCATTGACAGATGTACCAACGCCCTCTTGTGTCGAGCACTAAATTAAATATGTGGCTGCCACGCCACCCCATCGACCCTTTGATTCCCAATGGACTAAACTGTTGGAGAAAAGCATAGAGAAGTGATTTGGTAAACAGTAAACAGGCTGTGCCATCACTTCCTGTACACGTCATATAAGACAAGCACTATATATATATATATATATTCACACACAACCATAAAGGTCTATATAACGCAAGGTGCCATTTTGCCGATTACTTATCATCACCTACCTCCCTCATCAGGAGCTCAAGCAAGACTCGGAAGCACCAGAGGCAAAACCAAGTAATCCGCCGGGACCAATCAATTATCCAGGGTCCAACTACTGACTAATCTGACTAATCCGGCCAGGGGGCAGTCAGTGAACCGCGACGTAATCGCGGCATACGCATAGGCCGCGCAATTATCGGGTGCGGTTAATAAGGAGATCAGCCAGGGGTTCCGCTGGGTTCGAGTTCAGTTGGCTCGTCAGGTTAGGCTGTATGGTTGCGGGCCGACGGGCACATTCACTCGGCCCCGTAATCGGCTTACAGATTGCTAATCACCAGCCGAGGAGGAAGTAAAGGGAGTATAAGGTATACTGGATGCTACCCGGCAACGTACCAACCTAACCGACGTACGTGTACGTGGGGTACCTTATTGGTACGTACCTGCATTGACTACCCCTGTTGCGTTGGTGGTGGTAGTTCGCCATTGCGCGAACTCCTCCTGAAATCCACCACGTCCAGGAACCACCTACGGAACCGCCCTTTCCTGTGCGACTAGTCCGACATCCCCCTCTCCGCCCCTCTTCCCCCTCGACGCGGAAAACCTAAAGGAGTCGAAGCGCGAGCAGAAGCAGCTCGTGCGAGAACCTCGTTAAGGGTGGATGAAAGGTGGCGAGAAGCGGCACCACCAAATTAAGGGTTGGCGTATATATCCCTTGTGTTCCTCAATTCGTGTTCACCTGATTTCGTCCGCTCAAGCAAGAAGTCTTTGTTCCTGTCTCATGGACTACCCCCCACCCACCCCTTCTTTACTCAAGAACTACTTGGCACCCTGAAGCTGCTGCCTCATTCGAATTCTTGATTCTTCGATTCTGTGACAAAAATTAGGGTACCCACGTTGTACTTGAGGAATTTCACATTATTGGGTGATTTTTGCCAGGTTCGTTTGGGGGTTGTAATCTCTGTGGGAGTTTTGGGGACGGGGTGGTTTGATGATGATTCTTGTTTTGGTTTAATGATTTATCTATTTGTTATCGGTTGGCAAGTGTAAGTATCGATAGCTTTGTGTTACTTGTATGCTGTGTGTGTACTGTTAAGGGTTGCTACCCTTAGAGTGGCTCTAATTAATTGACACCTATCCAGCCATCAGGTACACGGCAGTCACTAATTAGTGGATCCCTCTGTAATTAGTGTTTATACGTGGGATAATTGGCGATTGATTCGACAAAATCAATTAAAATATTGGCCATTCCGCTTCCGCCTTTGTCCTACAACTTCGGGCTGGTTTCCATTGATCCTTTTCGCACGTTCCTCAGCTACCTGATTTCACTTGACCTGCTAACCAAGCCCTCCTCTGTATTAAGAACACAGACGATTTTCACGTCAAAATTCATACCAAAGAACTGCCCCCAGTTAATTAATATTAACCAAATTAACACTCCTGAACATCGTAACAACAACAGTAACAACAGTCCCAGTAAACTCATTAAACTTTAAAGACCACGTAACAATGACTTTTATCGTATCAGTAATTTGTCATCGTACTTCTTCCACAGTTGAAAAGAAAGTCATATTTTCTATACCTACCGTGTGTAAGAGAGAGACGGACCCATGGGGTTTTACACGCGTAAGAGAAAGACAGACGTACCGTCGATCAAAATCCTCAGTAGGATAAATAACCCTTTGTCCAATTGATTCTGTCATGACCGTCATTTTAATTATTCATAATTGAATCATCGCGACATCATAACCGTGTCAAAGGTTATATATAAATATAATAATATAATACTGACTATGCCTTCTCTGCTTGTATCATACGGCCTCTGAATATTCTATAGGATAAACACTTGTAGATTTGACGCACGTTGTCCAACCAATGGCCAAATAATTGGTGAGTTTTGTGAATCCAGTTAGCAGTCCGACTATCTCTTCCTCACATATGTCCATCCCGTATGTAAATACGTTATATACCTTGGATACGTGTACATACGACTGACTATTCCCTGTACACTCGTGCTCTCGTTCCCTCGTCCATTGCGCAGCTCATGTGAATGTTGGCATGATTGCCGCCTCGTCCGACATTGTGAACGCGCCTGGAATTCCTGATTTTACGGCAGGAGGAGCCACCCGATTATTATTTACGCACGCGTCAGCTTCGTTATCAGTGGCCAATCAGAATTAAGCTCTAGGAAATATTGCTTTTTGCCGATAGGTTTTTGAAAATTGTACGTGGATGTAATTCGTTACGTTATATTTGTCTATTTTCCATATTTGAGATTTGATTAGAGTATGATAACTATAGGTGTTCTTTTTTACAGACCACGTCCTTTGTAGGGTTCTGTATCGATTGATAAGATTAGATTGGGTATGATATTTTTTTTTTTACGAATATATTGATTGGTATCCTTGGAACGTATCGTAATCAGACACACGTGGTTGAGGATTCGGTTGGTTAGGGGTGGTTTTGGAATTCTGAGAATATTTCGAGGTCGAGGATGGGAGGGAAGAAAATATGTAAAAAATTGCCAGACACTTTTTTTTTTAAAGGGGATTCGTCGTGAGTTAAGAGTCCCCTCGAGCCCTCCCTCCCGGCGCCATTACGGAACGGGTCAATTTTCATGATAGCGCCGTTAGGCCTATCAATAACGATCCGAAATACTTTAAACTAAGCCTAAAGTATCGCTCCCCGGAGACATTTTCACTTTGCGAGACTGGAAAACGGCTGCGATAAAAATCGCTCGACGATCTTATAGCTCGTGCTTTACGACAACGGCGAGAAGCGTATACAGTCAGGCTCTGGGGGTGAAATTTCACATGCGTGCAAAAAGGGGTACGCGATATATATATAGATAGTGAGAGTAGCTGAGTGAAAGGGGGATGAAAAAGGGAGGTGGCGGGGAGGGCAGAGCAAAAAATATAGCGGTAATACAAAAAAAAATCTCAAATTTCATTCCTAGTAGGTGGTGCAATCAAGAGCCTTTTTTTTAAGCTTTTGGACACTAAGGGTAGTTACCACCCTTAGTTAATGCCAGGACCTTTGGCACCCTGCAAAATCCAACATTCGATCCCTGAGCCAAACGTAGGTATACGAAAACGTCGTACTGTCAAGGCAGTTGACATGTCGTACCTCCTCCCGGGCCATTATTTAGCCAACACCAGAACGCAGGGGGTACCGCTTGGGGGTGTGTTTTAGGGGTGAAATGAAATGCTCGTAAATATATGCGTAGCGTGTGATTGACGCCTACACGAACGACACACGGTGTGTCGCCCTTGGAAACGGGCCCGAGTTTCAATGCCCCATTTCTCATGCGCTAGACGGGAACCGACGGGGGGATGAAATGCCGAAAAGAAGGAAAGACGTTAAGCGAAAGAGTTGCGTTTCGTTGTTACTACCCTTGCAGTATTTAGTTTAATTGGTTTTTACGTATTTTTCGATTTTAGGGTTATTTTTACTCCCTTATTAGCATTACCTCGTACTACGAGGTGATTGTTGCTTTTTTCTAAATTTATTTAATTACCGATAATAGGGGGTAGTTTAGCCCAGATTATAAAGTCAGTTAGGGGTTGCTTTTCAGTCGTGCATATATTATTTGTCTCCCTTAGTTTTTCAGATTCGCATGACAGAGGGTGGGCTGTATGTGGGATGATTGGGGTGGTCCAACCCCATTGCTAAGGGTTGGGGCCGAACTAAGCCATGCGGTGACGTGAAGTACGTCAGTCGAAAGCGAGAGACTGTAAGGGAGGAAATACGAGTAGGAGGGTAGGAGAGAGTGAGTCCTCTCGTGTTAACTGGTGCTAAGTGAATCTGTGGCCGTGCTTTGGGGGGACACTGTGTATAGGGGTTGAAAACAGTGCCGGGACACTACTGAATTTTATGGCCTCTCACGCTCTTCGCGGCTTGTCTACGAGGGTGGCTTCGCGAGTCTTCCGTTCGCAGTGCACCCTTATTATATCAGCAATCCTAAAGCGACTTGGAATCCCTTAAAAATATATTCCACATGGGGATGCTCTTCCTTGTAATTTCCTTGTTTAACCATGAGGGGTTGAAAGTCTACAGCCCTTGTACTGAAGTTCCCTTGTCACTTAAGAAACAATATTCGTGAAGGTATCGTCTCTTGGAATTTGTTACCTCCCCCTTCCCTCCCCCCTATAACCACGACAGAGGGGTTAAGGGTAGGAACGAGGGGAAGAAGACCCTTTATGAAAATAAGGGCGCGTGGAATCGGTTAGTTCTTACTCGAAGGTGAAAGTATCGGGTAAAACAAGCCTGTTAATTCGGTACGCTCATCCCTTATAGAAATGTACGACCCCTACTTTCGACATATAATACATCCCCTGGCACAAGTACGCTACGTGCCGGCTATCAATATCTCGATAAAATCTAGATATATAATAAATCGGATTACGCGGCCGAAGGGATGCAAGCGTTATAAGGTAGCATATGCTACTAGGGGTAGCATATTGAGAGGCCACCCTTCACACGGGATGAACTTCGTGGCCAGGGGCGTCCACACGTTACGGTGGCTCTAATGCCATTCTACTGTGTGGGATAGTTAGAATATCATAGAAGCCCGGGGGGTGCATCGTGAGTCGGGGTAGGCATCCTCCCTTCGATCAGGCAGATTTCCACCCTCAAAATTTCACTCAACCGTCACGCCGTGACGTGGACGTCGTTCCAACTATCTATATATTCATGACGCAAGTACGACGTAACCACCCCTTAGCCCTTATCCTTACGCCACCAAGTCCACAAACCAACCCTCGTTTCGTTATCGCATCACTTTTAAAAATCTCCACCCCTTTTTACTCCTCAAACTTTGTCAACCCCATATTCACCCTCATTACAAAAATTCATTAAAGAATCTCGATATTTCACCTCACTGTATTCAAAATCCATTAAATCCTGTATTCTTACCCTTAATCTCCCGGATACTAGATCAAGCAGCAAGGGTAGTTTCATAAATCGTTCCATATACGCGTCAGTAGCTACTCGTTAGTACATTACGACCCTCTCGAGCGAGAAGTAGCTCCAATCAGAAGCTACTAATAATTTCCCGTACCCCCTCGTGGTGGCAATAATCATTCGACCCCCCTTCCCTTATGGCAGAAGGTCCGCCGCCGCCCCTTTCCCAACTAATCGGTGCCCTGCTAATGATTTATACCAAAACGTGCGTGCTCGAGGGATGTGGGGGTAGCACTCTTTGCCCTTTGCTCCAACTCGGAAGATCCCACTGCACCCCCTGGAGTTTTCACCGTGGGATTGGCCGGTTCCACACACGTATACGAGGTACAGTGCCAAGCCATACAGGGTACTTCGGCTTCCGGCCGTTCACGTGACGTGTGAGAACTCTCGTCACGAATGCCCCAAAAAACAAAGGACCCATTTTGCACCCTTCTTTACACGAGTAAACACAAGATGGCTGCCACTGCGGTAAATCAAATTAAATATTTAAATTCGATTGCGGTCACGTAAAATCTTCCACTCTGAGAGGACTGTCCTAAGCACTGCATTCTAATGCACTGTACTATCTAATATATAGTAATACAGTCTCTATGCATTAGAATTCTACAGTTCAACCACACTCCACTTCCATCCTCCATAGAAGGATTGGTCCACTATAGGATTTCGGAAACTGCAAAGGTCAAAGGACATAGCTCTCAACGATTCCAAGAGTGGTATCTAAGTACCAGGTCAGTCTGGGTCAAGCTGAAAAGTAGATACAGTCCGTGCCATAGCAGACGCGTTACGGTCACGTCCGACGACCGTAAATCTCCCTAATTCGCTCGTTGAGAATCCCAACGCGTCACGGATGCTGTGCCCTTGTACGAATAGCACAGATCCAACCATAAGCAACAGCACTGTATCTAACCAATAAAAGTCCTCAATACCGAACATTCAGAAACAGCCTTAAAAATCCAAAAAAAACAACCACACTCTACATGAAAACCGTAACCCGAAATAATTTTAAAAAAATAATTCCCATGACCTCAAATCCCATAATTGAAAAATACAAAAAAGAAAATCACGGTTCAAAGGTCAATGTTATTTAACCACACTCAAACCGGACACACTATACCATAAGGGTACCAGACCATAAGGGCCTATTTTCACTGAAGCCTTCCGTACCGCATACCTTATTTATATATTATACACCTATGGCATTACTACAGTAGGAACGATCTCTGACAGGTAACCGCATAAAAATTACTTTATTCAACGAGGGCGTAGGGCGTGTAGCTTCTCATATTACGCCCCAGGACCATAACGGAATTGCTTTATTAGACAGTCCTTACGTTTCCCCCTTGAGCCCCCTCCCTCTTCCCCTCTTTCCCCCCTCACTGCTTTTACCCTCTTGCTAACGAGACAGCTCGACACTCGACCAAGCAGCTTCTCATTCGTAACCTACCTACCTACTCTACCTTTGATACTGGACCTACTGGACCTACTAAATCAAGATGTACATTGGTCACGGTGTATATGGCGGTCGGTTCTGTTATCCATGCTTATGAAACATTGATTTCACGCGAGACACACAACCCTCGGTTACAGACCGGGTTTGCTCCCACGTTTGTTAATACTGGGTGTTACAGAAATTGACATTTTATTGGTAATATTCTTACAGATGGGTTATACCCATAGGTTTTGGGATATCTAGGGAATTTTTTTATGTTATCGTTACTGACTTGGGGTATTGCTTTATTTATGTGTATGATCTCAGGTTGGGTTCGTACCTGGAATTTTGTATGGTTGATACCGTTGTACTTGTATCACCCTGTACATACGCTTGTACGAAGGACCCCTTTAGCTTTGCTAGAGTCGAGGTCCATTTTAATACTTACCAAACTTGTCGGATCGTAAAGTAGCAACCATCTAAATCCAGTTGGTGGCGGGACTGGTTCTTTTCTTTTTGTTTGGTGAATTTATTGGGACTAGAAGGACTATTGTTTCTTGCGTATCAAACTGAGCTACGGCCGAGGGTCCTGTTGTGAGTATGTATTTTTTATAATAAATACAACGCACGGTTTGTAGCAGCCATGCGTGATTTGTAATAAAAGAATTATCAGGGGGATGCTGTTGGGGATGATATATATATCGTTTGAGTAATTTATATATATTAAAGATCATTTTACGTAATTCTAAATTTTCGTTAAGTTCATCAGGCATCATTATTTTCTTTCTTGATAGTTCCTCGACGTCAGATAGGACACCGTGCGGTTCCGCATGCGGACAGGACGTCATTGCCCAGGGTTGTACAGGATGCATGGGAACTGGCGGGTTATCGTATGTGCTACGGATCATTACCCTGGAGGTGGTAGAAGCGATGGGGATGGCGTCCTGGACCGGGGTAAGATTAATCACTTGGTGAACCGGGTGACAATATCGGACAGTGTACCGGCAGTGTGATAGCGTGTCAGGCGTCGCGACGTTCAGCGATAAGACGCCTAGGACTCGGCTATGAGACGCATGTGGACCAACCCGAAAAGCTCGGAGAAAAATAATTTTTTTTTAATTAACGTTCCTACTTAATTCAGGCCTCTGGCTAGACTGGTCAGTCGGTAACGTAAAGAGAGGACACGTATGAAACTGTATGTAGTTGTATGATACGTCGCGTGGAAAGGAGTGCAAGGGTTGAAAGGGAAAAAGAAGATTTCGTATAAGGAAGGGATGCGGTACATAGGGGGTAAGTAGCCGGTGGCGATAAAAAATCGCGTCTTCTTTCCCTTTCTGGCCCGAGTGAGTCACAATATTTATAGTGCAAATAATTAAAAACAGCTTTTTATACGTCGCTCGTACATTAGCATGCGGTAATCGGGCATTGTGCGAGCGAGTCGTGAATTTGCTACGAGAAGTCGCCCTACTTTACTTTGAAAATGCACCCTGAAGCACCCCGTTGCGGTCCTGTTAAACTCGTCCCTGGACAGTGAGATGCTGGTTGTAAAGAAATTTTTTAAAAATTAAAAAATAAGGGTAGGGGGGTTCGTGTTTAGGGGCGCGCGGATTTAGATGGCTATCGTCGTCTTGTGTGAAATGGATACTATGCTGTATCTTTGTTATCTCGTGTGACGTTACCTTTAACGTATTTGGGGAGCTGGGTTATCTTGTGAAAATTGGGCATAGGGCCCTTCGATTATTTTGCGGTTAGATAGTTTTTAGACGAAGGGTTGGCGGTTGATTGGGTCATTGAATGCTTGGCGATAATGATGGACGATAGTGTGGATGGACGTTAAGTCAGTGACGAAGAAGAAATTGGTAGCGACGTGTCTTTGGGAGTTTAGGTCGCGACCACAATGCGCAACGGGACGGGCCAGGTAATACCGACGGCAGAACCAGAGCAGAACTGAGTGGAACGGTGCGTTGGTTCGTATAAAGGCCCATATTTATTTTGGGTTATTGACTTTAGTAAATATTACATGACGAGCCATTGTGCAGGGCCCTTAATATTAGCATAGCTTGGATTGAGCTGGTGCCCGGTATTGTTGCTGTATATTGGTACACCCCTGGGGCAAACAGTAGTCATTGTGAAGCGCGAGCGCCACCCCGTGCGCACATCAGAAAATGGGAAACTGATCTCTCTCGGTTTTCGCTAGTATAAAAAAAAGAAAGAAAAGAAAAAAAGCAGTTCAGGTACCCATTGGGACTCACTTTACTAGATTCACCAAAACGCACGTACCTAGTACGGGATCAGGTCATTCTTGAACACTATGGACCATCGGTAGGTATGGTTACCGTTATTTGTACTATTTTTCAAAAATCTTCAAAAAAAATAAACACGTCTGTTTACGTAAACCACTTAAGAGAAAAGCTTGTCTGTAGACTGAAAACGTTGCTTGGTGTTTTTAAAAATTTTCTGAATAGCTCGACGACTCTTGAGCAAGGTACCAAAGAAAAAGAAAGAAAGGGGTAAAGAGTAAGGGGAAGATCTTAAAAAATGGCCGACTTCCCGATTCCGGCGAAATAATCATTTATCCTCGTCTCGGTGTCGAGACGAAATCCGCAATAAAGAACACCTGGGTACAGACGTGTTCGCGGGCCATTCCATGAGGCCCCGACGTGCGAGGGACCGTTTTCCTGGTAGACGCGTGTCCACGCATCGTCACACCTGCTTACGTGAAATCTCATACATGGTCTGGGGCCTTACACCCGCGTGCTTCTCTCCGTTCCTCGTAAGTCCCTCTATCCTTGTTGCTTTAGGTCCTCCAACGGATCTCCGAGTAAGGCCCCTTTGCACAGTCTACAGGGTACTAGAGAGTCTACACGGCGAGATCTATCTAGCCCTTTTTCTCTCGTGGGACTCACTGGCCCATTTCCCTCCAACGGTCTCACTCGTCGCTTAGTGCGTGCGTGCGTAGGCAGACGCGTTCCTGCCATTGCGTGTGAGGGCATGCTGAGAACGCGGCTTAAATGCCTCGTCGCGAACACGTCGATCCGCGACCGCCATGGAATTAGGGCCTTAAGTGTTTCCTCCTCCGTAATCCCCGTGACACGCTCGAGCAAGAATTTACGAGCTAAGTCCAGACCCGATGAAAGGATTCATGCCCAGTTACTAGCTGGATAGAAAATCATGGTTTTGGTAGTATTAAATGAAAGGGAAAAATTGGTTTAGTGAATTATTACGTTTTCTAGGGGAATTATCGAGTGTAATGTACGTAGATATACACAAGTATCTAGTAACCTTTGTCCTTTCATTGACGCCGTTACGAGACACCGTCTGTGGTAAGAATGAAATAGTGATGTCAGAAATGGGCCTGATCCGTGAAGAGGAAGAATGAGGGACAGTGAGTAGGTAGTGAGAGCGGAGAAAACGTAGTGAGTAAAAAGAGGAGGAACAGGGAGGGTAGTCACGGCGGGGGTGTTTCGTAACGCCCTCCAGTAGCTACCGGGGCCCCGGTTAGAAGTAAGGTCCCACGCACCTGGGGTCCTTGCCGGGCCTCTACGTAGCCTCACTGGGGACCCTTTTGTCATGCTAATGCTCCAGCTCTCTCCTCGTCCTCAAAGTTCCTCCCTACGATACCCCCGTCGCGAGCGACCAGGTGTGCAGCCCTTGTGCCAGGAGCTCGGGGCCTTGTCACCCGATCGGCTAAGGCCCACGAAGCTCGAAGGGAGGAACCACGAAGTGAGGTAGGGGTCTGCTCGTAACCCGCAACTCGAGTAGAACGACTGGCGCAATGGAGAGACAAAGGGCCCCGAGAAATCAGGGAGAGGTACAGTAGTTTCGTATAAGGCCCAACCAACCTACAACGAGTATCCTATCGTAATCGACAAACGGAAACCAACCAGATTCCTTTGTTATCATTCACTCGTTTAATATATCGTTCCTCAATTTCTCAATGGCGTCGCAACCTCATTCCAAATCGTGCCGACGGCCATCCAGACCTCAGTGATTCAAGAGGGTCTTATCGACTACCTGGGACACAGGGTATCGGCGGGTGGGGGGGTGCGCGGGGCCTTTTGTCGAAATTCCAAGTGGAACGAGTCGGCGTTATCAGCGAGAGGAATGCGCAACCTGTTGAGGGTAGATGGGACGCTCGAACGTTGCCTATAGAAGAGACGCCGTAGGGAGGTAAAGGCGCCACCAGGAGCAACCGGGACTTGACAGTGTAGCAATCGACGATGTTGCAACGGCACCAGTTTCCGGTGCGTCGATCTGTCGATACGCTTCAGAGTCTTCAGTCCGGGGCCATTCGAATAACATCGATGCACCTAACCTCAAACCACTTCGCCTTTCCACTTCTATTTGCAGTGACTGTACTCCTGGCTACGGTACGATATCATTGATGGTTTTTTAGGTTATTTTAGTTTTTATCTCCCTCGCTCTCGTTCACGAAGAACCCCTTTACCGTCTATTTCCTTTATTCGACATTGAAATAGTCTTTTACGGATACCAAATTCTTTTTTTACTTTTCTCTTCTTCAAAATCACAATTTGTCACTTCATTTGCTCTTGGACAATCTAACTAAATTGAAATGGCGCTCTTAAGTAGAGTCCGTTAGTATTCGGGTTATATTGCTTTCCCCCCTTTTTTCCCCTGTTGAAACATCCGTAACCCCTCTTTTCTATACTTGTAACGTCTACTGGTCGAACAGTAGCGTCATTACTACTAGTATCTTGTACTTCTTGCGCGAATACTACTTTCCCTCTAGCACCCTCGTAGTCTGGCTCGCTGAATTCCAACCCTTATTTGAATTCTTATCGAGTCCCATCGTCGCGGTTCGTCGACGTAATCTTGGCTCGTTACAATTATTCACCCCTTTCGCCGGAAAGGAACTCGGGACGAGCAGTGAACCACCCCAGGACCCCTTTAACCCCCCGAAAGAAAGAGTCGCCGCCCTCTTTAATTTGTCACAATAAAGATCCTGGCAAAACGGCAGAAGGAACAATTATCTGTCGCGACTCTTCTTTTCTTTTTCTTTCTTTTATTTTCGCCAATCGACTTACTTCCTAACAAACGCATTGGATCTTGACCCTTGCATCCTGTACAATAAAACTGAATAGCCTTTCACTCAACGCCATTACAGACACTTCAGAGAAAGACGATCCTTTTTCAATGAATTTTTTTCTTTTTTTTCAAAAACCCTCCCCCAACGGTCCCAAAATATTTGATATATTAATTCTAATTAAAATAGGCATAGTACCAAGAGATCTTGACGTTCTTCTTAATAATGTGAACTTCAACAAGGACACCCGTTAACTTAAGGATTAGAGCATAGGAATGGGTCTTTAGGTAGAGTTCGCTTCAGGGCAGACGTCGACAGCGTCGGCAGGCGTCGCTGTAGCAGGCTAGCCTTCTACTGGCTCCTAATTGGGAGACCGGCAACTAACTCTCTTAATTACCGTCTCCACTTCCTCATCTCTTCTCTTACTACGTCATAGCTACCACCTTTCCAGAAAGCTTGCTGCCGGTCTTACCCCTCCTCCCTTTACTTCTGTCTCCAGGATTCGTCCTTCTTTTTTACTTCTCTCCTTGTTCTTACTCCTACCCTTAACCATCCCCTCTATCCCTCTCGCTTTTCACTCTTTCGCAGCGAGCCCTGAAAGCCCTGAGAAAAGTTCCGTCGACTTAATTACACGGAATAATCGTAGAAGCACAGAGCCAACTCTCCACCGCCGCCATTGCATCCACTCTTGGATTATGGAATTTCAGATGTGCCACAAAGCTTTGCCCGACGCACTTTCCGACAACCCTTGCTCGCTGCCACCTTACCCTCTCCCCTCCCCCCGGTCCTTCTCTACTGGGTAGCCTCTCAGTAGCTACCACCTCAAGTTGCACGTCACGTCGTGAAAATCCTGCTGATCTTTAACGCTGACGATCTGGATCTACTTGGATTTTCTATCCTCTTTGGTCCTTTGGATAGGTGTCGAAGGATCATATCTGTCAGCGAGTGTGATCCTTATCTTTTCAGATAAATCTCAAATTATCTTGACCCATTGAATCAGTGCTCTTTGTCAAATCCTCAGCTGGAACGGTCATCGGCTCTTGTCTTGAAATTTCATCTGTATCAGACCCTACGAAGTCCTTTGCTGAAGAACGTGAAGATCTTGAGATTAGGTCCAGATGAAGGACACGTAGACGACTGGTTACATCTGCTGTATAGATATAAATTAAACTGTAGATAAATATGATTTTTCGATGATTCAAATAAATTGCTATATATAACAGTATATAGGTACTATATATAAACGTTGAATTCTATAGATAGAATTTTTGTAAGGGATCTTCAAGAATGTCGACTTCCATGCTTAAGATTTAATCTAAATTAAAGGAGGACCTAACCAAATGTCAAATGTGGAATTTTTTCCCAAAAAATTTTTTTTGCCAAAACCACTATTCGACAAAGCGAATTCGGGTCAAGTCTACAAAGTTTCGGTCTTGAGCCACCTAGGTATATGTATAGAGAACTGAATGGAGTATCCCGGCTGTGGTTCTCTCTTGAGTTTGGTCGATACGAGAAGGAGAGTCTCTCCTCTCCTCTCCGGGATGGCGGGATCCCTCTCGGAACCCCTGCCAGGGACCGACAATAGGCCCCAGTAGTTCTCATTTGATTAATAACCCGCCCACAATGAGCGTTCCCAGTGGCTCTCAGTTGATTAACGAGTTCCTGGTCTTCACAATGCCGATGGGCTGCTGTAAGATCGTCCTAGATCCCGGCAGTCGTGCTCTGTGATCCTGGCCGACGGGAATGGTGGATCCTTAGTAGGATCCATTCGAGCGCCAAGCCTGATAACAGTAGGTACTAAAAGTATTCGAAAATGGAAAAGTCACTAGACACGAGTACTAGTCACAATTGATGTTTTTTCAAAATTCCCTAGTATTTATCAACAACATATACTATACTAGTATACTGATTCCTTTCGGTACAAGTACCTTATTCTTATACGTATACTATATAGAAAACAGGGGACCGTACCCTTGGACCATCCAAAATGGCGAGTCCAGGAGTATATTCCATATCGTGGGAACCTTTTTACCAACTGGAGCACGACGTCCCTGCCAAAGGCCTGTCAGAACCCGAGCAGGTAAAGTCTCACACGATCCCAATGCCAATGGCTTGTGAGAAAATCACTAGGTGCGTCAGAGGATTTGCGACGTTCCTCTCCTCCTTGAAAATCGAACGCAGAACATTCCCACAAAAGATTTTACGTCCAGACTAGAGTAAATTCTGAAAGAAGTCGGATAAAAAAAAACCAAACATTTTTTCAATATATTTTTCATTTTTATCTATCGCTATGAAAATGCCTATATACGGATATTTATATCTTCGTGAAATCTCACTGATACGAATCCCGACTCCGCCGATTCTCTCGTTATCCGCAAAAGAGGTTAAGAACGTAGAAAATATGTAAATCCGTGGGAGGAGCGATGTTTAAATTTCCGATATTTTAACCGCACCCGGCTTACCCGTGCAACAAGTCCTTTCTCCTCGGTTGCCTCTGAAAGCCCAACTAAGTAATTTCGGTTACGCCATCCGCTCGCGGCTTCCACGTTACTGCAGTCGGCCACCCCATCCACGAATACTTGCCTCCTCTTTGCTGGCCCCCCCACCCCCCACCCATCCTTTACTTCGTAACCGTGGCGGTCCCGTAGATCCTTTACTTTTTTTTTCCGCGCATAACATTACTTCCAGATGAAACTTCCGGATGCATCGCTAAATGGGATGCTTGATGGGACGAATGGCCTTGCCGAAATACTGGCAAACGAACCGTGTGGATCGACCATTTTTCATCATATATTATTTTCTTAATAGTCAATTGATAAATTAATTATTACATTGGCAAATCTATATACGTACCGTATGATCCGTGCAATGTGAAAATACAAAAAAAAGTATACGCGTGTACAGTTTGGAGCAAAAATGGTCCTCCAAAATACTATTGTAAATTAATACACTATAAACAGGAAGGCTATTATTGCTGGCTAGTGTACCAGTTAGCGAAAGATTGGTTTTACGTGAGAAAGAGAAGGAAAGCTGTAAAGAGAGAGAAAGAGAATAAACGAAAGTGTGTGAGAGAGAGAGAGAGAGAGAGAGAGAGAGAGAAATAAAAAAAGCGAATCGGGACATTTGTCAAAATCAGGGGGCATTGTGCCCACCATGCGTACCTAGAACGGGCGCGTGCCGAATCCATCAAACCGTTTCGAGTGGCAACAGTGTCACTGAATATTAATGTCCCAGGTTGCCAGGCTTCTCTCTATCGGATTATTAATGTGTTTTATTTATTTGCAAGTGGCGATATTGATTTTTCGAGGTGACCGTCATGACGGTTCACCGCAAAAATTATCACGGTCTCCACGTACGTTCATACGTATATCGCTATCATGAATTTCCAATTTTTTATCCATATACATATATACATACATATATCCATACGTAACCATACGATATTTCTCGACTCAGCTATTACTCATAGTTCGTCATTATCACAGTGGTACCAATCTACTGTATCTAAACGTCATCTAAGTTTCAAGTACTTCATTAGACACATGGCGCAGTGACGTCACTGGTCCCAACCACTCTGAACCACCAGCAATTATTTCTATACTGTAACGCTACGAGTTGCATCTGTCGAATTTTCAAATTAATCAACGCAACAATGCTCTCTCTCTCTCTCTCTCTCACCTCCTCTCTCTCTCTCTCTCTCTTTCTCTCTCTCTCTCGGTGCATCCACCTCGCTTAAGAAGATCAAGAAATCGTTTTAACTGATCCTACTAAAAAATTTACCAATAATAAAAATCTGCAAACCCGTCGTTCCACTTATCAAAATTTTGTCTCTGATCAGCTTTCTATGTAAATTCATTAGGTCTACCAGCATAACGATCCCCAAACGATCAGTATTACCAACTGCTCGTCCAGTACCAACCTACAATTTTCAATCTCATAAAAATATGCATATACAAACTCATTGTTACCAATGTCTTGCACGGGTCCACCCTCGTGTACCGACTTTCAAGGACCTTTTAAGCAATCATAAGCGAACTGGGTTCCCCGTTGGGGTTTCACGTGAGGGTTATACACACGGCACAAAGTAAACGTTTGCTGTTGCTAATCAGGCTTACATAATGCCGAGCCGATACATGCACGTCCAAACAGCCCCCGGGGGTTGGAGGTTGCAGAGGATTGGCTGTGTATCGGAGTGCTCCTCCAGTAGGTATACGCATGTGCATATTATGGCAACTGGCCCTGAAACCCCTTAGGGTGTTCTGTAGTATATGTATATATGTTTATATATACAATATATATATATATATACTGACCTCTGAAGGCTGGTCCAGTACCTAGTATCGCTAGTACCTCCATACCCTATATATCTACTATGTCTATGTACTATATATACTTCGCCAATATTTTCCTAAGGTTATGTTTGGCTCGGGCGATGTAGTGGCACAGATTGGATTTGAAGTTTATAGAGCGGAACTGTTATGCCGGGGTTCCTAATAGCTGAGAGATCAGGGTGCAGCGGATCCTTATGGATTCTGCAAGGTATCGTTGAGAATAAGTATGGATGTTTAAGATATATAAATATTATTATATTATCTTTTTTCCGTACGTTATAATTGTATATACGTAGGTATGTGGTATTAAAAAAAAGAGAAAGATGATCGATCGATCACTCGTAAGTTTAATAGAGACGACAGGCTTCCCTCCATTAAGAAAAATCATCGGTTGAAACAGCAGCGCCGCGACGCGTAGAAAAGCCGCAACTCTCTACGTATATTCTCGAAGTAGTAGGACTCGTTATTATTAAGCCGAATCCTCATGGTGATGGATGAAACTGGAGGCGAGCAGAGGCGTCGTTTGTGCGCGTCTATCATCAATAACCGCACGTCCATGAGGAAAGGCTCAAGGTGTCCAAGAGGGACGTAGACGGCGAAAGAAAAAGGAGCGTAAGAGTGAGGTTAGGAGAAAAAAAGAAAGAGCGCGTCGGAGAAGAATCTCGAAAGAAAAAGAAGTAAAAAGAAGACGAAGAGAGAAGTCTTAAAGGGAAGAAGAAGGAAAGAAGCAATGACAAGTAGTCTATCTCCATAAGCAACTAGAGGTACCTGGTCTACACCACCGATTGACCTATGAGGTACCTTGACGTACGTATACCCCAGGGGCAACGAAATCCTCTTGTCTTTTTTCGACGGCAGCCAGACAGCCGCTTCGGGAGTCGTGAACGTCAGTTGTGCTTAATGACGCCCACACGCTGATTAGGAAATAACGAGAAAGCCAGTGTCACAGTCAGCAGGACAGGTTCACTCGCGCGGAACTGCGCTAATGGATCCTGGTGACGATGATCGTTACGTCGAGAATGATTCCTACGATGCCAGTTTATACGATTCCTTCGGTCGCGTCCTCCGCGCGGCGTTTTTACGAACTAATAATTCGCGCGCATGCGCCCTGGTGCTACCGCGTGATTCAAACTATGTAAGTGATATATCGTACTCTCTTATTTGCGTTTGCCAAAGGAATATCATCGGCCTTTCGGCGATTTTCGATCCTGGATCAACCTCTTCTATGGCTCTTCGCTGATAGTAATTACTGGTCGCATGTATCAGACACGCAATCAAGAATGAATTATCACGGGACCACGCCCCTCGCCACCGCTCACCGGCTACAACAATGCCGGCGCATCACGCGCAGCCACCCGACTGTCGATGATGTGTGTTAATAGTCCCCTGTAGGTTTCGCTCACTGTCCCACTGGGATGATGGATACTGACTTCTCGCATAGGTACGTTTCATGGCTGTACTTAATTCTTCCTTCTTTTTTTTTTTCTTATTTTTCTCAGCACTTTTTTTTTATTATATCATCATTGTTCGTTCACGACAAGGATGACGGGCACGCGGTATTCAATTTTAGTTGATTATTTTTCAATTGCACGGTCGAGCTTTTTTTAGACTCTTTTTTTAGGTCTCTAACATTTTCTTCAGAAGTTCAAACAATAATCCGGAAAGAATCACCGGATTAAGTCTCAAACCTTTCCCCCTCTTAGAGATACCCTCGACAATTCCGGATCATAACCGCGGCTAATAAAATAAATCCCTGAACTCGGAGTGTCCTGATGGCTCTTTATGGGGATAGTCCTATCCTGTCTCTCTATCCTAGCACGTACCACGTGTACCATTATTATCCAGGATACGAGCGTGTTACGTAGCACGTGTGCGTGACAGAGAATCAGGTCGTTCCGTCTATAACGTTGTTGAAATAATACTTTTCTTTATAGGAATAAAAAGAAAAAAATTTATCCCGGATAATAATGATTTTTAATACACAAAAATCTCGTGATCGTCAGATACGGTAATTATACGAATTTTCATAACCTATTATACAGGATTAATCCACGATGGTACAGGATGATCATGGGTGATCGCTATTTTTTTTGTTTTTTCTTTTTTTGAAGATACGTAGAATTTCCATAGTAGTACCCATACCAGGGTCGCCACCCATAAAAGCTGAAATAACTCTTGGTGCAACCCCGTAGCCAACGCAAACCCCTCTGGACAATATCGGGGTGGTAATAAATTCGCAATTTCCTTATTACGGGTAATGCCCCGGTCGCTTGTGCTCGCTGGCAGAGCCGGGAGCTCGCATAAATATCCCGGGTTCCGGTGATCCCGTAACTTCCGGTCAGCCGCAATGACTTACGCCCAGGGGTGGCGGAGCTGGAGCACCCTTCTCGGCTTTCCAAAGCAAACACAGCATCCCCATCCCATATCTATATAACGTTAGTCGCGCGAGAGGAAGGACGACGCTCGCGATGGAATTTGTCCGCTAGGTTCCGCCCTCGGATGACCGCTGATAAATTTACTGGATTTCTCCTTTCCGACTTTTACGGACTTTTCCGACTTTTACCGAATATATCCACGCTCGGACCCTTACACGTATAGCCATTTACTCCCGTTCCTTCACTTACGACCGCAGCGGTAGCGTTAACGCCGTAAGGGGCGTACGCGCGGCACCCCTTGACCATCCCTCCCACTTCCTAACCCCCGTGACCTCTTCTTTGGCATTTGCCAACTCTCGTGGCAAAGTTGCGAACTAGAAAAAACCACCAAAGCTTTTTCTCGTCGGAACGCGGCCGACGAACTTTTCCATATGAAAGATTGCGCTCGGTTTCCTGCGAATTGCTGTACATATGTGTTTACTTGTAAACACATACGTATCCTTATATAAAGCATAGTCCAATGCCATATCAGTACGGTTAAGTAAGTGTAATTCTCGGAACAAGTGAAAACTTTTTAAGGGATGCAAAAAAGTTTTTATTCTCTTTCTTTATTACGAAATTTTATAAAGCGTCCAGCTGCCAGTACGTAAGTGAAATTCAATAGCTGTAAGTTTATTTTTGATAAAATTTCTTTTTTCTTTTCTTATTCTCTGTCATTCTCCATTTTCACGCATTTACCATCAAAGCAATACTAGTAGTCGTCCCTGCTTTTTTCATCCCTTCAGAAACTTCCTGACCTCCCGGGTTAAATCTCCGTCGAAATAATTTTCGCGGAATCTCAGCCCGGGTCCCCCTATTCTCAGAAGCGAAAAAATGGGTGTCACGCTCCAATAAAACAAGCAATATCGTGGTGTCCTGGGGCCAAAGGAGGTCCTGGGGATCAGGGGGAGGCACGGGACTCCGTCAGGGTTCCATGGGGTGAGTTGGACGGTCCTGGCTATATTGCTCCCGGATCATCGCGCCTGCATCGCATTATGGGGATGATATCACCCTTTCTGCACGTACACACCTAACCTCCAGTAGCATATGTGTACCGTATATATATATACTATATTATATATATAGTACAGACTAGGTTATGACGTACCAAGCGTACCTACGAAGAAGACGCTCATATGACGGGTATTGCGAATCATGGCATCCATTCAGTAATTCCTTTGCGCTCTCCGTGCGCCTATTCAAAAGGATCGGACCTAACATGGCCGCATATTATTATCAGCTTCGTGGAAAAATTCTTTGGTGCACGTTATCAAATTTTTTTTGTCTCCTTCGACCCGAAAAATTTGCTTCGTGCACCCGGTAGGTATTTAAAAAATTTTCTTTATTTCTTTATAAACTTTTCGGAGGTATCGGTGAGATTGACAATGAAATTGTTTATTATTATTATTTGGATGATAAGGATATAGCCATTTTATCATATTAAGGGTTGACAAAGGTACGTCGAGGTACGGAAGGGGGTGGCTCCATGATGAATCCGGCACTGAAGCGATAAACGCGCGACACACGGTGCCAATCTCGTAGGTGGTTGCGCGTTATATTATAGGTTAGGTTAGGTTAGGTTAGGTTATAGGAAGGAAGGAAGGTTGCGGCTTCGATAAAGAGCCGATCACGCGTGTAACGCGCGGATTATTAATCGCAGAATAATTTGACGCTCCCTACGTTGTCCCCTTGGTTCGGTCGGGCTCTCACCTTCTGCATCCCCATGAAAACCCCTCTGGATAAGGGTAGTTGGCACGGGGCCGGAGTTATTGGCTTCGCAGATTTGCGCTAATGTGTCTTCCGATAGTTCATAACGCGAGGCGCTTGCGATTCATGGACCCGTGAACTCGTAAACCCCCTCTTCTCTTTCTTGCCCTCCTCCGCCCCCTCATTCACCCCACCACCTTTTCTCTCTTTACTTCGACACTCAGACTCTCTTGCTTCTCATTCTTTCTATACACTTTACCCACAATTTATCCCTCTTTACACACTCTCGTTCGGTTTATCGCTCTCGCATACTGATTCCTCTTCTTGGCGAAGCTCTTACTTCATCCCCTAAGAGATTTATATAGAATCCGAGGTAATAATTATTCGAATTGTATTTAATCAGGGTGGAATATTAAGAAAAAAAACATTTCCCTCCATCGACTGTATTTTTGATTCATTTTTTCTTCTGCTTCTTTTCCACGTATTTTTGTATAGTCGTTTAAAGGTAAAAAACATATATTTAACTTGGATCGTGTTCATCATATTATTTTTTTTCACAACCTTCTCTTCACCTATCACTATGTAGGTCGATCTTTTTTTTCCTCTAGGAGCTGCCAGGGTTATAAGGTAAGTAACCAAGAAGAAGCAGGAGTGAAGGTAGCGGCAAGTTGGAGGTTATGTTTAATGGATGCTCCCGTCGGCTTGGTTCCTTCGGCCGGACTTCTTCCTGACGGTAGCGACGATGACGATGGTTGTGTGGTGGGACGTTGGTGAGGATGGCGATGGTGCCCGCTGGTAATGGTGGACACGTCATTTATCTTTCACCCTTCCTACCTTCATCGCATCGTTCCCCACCTTCGTCGGGCGTTCTACCATGCCACTTCACGTGGCGCCATCTTGGGCACTCCCACTCTCTCTCGCACACATTCACCTACGTGCGGACCAAAGGAGAGAACCTCCGTCCTACCAACTCACTCGCTCTTGGATTCTCTACTATTTCTCTCTCTCTCTCTCTCTTATCCAACATACAGTACTACCACCTTAGCCACTCTCTCTTGGCGTCCGCCCCATTGCTGCTTCGCCACTCTTCGTCCATCTTAGTTGCGTGCCTGGAATAGTTGCCAATTATTCCACACCAGTCTCTCCTCTCTGTCGCTCCCACCTCTACCATCTTATACTATATATATCTCTCTCTTTTTCAAAAGCAAATCCCCGAATGACCGCCACGAAGAATGCAATGCTACGTAGAAATTATACGCGTACAAAAAAGTGTCAAAGCATAAATAAGAAAATAGGCATTTAAACGCCCTGAGGTATTAACGCGGGAAAACACCCAATGAATATTCATAGACGCTAACTTCACGTCACTCTTGTTGTTTCCTTTTCACTCGAACCGATAATGATAACGCATATCGCTCATGACAAACTGCCTTTACGTGGTCGGCCTACCTAATGTTACGTATATTCCTATGGGTAAGCATGTTTGTTTTCAAGACGTATATTTACGACGAAATCATTATGGATATAATAATGATAATTGTTATTAATCATTCGATGATTTACGTTGAATTATTATTATTATATTACTCTCATATATTCTCAGTCATTTAATCTATCTCGCACACCCAGCCAATAGGATCGAACAATAGCCAGCTACTCCATTCCTGATTTATTTCGTATCCACTTCCGGTTCTGGTTTCTGGTTCTGGTTCTGAATTCGTACTCCCGGCACGTAGCCCTGGGCCTCTCCTGGAATATTAGCGGGTAGTGGGTTCGAGCCCGCACCAGGTCGGGCTTGCGAACGACAGTCGTGCATACCGTATTAAGCCCGCAGGGACTTTCCCGGCTTTCTCCTCTCTCTCTCTCTCTCTCTCTCTCTCGCACTCTTCCTCCACCCACTACGCACATACCTCTACTTAGAACAGATACCCACAGCTACACCGACCTCACGCACTATACCAGCTCGCACGAAGCGCTACCTCGTATCAGTGCTCAGTGTGCAAATACTCCCGTATTCATGAACCCCGGCGACTCGCCCGTTGGCTATGTACAGTGGTGCCACCACGAGAACTGCCATCCGCAGGCACCCTGTCCACGTTTGGTATGACGTATTTTCTCGTGTAGAGTGTATTTTTTAATACTATCGTAAAACATTTGGAATATATACAATGGACGTGTAAACGTCATGTTATAGATTTAAGTAGATATTCCCGATACTGTACAGACGTATCAAGTACTATAGTGTATATATATATATCTGTACACTAACAATGAAGTCATGGCCGACAGTTAATATTTCCATTCTTTCCAGTCTTACCAAGGTGTTGTACTACAGATTCTCTGTCATAATGGCTGTCAACGTCGAAGCATCTGGCGAAAGGGTATAATTAAATACGAGGAGCCACCTCCTCGCTCCTTTATCAACCCATCCGTACTATCGTGATGATGCTCCTCGTAACATCCCCTGGAACTTACACTCCCTGGAATCTAACCTAACCTTCGTATCTCTGCCTGCGTCTATTTTTAGCTAGAGCCAGATACGGTCTTACATCCGTTCTCTGTGTTTCTCGGGCAATGAGAAGATATTCCTACGATCGCGATATATATAGTAAGTTTAGTGGAGGAGGAGGGGAAAGATACGACGGAACCCAATGGAGATGATGCGCCATTGCTAGGTAGGATATCTCTGAAAGGGCGTAACGAAGACGGAGGTCGAAGGTCGTTGGTTTTCCTAGGGTAAGCAAAGGCACGTTAGAAAGATGTTCCTGACAGCCGGAGAGAAGGCAATTTACGTTGGCAAAATGCAGCCTTGAAATTCGCGAGAAGACTTCCTGCACGGCGCTCTGGATGTTATCGTTGGATAGCCGATTTCTTATCGGTATCCTATACCGAAGTGCGCGCTGATAACGTCTTAATGGATTTTCACGCATTAAAGTCACTGTGTACGATGGGAGGTGAAAGTTGCACTCGTTCGATATTTTGCATTTTATTGCCATGAAATCGTTTGTTTATTTTTTTTCTCTTTCTTTCTTTCTTCCCCTTTCTTTTTGCTGTACACTTTGTATACTGTACTGGGTGCATCACGTCGCTGATAGCAGAGAAATGATTTCGCGACGTTACAAAAGCGAAAAGCCTTCCCGAGGGACGCGAAATGATCCCGGTCGATGTGGTAGCAATTAGGCGAATGAATAATTTCCAGTAAATTAAGCGTCCGCGACGGGGTGCGAGTGAGAGAGAGTGAGTCAATGAGTGGAGTGGTTGACGGGGAAGGAGAGAGGGAGAAAAAGTATGATGCGAAAAGCGAAGTAAATAGAGAAATAGAAAGGGGAAGGCGGGGCGGCGGGGTGGGAAGAAAATATGAAAGAATCGTAGAAGTGGTATCAGTAGTAGGTTGAAGCGGTATAGGAATAGGTAGGTTGTAGGTTGGTAGTAGGTATAGGTCTGGTACCAACCATGGAGGTCTTGACGTTGTGCATATATATATATATACACTACAGATTGTATATACGTATATATATAGACTATGGCGGAGATGCAGTGCTGCAATCAAACGTCAATCCCAGGCGAGTAATTTTCAAGTAATTTGTTTCCCCGCGGCGAAAAATATTGCTCTCTTCTTATTTTACACGGCATTCGGGAAATAAATCCGCATCCGACTCCGCAAGGTCTGCGACGCCTCGCACGGCCCCCCCGTATATATAGAAACGTGCCTATAGTCTCTCGCAATTTCTATGGCGCATCCACCTCGCCCTCTGGGACGCCGTGTGAATTACTGCTTTGAAAATTGGACAATGGAGAAACTAGAGAAAATATTGTAGATTAAAAAGAGAGAAATTAATAGGAAATGAAAAAAAAAATTGTCAATCCTACTGCACGTGTATGTTACGTAATTAGATTAATGAATTTTCAGCAGGAATATTTGTCTTTGATGAACGTCGCGTAATATACGTGCAGACGGGTCGTGACAATCGAATCCTCAAGGCGGTTTAAAAGAGCAGACGTTTTGAATGTGAAAAATGACGGTTTAAGGATGAGCAATTGTCAGGACTGTAAAAGATTCCCGAGTCCTATAGGAGAGGTCGGAATCCTGTAGGAAATATGTAAAGCAAAGCAGTGCCGATTTGTTCTCCCCTCTCTGTTCCCCCTTCTCTTAGCTTCTGTACTCCCGGCATTTCCTCGTCGCGAATCCTCCAGGATCCCCCAGTCTCACTTACTACATCCATGCTGGATTTACGCGCGATATATTTGTTTTAAAGTCCCGGGATTCCGCGCCGTCCCGACGCTGTGTCGTCGTTTCTCGTATTTATGAGAGAGGCAGGAGGGGTGAAATGCTGGGAATGTGTGCGGGAGTTATGGCCCGAGTAAGTGCTCTCGATCTGGGCAAGGGGTTCTCAAACGAGGAGTGTTGGAAAATTTTGATAAGAATTTTTACAACCCTTATCGCGCGTTGCCGTGGCACGTCGAAAGGAAGATTGAATCTATTAATTTGTAGAAACAACGAGAAATGTTTTATAAAAAATTTTATTAAAAAGATTTGTCAAAGAAGTAATCGTTTCGAAAAGTCATTTCGATTCACTTCAAGGCCCAAAGTAAGGTAGGACCCAATAAAGCGTGTCAAACTGATGAAGTTTTCAGACTTTACCATTCAAGCAGTTCCTTAAGGGTTGTGTGTTTTACCAGTGGTGAGAATGACGAGATAGCCGGATGACTAAAGGGTGGTTAACTCGAGCGAAGTCTCTTGCGGAGTTTGCAAATGGCGTCGGCGTCGAGACGAAACGAAGACGTTAGCCGTGGTGAAGCGCGATGATGCCGAGGACGAAAGACGATGGCGTCCCGGGTCCATAGGAAGACGGAACAGAACTCGGTAACATTATCGTGTTTTAATTTAACTTGCTGCTACACTTTAATTAGACTTTGGTTGAATGAGACGTCGACAGGCAAAGCAGCAAGTAAGCACTGGCAAGCAGGAGGAAGTCTGTTTCTCTCTGTAAAGCGAAATAATTGGCCAGAGCCTACAATGCCTTCAACCTTCTACCTATCTACCTTATACCTTCTGTATCATCCTTGTTCTCCTTCCCAGTTCCGTTACTTCTTCTTCTTCTTCTTCTTCTTCTTCTTCTGGGATCCTTTCTCACCCCTTTGTGGCCGTACCTCCATTAATCCTCTCAAACGATACCGAGCAAGAACGCCATCTAGAATAGACGGAATGGTAGACTGAGAAGATTTGAGATACCACCACCCCCCTACTGCCACCCCCTCTCTAGAACTCTATCCAGCATCTTTCGATATAGGTATTACTCGAGCACCTCCCCCTCCACTGTTCCACGTACCTTCAGAGTCTATTGATAATAGCATCTAGACTACTCCTCCATCCTCTCCACCCTGTCTCGAACAACCCCTAGATTTCATCATTCTCGTTAAGTCCTACTGTTTCTTCACTTTAACACAGGACTTATCTCAATTTTAAAAGTAAGCAAGATACTGATACACGTAATCTAATTATGTAGGACCATTCGTCTTAATTCGTATAAGATTAATCAACAGCATCCTGAACGAATGGACCTCTCAATGTATCTCGTGCGATAGATGTACAATGATAAGAAAATATCCAAATCATTATATTAATGACCTTTGACTGCCGATGGCGGGGTAGAAGCTGGCTAGTTAGTTGCCGATATATAGGAGATAGTCGCAAGGGGCTGATGTTCGGTCGGGGGGTTGAACCTTGGCAAAGGGTGCCTTTGGCGAAGGGGCCAAGGGTGTGTTGGAAGCCGGGACCATTGTGGTTGGAGATAGAGATGGCTATCGGAGCGCGCCACGCGGTAATTGCCAGGAACTACGGGGGGAAATTAAAGCTGCCCCGGTCTTCCGGCACCCCCATTGTACCTTTGCGACTCTGTTCCCGTAGCGTTCTATTTATCAGAGGGCCAATGGCTGCTGCCGTTTCTACTGACAAGCTTCGTGTCACTGTGTCACCGGAATCGAAATGGTCGTTTGGTTTTCTTTTTCGGAGCCACCGGGTAGGTTACCCAATAGCGGTAAAAACAAAATCATTCAAAATTAGATAAAGGGGATGACTCTCATTCGCAAACATTTTTTTCTCATTCTTCTCTTCGTAATACAAACGCGCAACTTCGGGTTAATAAAATAATATAAACGGTAGTGACTCGACAACAACCCCTCTCCTACCCCCTGAAAAGGGGTTGGTCATGAATTTACTTCGGGAAAAGGAGCTGAGAAGGGTTAAGGACGCGTATCATACCAGTTGATTAATGTACTTCACCCGTATCCAGTACGCAACCCCATAGGATATACAAGGGTACCTCGGACACGCGTATCATTTGTTACTCACCCCCTATTTGTTACCCCCTTTCTAGCTCGTTCACCTAACCCACCACCGTAACCACCCACACAAACCCACAGGGCTAATGATCATGAATTTCTAATGACGCGAAACCTTCTTCAACCCTTGCAACGAAGAGAGGCTGGAACAAATCAAAGCCCCGATTTCCTATACAGTCACCATAATAATCGATCACCAAAAACAATCAGTCTAGCCAAGCGTAAAAAAAAATTCCCCAGACCCCTCACGATCCTTCACCCTTAATCCCAAATCGTTACATGGAACAAAATGATACAAAATTTTTTTGTTCTAATTTTTACTTATCTTCCTATCTTCGCATGGTTCAACCTGAACTGTACTGTATTCTTATCAGTATATTATATATACGTATATACCTCCTATCTAGGCTAGCAAATCTATATCGAGACGTGGTACTTACTAGCTACGTATCTACGTCGTCTCTAGTGCACATATGTCAAGAGAGAGTAGGTACATATATACAGCATATGAAGAGCATACCACAGCATAGGTATGTACGAGAGGCGGGTTGGTTGCGGATAATTCAGGCAATCAGCGTAATGTTGCGGCGGTGAGGACCCTCCAACCCCTATAGTACATACCTACCTACCTACCAACCAACCAACCAACCAACCAACCAACCAACCAACTGAGCTTTCGCGTTGGTATGTGTATTGCCATATGTGTTGCTGAGGTTTCAAGCATTCCTGTAGGTACACCAGGTCCAGATCATCGAACCAACACCCTTGCGGAACGCATGCGGCAAACCGAACCCTCTGCACGTGTACGTAGCTAGTAGCTATAGTAGCTATAGGTATAGCCGTACGTGGTATATAGGGGTACCGCTACCGGGGATGACGGTACTGGTGGTGGTGGTTAAAGGCAAAAGGGGTGGTTCTGGGGGTGCAGGACCGCGTGACAATGCATCGAGTGCTCTCGAAATATTCCCGCACGATGCACGACGACTCTACGCCATTGGCTGATGATCACTTGCTATTCTTTGGTTTTTTTTTGGATACGGATCTATGATTTAGGGATATGGTTTGAGGGGATGAATTGTATGGCGATTAAGGTGGTTTTGTTTTCAGGGTGTTTTGTGGATTTTTAGGGTTTTTTTGAGAGGGGGGTGGATTTTTAGGGTTTTTTTGAACGATTGTGGTATATGTATTACGTCATTCTTTTTGAAGGGTATACCGTGTAGGTCTAGTATGGACTTGGTATCTATGGCTAGGAGATCCTTTCAGACACAATCTTGGGTCCACCTAATCCCCGGGAAATCCGGGAACCGAGGCGACCGTCTACTTTTTCTCCGTCTTCTCATCATAGAACAAGAAGATCTAGGATTTCCGTCTTTTCATCGGGCAACTGGCTCTGCCGTTCGTGAAATTGGATACACGGCGGATGGATCGTGTATGTCTCTTCTACGGGAGTAGATGTGGTCCAGGGATGCTGTGAGGACTGGTAGATTGGAGGGTGGACGTTTAGATGGAGCCATCTTCATAATCAGGAGGTCATCTTCATCGTGACCTTTATAGAGGTCGCGGAAGACCAAAGGGGATGGTTTTTCGTATCTATATGTTATATAGGTATAACGTTACTATTCCAATATGTTTTCGCTAAGGGATGAAAAGTCTAAGAGAAAAAATTTGCAGATGGATCACGGAATTAGGATATACGAGGGAAACACGTGTCTCGCCCCCTTTAATTCTACCAGCATTTTCTTTTTTATCCCTCTTCTACCCTTAGAAGTTGACGTTATCAGCACGGGGTCTCCCACCATTCGCTGAACTCTCCTTGGGAAGATGCCTTATTTTTCGCTGCTAATTTCCTCGGTCCTGGGATTGGGAAAAACAACTGCTCACCGCTGATAGCGATTCCTTGGAAGGACGCGAAACGTAGATTCCAGGGTAGTTTGACTTTAGGGGTCCTTCCTGACGACTTAAAATCCCGCGAATTCTCTCCCTCATTTTCTTTCTCTCTCTTTCTCTCTTGCACCCTCTCCATTCTCCTTTCTAGTACTACTCACGGACATTCTCCCTTTTTTTACTCCCTCTTCGTCTCCCTCTCTCGTAGTCGCTCTCTTTCTCTTTGCCACCCTCTAGGAAACCCTCCACGACGATGAGGGTGGCGCACTGGGGCCGCTTTCAAAAGACTCAAAATTACTTTCTGGATAAGCTGGATTAGGCTCGCTCTCGTGCTGCGCCCCAGATTAGACCGGTGACACTCACGAGCTGCGATTCGCTGCTGGCTTGTTTTTTCCCCCGGCAATTTTACCTCGCCATTTCCTGGATTTCCGATGAATTTCATTAATCGGCATACGAGACTTCAACCCCTAGATTGACAGTGTTCCCATGTCCGAAAAATCGCAAGGGACCAATGGCCATTAGGTTTCCAAACACGGTACAGACACTCATATACGGTTTTAAGGGGATGATCGCACGAAGTAACGCCGTGAATTTGATTTTCCTTCGTGTCTTTTTGGAAAAAAAAAATCGAAATTTAATTCGTATTCCGCGTCAGGAAGCCATCGAGGATAGGACCAAGCCGCATTGGTAGGCACTGCACAGGGTGAACTTTAAGAGGGTTGCTTTGTCGAGGCGTTCGCTACCCTTTAAAGCGCCTCCTGTCCTCGCTACCTCCCTTGGTTTCCACCCCTTTGGCACCCTCTCCTCCCCTCAGCCCCCAACACCCCTTCCCATTACCTCACTCACCCTGTCCCTCTTTTCGCCCCTTCTCTCCTCTTCTCAGAATCCACCCAACCACCCCCCAGCCCACCCACCCCAAGAGAGAGAGAGAGAGGTCCTCCGCTCAGCAAAACCCAAGGGCGAAACCAAGGAGACCAGATTAGAAGGGGCGAATCCCAGCCTCCGTTCAGAGAAGCCCAGACTTTCCGAGCTGAGTTAGAGATTTCCAGTCGCCTCCTATCCTCCCTTTCACTACCCTCGCCAGCCCCTTTATCCTCCCCCACCCACACGAACCAACCCTCCTTGAAACAATGATGGAGGTTAACTTCGAAAATCGTGAGAACTTCCATGAGAGCTTCACATGTAAAATACAAGTTATCCAAAAGTGAAACCAACTTGATACATATCGCCCCTATAGGAACCGTTATTATAATTTTATCATGCGCAAACAATTTTCACCCCCCTCAAACCATACGTCATAAAGAGCCAATAATAATAAACAAAAAAAACGGGAGAACTGTTTAAAAATAACAAAGAACGATTATCACCAAGCTAATCAAGGGTTAACCTCTCTGTAAGCAGTAATAGGGGATGACGCGTGCGATGGCATCCAAGCATCATGAGCACCCTCGGTACTTGTTTTTTCTCCCCTCTCCTTTTTTTTTGACAATATTTTGCGTAATTGAGCAGCCACAATAAATCTCCCTTGAATTATAACCGTTCCGGTAAAATAACTGAAAACTGTCCAACTCCTCCCATCCATTATTTACATCGTTTAGCCAATTTTCCTGTTCCGAGGTTTCACGGTGCGCATGCGCGCACGCGTCCACCCCCCTTTCACCCCCTATACCAACAACTGTTCTATCCCCTCGCTATCTATCTTCTACCTATGCATATATATATATATATCTACATACGATAGTCACTGCGTACACACACTGACTGTTCCAACAAATACTCATACGTCGTGGACACGCGTGATGGATTCCGCAGAAACGAGTGAATTTACGATTTCATTCGAATTTCGCACGCTAATCGCTCGTTGCTGCGTCAAACGTTTCCTCCTGTCCGTTCGATCGAATCCGCTGAATTTTTTTTGCCAGTGAAAAACGAGCAGCACTTTTCCAAAAATCCATTTCACTCGAACGAGTTCGAACTGTATAAAGGTCTAGCGAATGCTTTCAGAGTCATCTTATCAGTGAGTGTTTTGAGTTTATTACAAAAATATCCTAAATTCATGATTATCAGTGATCCGTATACACATACGATAATATGCTATAGACTGCTTAATTATATATTTTTATAATTTAATGATTTTTCAAAATCAACTTAATTGTCAATATTTTTTATGCTTTACAAATATAACCTAAATTGATCGTTATCAATGATAATCATCGACCTGTATATACGTATGATAAAATCCTAAACACTGTTTATCCTATTCTCGTACATCGTTCTATTAATTCTTTATCTCTCTCATACCACAAGAAAGAACCGGACGCTACCAGATGCTCGAGGTGGGCGTCTTATCGACTTCCGGGCCTCGTACAGTTTCCTGTTACACAAAACGTAGAAGCGTCCCGACGCTTACCGACTGGCCGTCGCTTTGCCGTCCGACAGACGTCCGCCATTCTATTGTTTCGAAATGGCGCGTTATCAGCCAGCGTAATCAGGCAGGTAGCTATCTCCAGTGCACGCGGAGACTGTAGTGACTGTATACGCACGTATACGTACATGAGCATCAAGAGAGAAACAGAGAGATAAAAAAGACAGAGAGAGAGAGAGTGACAACACAGTGAGAGCAAGCGAAATACATACAGTTATAGTATATATATATATATATATATATGGACCCGTTGGATGCTGGGCATGATGCTGAGAGCCATAGGAGATGCAGGAGGTCGGTACAGGAGTTAGAGTAGGATGCTGGAGGTTCGTGGAGGTTGGAGGATGAAACGGTGGAGAGGAGTAGCCCTCCGATTGGTCCATGCCGGGACCCCAACCTCCGGCACGCACGTAACGCGGCCAGATCGATACGCACTGCCCAAGCCCGCGTCTCTCCGCACTTACACGCTTATATACCTACCTATATATACTATATATATATACTCTATACACGTACTATATATATATACCAACGTATCTCTTCTGTGTATATATATGTATATATATTCCAACGTACCTACTTACCTACCCCTACACTTTGATATACCCTTCCCCCTCCCCCCCTCTCTCTCGCCATCCCATATACACATATACATTAAATACCTAACTGCCCTTTGGACAATTCTGCGACATTTCGAGGTCGTACCTTGTCTGGACGTCGAATTCTGGTCCTTTTGACCACTCGCGGAGTGTTTACCGCCATTTTGTTCTCTTTACCTTCTTTTTCTGGTGCTTAAGTTAGTTTTATTGTATTACGTCGAGTATTGCCAGGGACTCTCGAGAATAGTGTTTAATGGCGTTTGCTCTAGGGGATGGTTGGTAGTTGGAGGGGTGGGAGTGGTTTCTTTTTTTTTCTTTCGTTTAGGATATAATCCAATTGTAGACTGTGTAACCGTGCATGGGTACTCGCGTCCGTGGTTGGTATTGCATTTATATGGGAAATCTCGAAATACTGTCTAATATGGCGTAAGAAAGGCCTATGGTGGACAATGGTGGAGAATAAACCCATAGAGCGGGCTGACTTTTTGTTTCCGTAAAGCGCACGGGTTGCCTGACAATCTTCCCGCATTATGCGGACATTGTTATTGTCTTGATACGGCGTAGACGCACGCGTGTAACGCGGCACCGACCCCTCCGCCTGTCGTAATGCTTGACGTTATTAGCTGGCATTACGTAACGATCCGTGAATGCGAGATAGACACGAGGTAATAGATACTGCAATTAATCGCCATGGGGTCTCTAAGGGTGGTTACGTCGTGAGAATCTGTCTGACTTCTCTGCGCAGCCGATACGTCGCTTAAGGGTAGAAATATAATAATAGACAATATACGTGCATATATATATAAAATATATAGACAACAGCTAGGGGTAGGAGAAACGTCTTATATGGTTATTCATACCAATTAAAAATGACACCCCTTATATTGATTATTATATATTTCTTTTTTTAATTGATACCATTTAATTATGTTTATATAGATCCAAGTGATTTTTTTTCTGCACTTTAAAAACTCTTTCGTCCTGCTAGGGTAAGGGTTGCTTGGTATTTCACCAATGGCAGCCATTCATCCCTTATCCGCGAATGGCTCCTCTCGCGACCCAAAGAACTTCCCATTGAACTGGGTCCATCCCCAATTTTTCCGTCGCCCGGAGGCCCGTCACTCCTCAACCGTTCATCATCGGGCTCCACGACTTTCAACCTATCGATGATAAATAATGGCCGCCATTCATATACACACGCTCACTCTGCTGGGCTCTGTCTCTCTTAGTCTTTCGAGCGCTTTCTCTATCTGTCTCTCTCTCTCTCTCTCTCTCTTTCTCTCTCGCTCGCACTAGAGCGTATAACGTCGGTACGGAGCTTACGCTCTCTTGGAAACCCGCTAATATTTTTCATCGCCGTCGCGTGTGTGCCTTCTTTGCGCGTGCGAAAAGATGAGTGTCTGAAAAAGCGACGTGGCAAAGAGAGAGGGGCTGGTGGGTGGATGGATGTGAGAGTCCAAAGGGGGGGGTGGGTTTATATGGCTAGGGGTAGTTGGTATACAGAGGGGAGGTAGGAAAGTCGGGGGGAAAGGTAAGGCGCGGGGGAAAAGGGCCATACGGAACGCGAGAGGGTGGCGAGAGAGGTTTTTAGAAAAAGAGGAAGAAAGGGAGGAAAGAGAGGAAAAAAAGGGGTGAGAGGGTGGGAAAAAATAGGGGGAGAAAGGGCGCTTGCAGCCCTCGAACGCGACGCGTATAACTGGATAAGCTGGCGGTTTGTCGCTCGCCGAGGTTTTCACTTACTTTTTACTCGATGTTGCTTCCAAACGCCCCGCGAGGATGGGGATGATGTATGTGCTACGTGATTTATACCCCAGTTGAGGACATGCGGGGATGGTCGCTACATGGGGATGTTTTTGCATATCCAATCCCTATCGGTAGTATTTGAAAATCTGGAGACACGGTACCTATATATGTATATGTACTAATGTATATATTGTATATATATATTCTATAGAATCAAAGAGGGATTACGTATCAGGCATTAGTCGTTCTGTTTAGGGGATGTAAAATTTTACAAAATTTCACTAGACTTTTACCCTCTCGCTAGAAGGAAGAATTCTCATCGGATACTAGAACTACCCCTTTTGCATACTATGAATATACAAGATACTGGATAGTAGCGACTGGTCCATATCTCCCTCTACAGCATAAGGGTAGTTTCCCATCAAAGATTCTTAACACCTATGGATATCAGTAACTTTTTACGGTGAGCGATCACCACGATCTTCTTTCTTTCTCTTTTCCCTCTTTTCCTTCTTTTTCCACCCCTAATGCCCCCAGGTCTACGCGCCTTTACGCGCTCGTCCAGGACGCACTCTATGGGGATGCTCCCGGTTCCAAGGGAGTTAAACCCAGTCCCGTTCTCCGCCATTAAGAAGATACAGTCACACACATAAATAACTGTGTATATACAGCATCCCCAACATACGTACACGCGTTTCCAAGTATTATGGCATATTTTCTCTTCGCCAAATACAGCACGTCAAATCCCAGCCAGGAAATCTGAGTATGGGAGCAGTTTCCGGTCTCGGCTGAAGCACACGTCATTCCAGGAAATGTGGATCTTGGTCGCGAAGTGGTGCATATGATTTTCACTGAGGGGTTCCCAATGCCACCCTCTCGCATAATCGGCAAGCGTAACCAACCCCCGCGACTCTTTATACTCAATATATATATAGTATACATATACAGATACATACAGACTCCTACGGGTTATATTATTTAAAAAACTTTTTTTACCAAAAAAATATTGACCCAGCCGCGAGTATCGTCTGTCCCAAAAATTATTCATTGCCATTGAATTAGGTAACGGACTTACCAGGAATTCTTAGACAGTACAGTACCTGCTGCGTATACATACTTAAGGTATATAGATACGGAAATCTTTCTTATATGGTACATACGAGACGTATGTTATTACACATATGGTAATACACTGTAGTTAAGGTATACATTA
Source organism: Pachycephus smyrnensis (assembly GCA_030142225.1). Lineage (NCBI taxonomy): Eukaryota > Metazoa > Arthropoda > Insecta > Hymenoptera > Cephidae > Pachycephus > Pachycephus smyrnensis. The sequence continues at coordinate 179,824 of JARQST010000088.1, read as the reverse complement.
ACTGTGTAATTGCGTATTTACTGGCTGCGTGTGTTTCTGCGTAAAACGCGATGCTAATTGTCAGACGTAAAATTGCGGTGGGTGGTAGGTGGGGGTGGCGAGGAGAAGGAGGAGGAGGATGATGGAAAGTTGGTAAATTTTGTTTACTCCATCTTGTTTTTTTTCTTCTCCCTTTGTGGCTTACCGCGAAGATTTCTGAAAGTGGAACAGGGGGAACGTCAGAGGACGCGGATTGAAGTGCGGTAAAAACGCAAGAGCCGTTGCGGAATTGCGACGGAATGAGAGTGCGGGGGACGCGGATGCGTTATGGAAAGTCCAGAAATCCGTACTGACGTAATCTCACGAGACTCGTGATGCCCGAGTGTATAATTAGCATGAGAATAATGCCGCTCGCTTTCTTAATCAAACTTTTTAAATAGGTCTTTCGCGGCGAAGAAAACGAAAACCGTCGTATTTTTTAATATGAAATGCTAATCGACTAATATCATTGCCTTACTCAGCCCCGGCCATTCATTCGGTAGAACTCGGCCGATCTCGGGAACGCGTTATCTCGGTAATGAAAACTTGAAATTAACATTAATACCGTAAATAAGGACATTCGAGGAAGCTGATAAAAAAAGAAAATGGCTGCTCGATCGACTTTATCTATAGAGTCGTTATAGATATAGGATATAGATAAATAGAATCCTTCGTGAACGCTCGGCTGATTTCGGAATCGATCGGGTGCCATTCTCAGTTCTTGGAATGATCGTTATTATTATGGTTATCATCCCTGACCGTGACGTATCGGAATGACTTTTTATTGGTGGTGGCTTTTATTGGTGGATTAATAAATATATATATATACAGTGTATACTATTTAGAGAGACGGTATACCATGTGTATGAGTGCAAATTAGAAACGTATTTATCAACTCACCCCCTTTTGCCACCCCCCTAGCTACAGTGGCCGCTCGTTAATTCCTCGTATGAATAATATACAGAGGGATGGAAAGAGAGAGAGAGAGAACTAGTGCTATACGCCGTTACGGTATAATTCAATTGTCATTCGATTCTCCACGCTTTGTCTGTCTGTCTGTTCGTCCCATCTACCACCACCCCCTCCCAGGCACATCCCCTTTCGATTCCCTACTACGTTAAAAAGCGACGAACAACCCTTTGCCCGATTTTCCCAGTTTGATAGGAATGCATTGTCGGTATCCCTACAATATATATATCGACGATGACGAATTTTACAGGAATGTCATCAGAGTCATTCTAATCAACGTCATTGCAATTTCCCCCAGATAATAATGATTAGAAAAAAAAAGAACATCCCTCTTCATCGCGAGATAAAAAATCGAATAAGATTCTTTTTTTTATGCGTTACGCAGTCGGTCATACTAACACAGGAATAGTATCTGTTGGGCTCAAGAGAGAGAGAGAGAGAGAAAGAAAAAGAAAAAAAAAGGACTTCTTATCCTTCGCTGTGACAATGGCGGACATGAGAATTCCGTCACGAACGTAACGCGTCGCGGCACGCGTGATATTCGTGACACATCCCGCGGCGGCTCGCACGTCGGGACGCCGGAATACCATTATCAGATAATGGCGGCAATTAACCGGCGGCGTGCATAAATCTTCGCGTGAAAGGACAGGATGCCATATTTAAATAAATAAGTAGCGTCATTGTGCGATGGGGCGAGGAGGCGTCATCGGGACTCAACGGTGTTGTCCTCGACGCGTCTCCTCGGTCCGAAAAAATGCTAATCAGTCCGAAACGAGCGTTCGGAGCCACTAGGAATGACGGACGAGGTGAGAAGCCAGCTGAAATACTTGGTAATTTATGCGACACGGCTGCCATACTGAAAGCGCCGCTTAACGAGGACAAATTTCTTTGGGGGGGGGGCGAAAAAAAAAATAAGAAAAAAAGAAACATTCAGGATTCGTGAGTCCAAGCTTGGCGATACGTCTCGTCATTTTTCGGTCATCGAGATAGACACTCCTTTGGATTGGTTGGCAGGTCCCGACCAGTCATTTTAGCCACTGGGGAGAATAGCGAGAACCATGAGAAAAGAGTTACGGACCATCGCTGGAGAAGCGGAAGTGACGTAACTGGCGGGAGAAGAGAAGAAAAGAAAATGGTGGTCTGTCCTCGGTGACTCTCTGGGCACTCTCGCTGTTGAATTTAATGACTTGTACTATAGCCTCGATGTATTACTATGTATATGGACGAGTATATATTGTGTGCATATAGGATACGTGATAGAAAAACGTAAGAAAATGATTTGAAAAAAAAAACAAAATGGCGTTTGAATATTAGGTGATGGTGGATGAGAGTCGGTCAGGGTGGGGGGTGGAATTTCGTGGAGATTTTTTTCTGCCGAGCTTCCTCGATAACGGTCGACCGCACGGGACGCGTGGCTGCACATTCACCCTCTGCGTCGCGACGCATGGCGTCCCATCGAGCAACGTTAACGTAACGCGACGCATCGCAACGCGCAGGGGATGATGTGCAATCTATCGAAAGATATTCATGGGGCTGGCCGCTGGCCCTGCTCGTCGGCCCCATCAGCCATAACCGTCGCGTCACGAATGTCTTATTGATTGCACCCATCTCGCCCCTTCCCCACCCCATAAGCAACCCCTTCCAACTATATAGGAATAACGCGAAAGTCAGACCGGAAGTGGGGAATATGCCTTTCCAGATCGCCCTTTACTGTACCTATAGCCTTATACTACTCATGCCCTACTATAGCATCGGATAGTTTCCTACCCCTAGTAGGGTATCTTCATCCCTTTCTTACTTATATCGTATTCCAGTTTCCACTGGACCCCATCCCTTAATCCTCACTATGAATTCTTATGGAATTTCACTATGCGTATCATTTATCAAGATACCAACAAGGATTTTGCTTCTGACGTAACGATAGTTCTGTCCGAGTCCAAGTATGAAATTTCCATTACTCCACAGAGGGTAGGTATATTTTAATACACCCTTGTTTTTTTATTTTTTTTTTTCAAAATATTAAATTTTATCTCACTACAATCCGATCCCGTAATTTCAGATTGAGGTAAGAGACCGAGATACAGAAGTCGTAATGGTAGAAGTGAGAGTGAGAGTGAGAGCAAATATATGAGAGAAATTGAGGGTGGTGGGGGAGTGAGGGGGAGGGGGAGGAGTGTGTAAGCCTGGGATCGTGAGGCACCATGACTGCATGGCCATGGCATTCAATATACTCACGCCGCGCCTCATTGTGCCCCACTTGACTTTGTTGTTGGGGCTTTTGTGCCGTTTTTTCCCGAACGGCATTCTTTGTCGAGTTAATTATTCGTTTTGTTGCTTAACAGCCGCGAGATTTCTCAAACGGGGCTTGGCGCTGACTCCTCGCGGGCAGGGCCGTACGGGTCAAGGGGGAGGATCACGGCCGAGAGTTATGTGCTCAGAGAATTTTTCGTAGGAAGGCTGACGCGTCCGACTCCATTTTATTTTCTCATTAAGCCGTTTAGCATGGTGACCCAGGTCATGGTAGTCTCATGAAAATCCTAATGATCCTTTGTATTGATAAATGGGGTGGATACTATACGAAAGGACATTGATAGCGTGAGAATGTTATAAATGAATCTAATAATTATCCGACGAATAAGGGATGATTTTAGAAATTTTTTTTTCTATTTACCTTGCACCGTATCTATTTTTTTTTTGTCATGGAGTGTCTTGAATATGATTACTTGGAGACGAAAAATGTGATTTTGATAGGGGATGAAAAAATTTGAGTTTCGAGAGGGTGTTGCGAAGTAGACAGTTATTCTATAGTAAGCAGTGGGTATATAGGGGTGGGTTGTACATTGGCTCCTAGGATTGCAACCCCATATAGACCTAGTGGTGGTATATGCGCCTAGGGGAAGCCCATGGAGCAGCGTTGCTAATCCGACGCATAGTTTATACGTCATTAAACCGTGCTAGGGGTGCGCGGGGGAGTGTTTAGGAGCGTCGAGGGGGTGGCACGCGCGGAATCCGCGAACGTCACGGCGTATATTGCCGCCTCTAGGGCCGTCACGGGGGATGCCCGAGGGCTCTGCGGTGTGCTACACAACCCTCGCGAGAGCTGTCATGGCGAATCATCCCCTGGAGATATGACAGGAGCCTCCAGGGGCGTCTCATCTCGTGGCCGAGGGTGACGCCGACAGACGCCAACAGGCGTCGATCGTCGTCCGACCCCGAAATCGAGATTAAATGCCGCTCGGCCTCCCTTCGGACACCGGAAGAATACCCTGCCAATACGAATATCCTGGACCATACGAAAGCCACCCTTGGAGAGGAAGTTGAATTTATTTTTAAAAAATGATTCTCCACGTAATATGTATGACGGTACTGGTATCCAAATATATTTTTTTTTACAAGGCAAATATTTTACTTTATATTTTCGTTAAAATTGATCGCTCACACTGACGGGTACTTATATTTTATTAATAAAGAAAAAAATGGGGATGAAATATTTTTATATATTTTTTTTTTAATTTTCATTTTTACCCGAAATCTAATATTATAACTGCCTCCTGATTGTAAAGAAGTGTAGGTTGAGATTTACTTGGAGGAATCCGTATTCAGAGACTCCTGTGAGGATATACGAGTCGTTGAAGGTGGCATAGAGAAGAGGGGTTGAGTTCAGAGGGTAGTGAGGAGAAATGGCGAGAGAGAGAGAGAGAGAGAGAGGAAGGGAGGGAGGGAGAAAGAGAGTAGATGGGTGGCGTTGGGGGGTTGTCGGTAGAGGAAGGCTGTGCAAAGGGCATCATTCTAATTGCCCCGGACTTCCTTTCATCCCCTTTGTGCGACCCCCGGGTGCGCTTCCTCATCCAACCCATCCCACCCCGGGGCGACCGGCTCTAAGTCATTTCTGCGATTAATTTTTCCTTCCAATTTGCACGCGGCAGTAATTAAGGGGCTGGAGCGCAGTACATCATTTTATGCCCCGTGTGGGGGGACAGGGGGGGTGGGGGTTTTAACTATGAAAGTCTCCTTTAAAACAATGCCGGATATCTTAACTCTTAAAAAAAGAAAAACACGACCGTGACGCCATTTTGAAAACAGTCCATCCACTTTACCATTCTCAAACGTTCCCTAAAATTCCCATAAAAATTTTGCAAAAATATTCTAAAACACTCAGCCTACGCCAAGCAATAATCTTTATATAAAAACCACCCCTGTCCCGCAAGAAGTCGCCATTTTATTCCTCATGGACGTTTTCGCAAACGTACGTCGCTGTATCCGGTGTACCGGGTAACGAAAAATAATATAAAGAAGAAAAAAAGAAGGAAAAGAAAACGATAGAATGACGGATAAGAGATGCTAAGAGAAACTTCGGGGGTGGGTGGGGGTTGAGGGGGCAGGGTTGGGTAAAAAAAAGAATAGCCAAACCCTCCGAACTGCAGACTACGAGCGGATTCGTTTCAAGCCGGCGAGTTCACAGTTTAGGAGGCTGAAACGTAGCGTAGTGGCGGGCCTTCGAGGTGTTTAATAAAGATAATGCCTGAGCTGGGTGGATTGGGGGTGGGTCGGGTCGGGACTTTGCTCATTCACCCACTCGCTCGTTCGTGAGTTCTTCCTCGTGAATGCACTGAATGCCTTTCTCTACTCTCTCTCTCTTTCTCTCTCTACTCTCTTTACTTTCTCCTTCTTTTTCCCTCTCGCTCCCTCTCGCTCTGTATCGACTCAGTCTTTCTTCTTTCTTTCTCATCCCTGGACTTCGTGCCTCGCATGCATCCCGCGTATTTCTCCCCGTATACCAATGTACGTATACGTATTCGCGCCGTTTATCCTGGCCGACAGTCGCCAACTGAAAACTAGCCTTAAAGTAAATTTACGTCACGGCGTTATAGGATTTGTATATATTTAATGAGTACTGTTGTTTGTTTGATTGTGAAATTAATTCAAAGCTTCTTTAGATGATGATTTTTTACATCATTCGATTTTTATCGTAAATGATGAAATTTGATTGATCCTTTATGGATGCTGTGACTTATCTTGGTTGAAGTACAGATTCTCATTTTCAATGATAGTTATAATGATTGTGAAAATAGCTAATGATAAGATAAAAAAAGGAATGAAAGTCATGAAAATTTTTGAGATAAAAAAAATCAGTTTGAAAGGAGGCTGAGTTAGGACCATACGATTCTAGTGGAGTGAAATCTGTATGCTAGCGATGAAGGGGTGGCTGGATGTTTGGCTGACTGACTGACTGGGTGGCTGTAAGGTAGGCTGGCTGGCTGGCTGGCTGGCTGGCTGGCTGGGTTTTGCTGCATCGAAACATGTAAGTTCCAGGAGGGCAATAATAGATCCCACAATGCCACGCGAGCTTTTCAGGGCTCCGGGGGTTGGGAACTAGTCGGAGAAGGTTCGCGTGTACGGAGTTGAATGAGAAGGTGGTGGAGTCGACCAGAAGGGTGGGTGTAGAGTATAGGGTGGGGGGGGGGGGGGGTTGGACGCAGTAGCTCATCAACTAATGGCCCGCACCGGAACTGAACTACCTTCGTACGTACTCGCGCGGTGCCTGCTACTCTGCCAGGTACATAGAGAGGAGGCTTGCGAGTACCCGCACCCCTAGTATACACCCCCAACCCCTCTTGTCTATACCGTACGTTTCTAACCAGCTCACAACCCCTTTCACACGATATAGGTAACAACTCAGGTACACACAGTATATTCACCAGCAGCATTCACGAGTACACATCACTACCCCTATCTAGGTTATACGGCAGTGCCTACTCCATTTCAAATATTTGACATTATTTTCAACCCCCTCACCCCTAACTACAGACCAGCCACGACGAGAGACTAGTACGAGCCAATGAGAGATCCGTAACCAGTGTATTATATAGATTCTGGCTTTTCACAAAGTTTACCCCATTTTTATCTTTTTTTTTTTATTATTACCCTTATTTTTTCTTCATTACTTCCTCGGGGGGTGTTCCTCCCCAGAATCCTTAATAAGGGACGATCGGCTGATGCCGTGGGACAAGTTGATCCTGCCTCGTCCGTCTGGCTTAACTCGTCGCGAGTTTCGCGGGTGGTGAGTGCCAGGAAGTAAGAAGGGTTGGTTTCTGTCGCAGTGGGGTAGGATTCGCATAAATCCACCCCCCACCCCCTCGCTCTCTCGCCTCATCGCCAGAGGAACCAGAGACACCCTAGTCTAACCTAACCTGAGGAAACCATGAATATTGATCATTCCCATTCTACGCGTATATAGTATGTGCGTGTATATATATATACACGCACCTAACGTCAGATCCTGCAGTTCACAGGGTACTTCTATCTTAAACGACAGACAGGAGGAGAGTCCTTGTTCCAGATGGGCAGGAGGACTATTACGAGGGTCCTAGATATCAACCACGTGGACAACGGATTCTATTTATGTCCTGACTTTATCTTGACGGCATCTAGTTATGCCGAGCACGATCTACTCGAATCCCGGACACCCTTATGCGCACCTTCCTCGGCATGATTTTTTTTTATAACAGACATGAATGCACCCTCCCCCACCCTCAGCCCCATACCGTGAATTGTGAGGATTACAAACAGCCACTATTCTTATAGCTACCGATTTCGCCAGGACATGGATGTCAGCATTGTTCCTAAATCTGCATACGTGTATCTAGGAACTTTTAATGTCCCTAGACAAACGAAATCAATCCTGAGCATTCCTATTGATTGTCACTGATCTATAATACATTATCATGTGATATCTCGTGATTTTCGATCTTTCCAGTAACCCCATCCTTGTAAAACGATGCATATACAGGAGTCGAGGAGTTTTTAGCGCTTCCAGAGTTGCCATGGCGACAACGGTAGGCCGTTATTAATCCCCGACAGGGAGTACCGAAGAATGATGGAGAGACGAGAGAGAGAGAGAGAGAAAGTGGTCCACCACCCTCATCTCCCAGGAGCTTCAGATTCTCTGATTTTCTCTCTATCTCACTCTCTCTTTATCTCTTTCTCTATCCCATGCCATCTCGCTCTCTCGCTCACTTTAATTCTACGCGCTTCTCCCCCTCCCTCTTTCTCACTCTCTTTTTTCTCCTCTTTTCTTCTTTCTCCATCCAAGAACGACGCGCGAGAGGGAAACACAGAGTCCGGGGAATTAGGAGAGACTCTCCATCATTATACTCCCATCATTCACTTCCTTCTTTGCTTGCTTTCACTTCTGCCTCCCTATATATTCCTCTTCCGCCTTCAAGAAACCTCATCCTCATCCTCCAACCCGTCTAGCCACTCCCGCTTCCTTGGCACACTCTTTCGCTCCCTTACTCCAAGCTCTACGTTCATCTCTCAGGCCAATTCCTACCCTTGGTTTATTACACGCTTCGTCTTATTATTATTCAGAATTCTGCATTTCTCTCAAAGCAGCCTGACGCACGATTTTCTGTGATATTATTATCATCATCGTCATCATCATAGGTCATTTACACCAAGTCAACTGACCTGTAAGCGTTCACGTGCTTTAAATATATATATATACACACATATATGTATATACAGCATTCTTGGAGTTATGGATACCATTAACAACTTCAGAAGCAAAAGTTACTAGAATTCTCCACTGAACTAAACTGTATGGATACTCATGGATCCAGAACAGTCCTGAAACGTGGATGCAGGTTTTTTTTTCTTCCATGACGTCCTGTTTCCGGTAAGGAATATCGATGCATTGGTAGATGGTTTAACGCAGGAGGAAAACTCACGGAGACGAGCTTTGTTTTTTTTTTTAGAAATGTATAGCTATCCGTTTACACTGTCTGGCACCTCGTTCTATATAGTGTGTCTATATATATACGCAGCAACAGAAACTATATGCATGCTTACCATCGGACGTACAGTGGCGGCCATTCCGCCTGTGTGGTCCCTGACGCGGGAGAAAAATAAAAGTTTAAAGTTCCAGCTCGTTATTTATCGACGCGTAGCCCCGGCTCGCTGTCAGAAAGCATTATTTACGCGTTTCGCGAGCGAACTATTAATTCGAGTCGATATGCGGCCGGAAGTGCGAGACTCTCGACGTTGAAAAGTCGTCGTGTGGTGAGAGGGTGAAAAACAAAAAAAAAGAGAGAGAGAGAGAGAGAACGACTCTCTTTCTCCCTCTCTGTATCGTATAGGTAATAATACATGGGATACAGTGAAGAGACGACGATGGCCGCCATTTTTCTTCGTTTCTACGTAGGATGGTGATACCGGGTACCGTATCGGTACCAGCTGGTACCAAAGTCGATCTTGGCGTACCGGAAGTCCGGCACTGGCGTATCAACGGTGGCTTGTTCAAATGTCATTTTCAACGGTGTCATATTGCCGACTGCGGTAATCCCAAATGCGGAAGACGTTCCGCGGGCCGCATTGCGGAACGCTTCGAGAACCCTGGAGTAACGTTGATCTAATAAAGGGACAAACGTTGCACGAGCGTGTCCTGAGCAGGATTTCATTTCCTCTTGGGTAAGAAGAGAAAATGGTGGTAGAGGAGGAGGAGGAGGAGGAGGAGGAGAGGGGGATCGATCCGGACGTTTTTCTTTCTCTCTCTCTCTATATATATATCTCTTTCTCTCTCTTTTACTCACTCTCAGAAGTCCTCTGAGTCTCATCGTGAATATCAATCCGCGTTGAAAATTCCCCTAGAGAGTTTTCTCATCTTTGTGTACTTTTTTAATTTTTTTTTGTATTTTTATTTATTTTTTTTTTTAATAACACGTCTCATTTACGTTATTTCGTATTATTGGATTATCCGTGAAAACGTAAATGGGGGAGGAAACCCTTGTAAATTTTCTGGGTAATTATTCGCTCGATTCAATCCCCCACTCCTCCCGCCCCTCAATGCCCCTCTTCCTCCCTACTCACACTCGATGATAATGTTATACGACAGAAATAGCATTTTTCCGGATTCGGTAACGTCGCACTGTAATCATGAAATTACGCTCGATGATTTGCAATAGGGGGGAACGACGACGGGGTGGCTGAGTTTCACGGACGAATGAGGGCGCTGGGCGTCGCGCTGCCGGAAGTGCGTCTAATGCATCCGTCTGGGGTCACGCGTCATCTCGCTTCCGGTACGACCATTACTGCGGGAGAAGTTGAACGAAGGGGGAACTCCCGAAGTCGACGTATGGCTTCGGTACTCACATAATATATACCATATAATAATAATACTCTTTATCGATGATTATTAATACGATCGAGTAATTTTAATTGTAAAAAAAATAATATTATATAATATTTTTATTTTTAACCTATACTTCGTTCACCTATCAGTTATAGATTACGTTTTGACACGATGCGCTGACATGGGTGCGCACCCTATCGGCGCCGTTGAAAAACTTTTATATTACATAACTTTTCCGGCTAATGCAACTAGTGACGTCACGTTTCCCAGGCCACCCTTCCATTACCAAGAATAACAAACAGCTCTGTTTATATATTCCGAATCGCGAGAAGGGGTGGTTTGGAGAAATTAAAATTCATCGCTGTAAGCCTTCGTAGCCGACGTGATATCGATTGGATTCGTCGGGAGGAGGGGGGAGGGGGGTAGGGTGGGTAACAACCCCTAAGTTACGTCCCTGGCACTCGAATCCCCGTGTTAAAACGTTTCGCGGGTTTTCGCGTGTAATATCCATCCCCATTGGTATACGTCGTAGGCTTAATATATCTTACTGCGTAAGGGTGAGTTTTTGTTGTTTATTATTTATTTATATTTCTTCTTTTTCTTTTTTATTTGACTGGCACTCTCTTCATCAATTGCACAAATGTTATTTTTGCAGTATCGGAGCACTCGGTATGACTGTTCGGCTCTTAAGACACGCAAGCTACGGGGACACCATACTGTCTCCTGAAAAGCCATGGGGTCAGTGAAGGGATATGGTGTCCCAGTAGAAAAGATTGGCTCCAAGTAACCGACCAATAGGCTTCGAGGTCCTTTGTCTTACGAGATTGGTCGGCGCATTGTTTTAAGGGAGGCCCGACGCATGCGTCTTACTACGCGTGGGAGGTTCGACTATAGCTCACGGCCCATGGGAGACCAAATGCACTTCCTTTGAACGTAGCAATACTTGTAAAATATTTTTGTAATTTGTTTTCAAAATTAAATCACTCAAACTTGCCCTTACGTAATAGGCGTTCGACTCCGTTCAATGAATCAAGTATTATTTGCATTAATTATTATTACATCGTTGAATATAACCACAGTATATACAAAATTAATTATAATATTTTTTTGAAAATAAATTTTTTAATTATAGTAAAAAAAATAGTACAAAATTATTATTATTGGCACACGTATTTTCACCTAAGCATCAGTACAGTAGCGCTAAACTATAAGGATTCAAGAAGCTTATGGCTCTCGCAATTCGCCCAGCATCTTTGCCTAAGCAACGCAGATAGGAGATAAATCTATAATCGTTACACCAGCGGATTTTCAGGGTCTAATCCGTAGGGATGAAGATCAGAACGACAGCGACGACAACAGCGATGGTGATGCGCGATGGCGGCGAGCGGTCTTGCTTATTAGCAAAATCCCCAGGATAAAATGAAAGAACGGTCCAGCCGGGCACCTGCCTTCAAAGACTGCCGACTCTGCCGTCCGCCATTGTGACGTAGGATACCGCGAAACAAAATACTCACCCCCCGCTGACAGTGGCGAAAAAGTGTCGGTGAGATTAGGTACTTACCCTTATACCATTTCCCCACCTACCCTTGTCCTACCTTGGGCATTGCCAGAGGGTGCGTAACCGTATAGAAGCACTGCCTACTCGAATCCTTTAGTACCTAATTTTTCCCACCGACTAGCAGCGCCATGAAAGACCAACGTAGAAGGCAGTGCCGTGCTAATTGCTGCAGTCTATGGGCGATTTCAAATAAAATAGAAAAACAGTGGTACACGGTAGTTATATAGATATAGGTAGGAGCACATGGGGACGTTAAAGTAGGTACTGTTGTAACGGTGAGTGGGTGGAGGGGGATGGGAGGAAGGTAAGGGACGGTGGTTAATCTTGTTTTCTCTCATTAAAAATCATCCACCATATTGTCGCCATAGCACAATACCGCCTTGAGCACAATGCCCGTGAGCGAACCTGGGAAGATTAGCCGGTATTTTCACGGCGCGAAACTTTCTCTCTCTCTCTCTCATTCTCTCGTATGCACATATAGTATAGCCGTGGCATTTAATAATCTACAGCACTTTAGGTTGTTAATGAGGCGGATATTTATGCGTCACGAGAGGCGCGAATCGCGCGCGAACGAGCCTGGTAGGTATGAGCGTTAAAGAGAGAGAGAGAGCCGTGAATATAATAATAACAAGAAAATAAAGGAGAGAGAAAAAAAGAAAAAAAAGAAAAAAAAAAGAATTAATAAAGCCGAGAAAAAAAAAGTGCAATAACACAAGCACCCATGGGTGGAGGCTGTGGCCTGGGGCCGAATCGTGAAAAATCCCTGAAAAGTCATTGAATTCGGAAGCCCGGGGGCTCATTGAACCGCGACCGAAACAATTCCGTTGGCGGTCCAATTACTTACAGCTATGCACGTTCGACAGAGGTAAACAAAGAGGTTCGCAGCCACGGCTATTGGCGCTGATTTCATTACTGAATGGACCACCTGGCAAGGATCTAGCCGAGTCGTTTCATTCCTCACTGCATTCTCATGCCAGTTTCTACGTACGCGTCTTGCCACCGAAACCGCATTCTCTCGCTGAAAATTTCTTCCCTTTACTTTCACTCCACTTTTCGCGAGGTGCCAGCAGCAGCCTATCCAACCGCCACCCTTAACCATCCTTCCCTTAAATCTATATATATATATAATCTCCCACAAGTTTTCACCCTTCCGCAAGCTTTTTATAATATTTCTCGTGAAGGAGTAAGAGGGGTAGGTTTGTTGCGCAATGCCAGTGGCGTAGACGTCATCGGTTAACCAGACAAGAAGGAGATTAGGTTGTAGGTTGTAGGTGGCGGTAGAAGCGCAAGTATATGGGGCCGTAGCCAGCAGGCATTAATAAGCGTAATATATTAGGGCCTCTTTTGTCAGACAACGGGCGTCTTTCACCGGGCGCGTCACGCCGAAACCTACAAGTGAGAGAAAGAGAGAGAGACAGAGACAGGGACAGAGAGAAAGAGAGAGAAAACCAGTCGAGCCTCGAGACAAATGTCCTCGCGAGACAAAACAGCGTACTCCGAGGCTCTCGACGACGCGTCACCATTCGTTAAGTGGTTTTCGGGATTTCGAGTGTGGCCAAGGAGGGTGGGTTGACAGGGGTAAGTTGGGGGGGAGGGGTGGGTACAGTGAACAGTGGATGTCGCTTCAGGACTGAACGAATCAACGAATGAAGATGAAGGAACCAAGGGGGTGCTCTCTCGTCCGCGGACCTTCTAAATGGCTGCTGCTTCCACTGGACAGTCGAATGAAAAGATCCTAAAGGAATTCCAAACTGACATCCACCACGCTTTCCATCATCCCTTTACTCTCTGGTGCGAGACTATCCAAAAACCCTTTTGAGATACTGTGACAAAATTGTACTACGGTATAGGCCAGTTGGAAGACTTGACGTATATATATATATACACAGTAAAAGTCATCACGTCCTACTTTGTCTCCACTGTACTTTTATGCATAATGCCTGAATGTATCTTCAATTCTTCATCTCGAGATGTTGAGCTTCGATGGTACACACGTTAACGGGGATGCTGGTACACGTGGACACGTACCGAGTGCCCTGAGAGCAGATAAACGGATTACGGCCGCTTTGTGTCAACGTGATCCGCTTCTCTTGCAGCCAAATTCAACCTCCCGCCATTCACCTCCTTCCCCAACCTACCCCTTCAATGTGCCGGCCTGCCTCGTCAATGGGATATTATGCGCTTCAGTGGTGGTAACATTGCAACCGGGCTTCGGGCACGGCTGGTCTGCAGGATGCGTTTCGACTGATAACCAATTTTCATTCATTTATATATACACAGCAGGGACGTAGATTAGACCTGTGTATCTACATTGGGTACCGTACGCTTTCGATCTTTGGGGAGCACTTTTATGCTCGCGACTATATCTGTAGTCAGTTTTTCGTAATTCATTACGAATACGCATAAATTAATAGCTTTTGAGGTATCGTAGTTTTATTGGAAAAATTTTCTTTTTCTTTTCTGTCTGTCATTGAAATTCCTGTAGTACGTAGTCCCATTGATTTGTATGCATTTATATATGTATGTAATATTATGCTTATATTGGTATATATAGATATTGCTAAGAGTCTCTCTGATTTTCCCCTCTTTTGGATCGCACTATACTAGGTTGGTATTCCTTTCGCCATCGAACGCGGCGGGTTCTCATTGTACTTCTCCCTTAATCAAGGGCTCCCTCTCGCAGTTCGATGCGTATTGATATAACCTCGACGAACGTATATACCACCCTCGTAGGAGGACCCTCCCCCGTCGTGACGTATTTACATGACAACGAGACGCGCGCGTCCTCCGTATTCGCTAATTAGCTGACGCCACATACCAGTGTGGATTAGCGAGGATATTGGATTTTTAATATAAAAGTCAAGAGACTTTCTTTTATATTAATTTACTACCTACTATATTGTATTGCAGGCAATACGGTGTTAAACGATTGACTGTGATTTGACAGCTGTCAAAGTTTTATCACGTGGTTGTTTTCTTTTTTTTAATTATACGTCTTCGTATGGTTTATTTATGTTGTTGGGTGTATGATAATGATTTATGTTATGGTTTAAATGATTTTCAGTGGATATTAAAAATTTGTCATTTGGATATGCGTTCGTGGGTCGTCGTACTGTTGATACATGTGCATTTGGTATTGGCATGTGTGCATGCGTGCAAACACTCCTGTCGGCACTTTGATGTCGTCCTGTTTGAATTCTCTGTGAGTTTATTAGAAGGGGATTACTGCAAATCGGCTCTGTGCTGTGTCGCTTTGAAAATTGGGAAAAATACGTGTAATAGTTGGAAATGTGTTACAGCCGTTTCAGTCGCGACGTGATTGAAGGCGGTGATAGGATGAAATTTGAAAAATTTCTCTAAAAAAAATAAAACAAAAATGAATTGCTAGACAGATGTTGCTGAAGTCGATCGTAGTTTAATGATCATATTATCTATCAACCCTTAATTGAAAATCACGTCCTGTCTAATAAAATAGTGTCTTGGCTCGCGTTATATGAGATTTATTTAATTTTGAAAAAGTCTGTTTTCCTTATCTCTTTGACAATTTTATCTCTTAAGGGTGATCATAGCATGCTAGCGTGTTTTTAAAATTCAAAAAATTCACACGCATCCCTTGGGTATCCAGGACGTTGAGTCGACCAGCTTGGTCGCCTGCTGACTAGCTCGCTGATTGCTGCTGCATTTTTGATGACCCTCGCCCAGACGGCAGAGGGCCAGAGTTGAGGGTTCGTTCGTCGAAGGGGTCAGAGGGCAGGGTAACTGGCAGAGGGTGGAGAGGTCGGATGGAATGCTGTGCAAAGAGTGAAACGTCGAGATTGATATTTTAACAGGCGGATTACTTAAGGACTCTGGAGACTTCAAGAGGCAGACTCATTCTCTATCTAAGAAAGTGGTATTGATCTGGATCAGGCCCCATCGTTATTACGTCATGCATTTTAAACCGTTATCAATAATCACAAAAATGATCATCAAACTCATCCCCCTTAATTTCTCATTCTGTTTCAGGTACCTGCACCAATGATTGATCCACCCACCCCTACCAAGAGTAAGTTAAAAAAAAATAATATCCATATTTACTGATAAACACAGAATCTCTACTAAACAGGGACTGTAACATAATATATACAGATAAGGCCCATTTCTAGTTACTCCCCCGACTCAACAATCATCAACTCCATGACTAGTCAACAGATAACAAAATACTAGAGTCATCCATAAACAAAGTCCAGATACCAATTTTTGGATTAATCGTAAAATCTTCAAGGTAACAATAAAAAAAAGTCGTACAAAAGTAAAATGGCGGCCAGAGACAGCGAGTACAGGTTGGTACGTAGCTTATACGTATACATGACTAACCGTACGTACACGGAACCCTGTATCAGGCGTGAGCCACCCTCCCTGTCGGCGAAATCAAAGTGAACCAACACTGACTATAGATGATGCAGGTAGGAGGGTGAGTTTTGAAGCCAGTAGTATATATATACACACACATATATACCATATACATAATAAGAAAAGGTAAAGCAGGGAGAAGCCGAACCGGGTAGATACGTATTAGGCACTATCGCGCGTAGGCGTTATTAATCAAGTCATTGCGGCTAACCCGAGCAAGGAACCGGGGCCTTATATACCGTGTACCATATACTAGAGTAAATATATATATATATCCTATGTATACAGCTATAGCACTCTCTATACATTATATAACACCTATAACCGCACACCACTCGAAGTTATTAATAACCGATAATTTGATACGCTTCCAACCGACCATCGTTATAGTACATGTCTAACGTCACGTCCGTACAGGCATATAGCTATTACCTAACCTAACCTATAACTCGGAACGATACTTCCGAATTCAGAATTCCATTGTTCGATGACGATATTGCGACAAATCGATCCTTTCAGTCGTAATTTCAGGAATATATTCGCTAACTGTCACGGCAGCCATGTTGGATTTATTTTGAGACTCAAAATATAATCGATGCTGCATATCGATTAATGGTAGTTTCGATTAAAATATTGTCCGATCGATATCAATTGATTTTCCTAAGACTGTATTTGGGACAGGGTGGATTTTCAATTGACGGCAACTACATCCCCTACTTTTCTTAGGGCTTAGTCGCCCCTTCATTATCCAATCTTCGGGACGACCAACCCCTCTGTGTTTTGAGTAGTCTATGGATTTGACCTATCGGCTAGCTCAGCACGTGCCAGTTGTCATTGTTTGACACTGTCATGATTG
Organism: Pachycephus smyrnensis; assembly: GCA_030142225.1. Lineage (NCBI taxonomy): Eukaryota > Metazoa > Arthropoda > Insecta > Hymenoptera > Cephidae > Pachycephus > Pachycephus smyrnensis. The sequence continues at coordinate 162,901 of JARQST010000088.1, read as the reverse complement.
GCAGGTTGGGTGGAGCTTTGTTTACGTAAGATATACCGGATAAATATGTATGTGGAGACGGATGAATTTAATTTTTTTTAAGAGATTTTGAATCTTTTTTATCACTTATCTTGCTGGGATTAAAGCATGGTTCTTCTTCTTCTTTTTTTTTAGTGTGCGATTTAAAATGGCTGACCTTCAATGATCTTCATATCGTGTATGGATGATGGCGGGACGGGCATGCCAACCATTTTAACGTTTCCTCTTTGGGTATGCTACCTTTGAATAATGCATCGTGCCTTGACGATAGACAGATACACGTATGAGAGCACCATCTTCGTGGGTGTATGATATACGGTATGGCGGTGGGGGATCATTAGGCAGGATCCATCACTCGCGCCCCGTGATCCTTGCTGATCTCTGATGACTGATCCGCTCGCGATAGCGGTTCTCAATTTTTGCATTTCACGTAAAATCACACGGGTCAACGTAGTTAACGATCGTTGTTCGTTTTAATCGTGCTTAAAAAAAAAATGTTACTAGGAAATTCTTTTTTCTAGGGGATTTTTATGCGCGCATGGGAAATTTTTTTCGGGATTTTCTGTCTGCAATTTTATTTCATACGTTTCCATCATATTGACGGGATTACTGTTTTCCCGGGTATCAGGGTAGTTTCACAGGATTCTAGGGAATATTTTTTATTGCCATTTAAACGATCCTGGGATCTAGATAAGACGGAATAATTTTGAGAACCATCACGAGCGAAATATAGTCCTGCCGGCAATCAGAAACACATTACTGGCGGCTGGTCTGGTATTACGTCCTGCTGGGTGTGGAGATGTAGCTTCGTTCTGCCTTTACCTATGCGCCTCTTCCTTTCTAGGGCATCCGCTTCAAGGATCCCAAGCTCGATTCTTGATCCAAGGATCTCATCCAGGACTACGTACTACGATCGACCATCTATTATCGTACTCTTCGGTTAGATCTCAAAGGTCAAGCCAAGCCTTTCCCATTGAAAATACCCGATACGCTACAACGACACGATCAGCCATACCAAAGAAAGAAACAGCAGCCATTTTCTTAAAGAATCATCAAAAAGCACAGTTTCCAATACCCCTACCACAAAGTCAAATCCATACTCTCCGTAAAATCATTCATTCGTCGCTTCTTCTAATCCTACAATTCCCCCTCCTCCGTTCCCTTTATAAAAAAAAATTAATAAACAATAAAGATACAATATCTCTGCTCATCCCCACGCCTTAATTCGTCGCAATATTTCAAGGTAAATCGCAGGCATAAGACAGGAAAGTTCGTAATGGCCGACGAGCGTTAAATCCACGAAGGTTGCTCGTGGTTTCTCTCAAGGTGAGTTTCACATTCTGCTCGTCTCGACTCAACTCTTTGGCCGGTCCTCTCCTCCATCCCTCGCTCGACGACGCTCTCCTCTCTCTCTCTCTCTCTCTCTCTCTCTCTCGTTCTCTCCTACTCCCGTCACTACCTCGTAATTAATCATTCCCCTTTCTCCCGGAGTCCCTCCTCCTCTGGGCGTCAAACGGAGGCAGCATGGCCGCGAGGCTAAGACCCGATATAGCCCACCTTCGCGTAGGCGATAGGCCTCACCATCCGTACCTTACGCACTGGCTTGCTAGCTCACTCTCTCATTCGCTCGTTCGCTCTCTCGCTCGCTCCGCTCGCTCGTTCGATCGTTCCCTCTCTCTCGCACTCACTCACTCGCTCACTGCTGTTTCCTCCAGTGCCTCACTCGTCGCTATACGCCCGAACGCTGGGAGACCTGCTATAGCGTACAAGGCTTTGACGAATGGTCGCACGCCCGCACTTGAGCGATGGCAGAGAGACACAGAGAGAGAGAGAGAGAGAAAGAGAGAGACTCAAGAGAGAGACTGATCACCATTTCGTTGCACTCGCAATGATCCGCTTAGGAAGCTCGAACTGTGAGGATGAATAACGGCGTTTCTTCGTCTTTAAGATTTTTCTTATTTCATTCCATTGGGGACGCGTAAGAGAGGCCCTCGCGACGCCTTCTTGTAAACGCGACTAGTATATATGTATATACCTATAGAAGATGGAAGCTTGTCAGGTATATATGTATATATACGTTTTGAAAAGTAAAAGTTGCACAGTTATTTTGCCAAGTTCGTTTTTATTGGTATTTTTCTAAAGGAGTGCCAGTGAGGTAAATCATTATTGTGGAGGGGATACATTCTTTTTCTTTTTCATTTCCGATGCTACCCTTAATCGCGGCACTATTCCAGCTTGGGATTTTAATGAATCCGTCAGCGACTTCTTAGTGCGACGGACACCGCAATCTCAGAAGCCTACGGCGATAAGCAAAGTTCTCGACTGGGGGAGGGGGGTGGGAAAAAAATATAATAAGAATTTTGAAAGTGGAACAACCCTCCTGTATATACCGTTACCCTCGCTCGATGCCACTGCTAGAATTTCCTGGCTCTTATAACTATTAAAATTAATCCCAAAATCTTGTCTTCTAGGAAAATCTAATAAAAGGATCCATGGGATCTATGTATCTCTGAATACTCTGATCGATATCTTTATAACCACCCGTTATAAACCACGTGTTACTTAGATACACATATTTTATTTTAATTATATAACACCTACGTCATTAAACGATCTTATCTGATCGATCCTTTAATTAATAATAATTAAAATAAGAACAGCTGTAAAAAACCATATACAAACTTTATTTATAATAAAACCCCATAAATATTTCTATTAATTTTAATTACAGAGCTGTCCTTACCTATTCTCAAGATTATGTAAAAAAAAAGTAATTAAAAAATTTCTATATAATCAAATAGCAAGGATTAACAATAATTCCTCTACGATCTTGAACGAATTTCTATTTTTTTTTTTCAGAAACGATAAAAAGTATCTATATGTAATAAGAGTAAATGAGATATACGTAATACCTATGTGTAACTGCTCAAGAGAGGGAACGCCGTCCCGTGGATCAAGGGGCGGCGGGAGGCCAGAGGGTCAGGAGATGATGGTCGACCGGGCCATTCAAAGTTCCCAGGAGGCAACAAAGGGCCAGCAACGAGCTGATCAAATTATCCAATTCATTTGGATTGGCGAGCGAGCGAGCTAGCCGTCCGAGCGAGCGAATAAGTGCTCGCCGTTACCAAGAGGCCCACTTCAGGCCCTGAAGTACCATCGGGGCCAGGCATGAGATGGATGCTTCACCCAAATTTATACACGTTTCTTCCCTTCTGCAACCCTTCCCTTATGCCCATTCTATATCCTGATTGCTGCTCAGCTGATTCCTGTTTATTATGTAGCTAATATAGTGACACGTGACAATCATATATATATCTCTGAAAGATCAATCCTAATCCTAATCATTGTTATCTTATACGTATATATATATATCCAACAGTTGACTGTAAAAGAGACGAAACGATTCACCGCGACAAGCTCTGCCACGCCATTACGCTCAGGGATGCCAAGACAATCATTTATATTCATTTACCAGGGTGGATCGTAAACGTTCACGAGTAAAGCCCAGAGGGGTGTAGTAGTTTTCTCAGGGGTTGCTACCCCGTCCTTAAGCTTAGAGTGGATGGAATCGCTGTCTGATAATGTCACGGAGACGTCTAAATGCACGACGCCGGCACATTTGTTTGAGAAGTCGTGGAGATGCTGTGCTTGCCTAGTGTTACACTCCCTTTAGCTACCCTTATCGTTATCTTTTACACCCTTAACGACGAGGTTCGGTCAGAGAGCGACAAAGATTGAGAGCTTTTTTTTACGTTAACAGTGAAGAATTAACGTTTGAATTTTTTTCCCTTAACTTTATCTTCTTTTTTTCAGATAATTTTCAGGTAATTCTATCTAGGCATCTTGTTATCCGGCTTGTAGATAATCGTGATAACTTTTTCCTATTTTTTTAACACTTTTATCGTACACTCATAAATCCGCACGATGGATGCTGCGCGTTGAGAGATGAGTGGTTGTCGCCGATCGACGCTCAGGAAGCTTCGCTTCCCCCAACCCTCATATTTAATAACCCACGCGCGCATACATGCTCGTCCCAGCATCCACGTATGACTATTAACCATGAGTGCGGAGGTTCGTTACGTACAATGCACGCTGATTGACCAACCAGATCCGCCCTGAAGTGCCACGGCTGCCCGTCGCATAGGATCACTACTGTCTGTCATTCTAGTTCTTCGTAGGCTTTTTCTTATTGCGCAAATTCTTAATGACAAAGGATTCATATCCATAGGATTAGAGTAGATGAACGTATCTTAGATATTCGTTGAGATGACAAATTAAAGAGATTACAAATTTTCGGATACCTTAAAGATATCGTATCTATAGATACTTCAGATAATTAATATCATATCACGGTTATCTTATTATCACTCGCTGAAAGGTCCCTGTAAAGTGAGAGCTTATTTGAAAAAGAAAAAAAGAAAAATCGAGGAATAATCGTGATTTCTGAGGGGAGGAAAAAGATGGATACAAACAGCTCGCCAACCCCTCGGCATTTGGAAGCCCGTGAAAAATCAGCGCGGTTCATTAAATTCAAGAGAATGGAGGCTCTGCCACGTCGAGTACACATCCCGCCGTTTCACGCTGGTAAATATTTATGAACGCGGCGAAAGTTTCGATACTATGGTTACGATATATATAGATCGTGGCAGGGTGAATTGTTGGGATATATTTATATTTTATCTGCACCCCTCGAGAGATAGAAATATTAAAGAACGTTAAAGAAAAATAGTCTCGCATTTGACTCGGTTTACATTATTCGCCGCTAGGTGCGCTAGTGTTCCTTTACCGTTTGCCTTTAAACGGTTTATACCATAGTCTCTCGTGATTATCAAATTTTCTACATGGCGTACGCTATAAAGGGTGACCCCTTAATAAAATCTGCTTCTAAAAATGCATTCGATCCTTCCACGATTCCCCGTGGGACGTGGATCACGGTTTGGATAAACGTTACGGCAGCCTATCGTCCCGTAAAAGATTTTCTTACTTGTCGGCGTGAGAGCATGAATATGAAATTCAAACAGAGATTGTTACAGCATCCTGATATTCTCCAGGGAGAGGGGACTCCTGATGCGCGTAGTGCGTAAGGCAAAGTGGATACCTATTGTACAGACAATGAGATGTAGGTAAGCCATCTAGCAAACTGTGTATATAGCTGTTAGGTATGTGTATATATATGTATATGGCGGATATTGAGTAGACGAATGGACCAATAATGATGCTGCGTGTCTATGTGGCAAAGAGAGTAGAGATGGCAACGGCAGCTTCTCTACTTATTAATTAACCTTTGATCCGGAGAATTTTTATTTTCCACCTATTCCCCCTCGACCACACCCCCTTCCTCACCCCTTGGGCTTCTCTATTTCTATTCCTCTCTAGCGGCAGTCGTCTATTCTTTAGCCACCCCTGCTGATTCGTAAAAAGAAAAGGAAAATCCTAGGAAATGCCTAGATCTCGCAGATCGATCGATATCCTTTGAACAGCCGTCCCCTTTTTCGTACATGCACGAATAGTTCGAATGCCTATTAATTTTTTGCTGATAAATGAGCGGAGGGGTAGGGGGATGAAATGAAAATGAAGAAAATACGGCACGACGATGTTAATTCAGTCGATGCTAATTTTCTTGGGGGGAATTTAAACGGTATTCGAACAAGCAGTTTTTTTACTCCCGGCTAATTAATAATCCGCGCGGGTTCTTAAGAGTGTAAAGAAAACTGGTCCATTCGGATGCTGGGACGGATTCGGCTGTTTAAGTAAATTCGATCTGATGGTTAACGTAGCGAAACAATGTAATATCGATGCGGCATCTTTTCGTAATCAATGTTGTGATAGGACATTAAGCGGGCATTGAGGGGTTGCCAACCCCCTACCAGTACCCCGGAGTACAATCCTGCAGTATAGTGGCGACGGCAGCAGCAGTGCGTCGCGCACGTCGGTCCAGGGAATGGGGTTGGGTAACCAACTCGTGAAATTCAATTACCGAGTTTACGGGGTTGGTGGGTGTATAGTGGGGGAGGGGGAGGGGGGGCGCGTTCGGTTTGAGGGATGCGAGCCAGCTATAAGGGAGGGCTTTGAGTGACAGCCGAGAGCAAGAAAGTGGGTAGCAAGGCCTAACTCTCTCCTATCTCATACTCGATCTCTCGTCTCTCCTCCAGCATCCCTCTCGCACCCTCCAAGAGGCACGCGCGACTACGAGAGCCGCGCCAGTAGGGGTAGATAGTGAAATTGAAATTGTACCTACCGATATACCCAGCCTATTCTTGTCCCTGAGATGGTTTAGGGTGGCTCCCGAAAACCTAACCTAACATTTCCTCATACCCACCCTCAATAGTCAAGAACAGGTACGGACATACGTGAGCACCCCAATGGCGCCGATAGGATAGTACCAAGAACAAGACGTCTCATTCAAAGCATCATTGTTACCCCTATCAACAACCCTTAGCTAACGTATAACCCAGCTCCTTTATAATTCCGTACCCTTAACCACCATATAATTAAAGAAACTTTTTTTAAACCCTAACCCAACCCTATTCAAATAGACATAAATATTGTAAACAATAATTCATTTTATTATCATCCCTAATCGCCCGCCAAATTCAAATCGAATTCAGTGCACCCAACGTAGGCGGCATCTATTTCGTCACTCATCCCATTCTATCTGCCAGCGATCATTGCTCGCGCAATGGCGGACCGACCACTGTATACATATAGACATTTAACATATATATATATATATACACGTATGGATCTACGGACAGATGAACGGATGGACCGACGAACAGAGCGCAGCTTCGCGTTCATTAGCTGCTATTCAGTTCAACGGGCTGACTGTGAGGGTGGCTCTAACTCTGGTGGCTGCTGGAATGCTCGACATGTTACTCTATCCTCATACATAATTACACGTGCCTTCCCTGACATCCTTCCATCGGTATCCCACCTTATGCCTTTACGTCCCTTAGGATCGTACGAAATTTATTTTATTATCTTTTTATTATTACGATTTGAATCTTGATACGAAGCCATTTTCAAACTTGCACTCGTGCAGATCAATCGGAGGTTACGTCAAGGGGATGTTTAAACGACCTGGGATAAAACTTGAGGACATCTGCATCCTTGAAGTTTTATGTGCCGGGACTATAGAAATTATCCTTGCTTCATGGACCAATGACAAATCCTTATGGCCGTTCGCGACTTTGCTAGGATGAAGGATCAATTATTTACAGTGGCAAAGTATTTTCCCTGGACCATACGCTCGCTTCTTGGATGCTGAGAGATCTATCTCAAGACAATGAGGACCACGTGAGTTTTATGGCGGGACGTACTTCTCGCTTTTATTTCATCTTCTCTCTCCTTTCCTTTGACGTTGGCTAATACGCCGTCACGGCGCGTCACGGCGTCGTTATACAAAGACGCGATATGATTCATAGAAACGGGACGCAGTATCCTCCCCTTTACACGGTTGCGTTTTTGGATACCGTAGCTACCCTGTGACTTTATGGTTATCGGAGTTTTATTTTCTTTTAATATCCATCACCTTGATTTATTTCACTCTGTCAGAACCGTATATCGTTTCTCTCTCACGTTTTTGGTGCCAGAAGTTTTTTAACTTCAAAAAAAAAAACAGAGAAACAAGGAATTCAAAAACAATTTATTCACATAAAAATTTTTTTGGTCATTTCATTTACGTATCTATTGTCTTTTTAGACGTTAAAGTAAAGTACTTAGTAAAACCATGCTAACTGTATATATATATAAAACACCAAACAGGTCTAAGTATAGATATAAGTATACATAAGTACAAGGGAGCGCCACATTGTCTGCCGATTCTTAGGGGATGACTGGTCGTATTATTGAAGCTCCCAGGAATAGAGAAATTCGACCCGTAGGTAACCATAACATAACTTGGTAGTACGGTCTGTGTCTAAACCGTTCCAAGAAAAAGCACGTTACTCTCGGATGGGTTCGCCGAAGAGGGTGCCTCATCCGCGAGATCTTGAGACCGTGCTCCGGATTGGTCCAGAGCTGTGTCGAAACCTTTTTCCCGGAAGGATTCAAGATATTTCGTAATCCCGACAAAATCGAATTCGGTACGGTTTAATTTTTTCTTTTTCGTACCACAGCTTTTTTTTCTGTATTACGTAAAAAAGAAACACTGGCCTAACCATAAGGATTTTTCCGGTCATTCTCCATATGGTGGTCTATGGTTTAGGTGAAAAATCACACGCGCCGGAAATTCGAGTATGAAAATATATGGGAGTATGATGTAGGTATATTCTGTCCCATAAAGAGGGTCTTAGAATGGGATATGAAAGTGGGTCCTATGAGACTTATTTATGGGTCTGATCATCCTTTGATCTGTGTTAATAACCATGTAATCTATGACGGGGGTTGTAATCACATGTAACTATTATCTGTTGATTAAACTAGACAATATATATATACGTATAAAGGAACTCGGATGAATTCTAGTGTCTAAAATAAAAGTAAGATAAAAACGAATTAAAAATGGCGACTATGCGTCAGCATCCCAAAGACAAGGTAGTTAGTTCGTATTGATGTCCAGGTAATGTCCCTAGGTATCTATATCCATGAACGCGACCAGAGATTAATCCAGCTGAGTCAATACACCATTTAGCGAAGTCGCAAGGATTCAATAAGATCGTATCTCAAATAGAAAATGGCGCCGGGAATCTAGCCGGTGCCGTAAGTCTACACACGTAGGTGTGATTTTCTGGATTAAGGTGTATCAGCACCCTTAACCTTTCCAATCAACCCTTATCCCCTTTCTTTCTCTTATTCAGTGGGGGTGAGTGTGACATCCCTTCCCGAACACCCCGTATACACGCTAAGATTTTTTTCTCTTTCTATCCCTTTCCCCTACCACCCCTTAGGGAATCCAGTCGGTGGAATTCCTCCCGAGAATGTTATAATCAAGACGAACGAAAAACCCCGCGAGCAGCTATGAGATTGGAATGCGGGTAAAAAGTTGAGCGGGTCTAATAGAGGCGCGTGACGGCGCAACTATCCTCACCTCGCACAGCTCACCTTCTACACGTACATCCTCACACCTCCCCTTTGCTCCTCCTCCTTCCGCTTATACATTTAGTGTATATATATATATCTCACCTCCGCACTCCTGCATTCCCCACGTGCGTCAGGATCGACTTTAGCCTGTAACCAGTGTTATGGATACAACATGATGGTACCTAGGCGAATGGTGTTGCACCTCCATTTTAAAATCTTTATTCTAGTCTTATACAGTGTGGAAGAAAGAAAAAAAATTAAGGAATATCTTTTCGATAATTATGATCACCGATCGCACCCTTGCGATTGACGTGGGGTGTGGCAGACGTTTCTGACTGGTTTCATCGGCTGGTCTGTAATTAATTTGACTGGTCGCAAGTAAACGCTTTGTTTTTGCGTGAGTCTGCATTTTTCAGTCGGACGTTCACCGGTCATAGGCAGTAAGTCAGTCAGTCATCGTCAGTCAGATGAGTTTATAGTACAGACTGATACCTCTTTGATAGCAGAAGATGAAATCCTGTTGGAGTATCTTAAAAGATGAAACTTTTTTCGTATCACGTAACTCGAGGGGAGCAGAAGCAATTTTTTGTATAAATTCAAAATTTTTGAAAACAACTCATTTTGAGTCATCAATTTTTCTATCGATCTTTCGATTTTTTATAGCATTTAGTTAGGTAGGGCGTATGGGTAAATTTAGATGCTATGGTGCACCATGGATCGATGCTCTTGTTATGGTCCAGCAGGATTCATCCAGCTTCCTCAACTTCTTCAGAACCGTTACCAACACTGTCAGCCTCTTTCTACCCTATTACCTAGTACACTAACTCGTATTCCTCACTGTGGCTGTTGGCAACCCTCGATCGTTCTGGACGTTGGTAGTTATGGTGATGGTGGTGGTGGTGGATGGTGGTGGTGGTGGTGGTGGTGGTGAACGCCAAGCTACGGAGCGAAAGGAATGCGCACAAAAGATTCCGCCGCTCGTCCATTCATTCGCCATCGACTCAATGTAGATTTTCCCATAGGCAAGGTTTCCAAGGGAATTGAAGCCCAGGTAAGAAGACACCCCCATGGAGAGGGCAGCCTGCAGCCTCCGGAAATCTCTACTTACTTGCCCGGCTGAATGCTCTCTCTGGACCTTCTTCTTCTTCTTCTTCTCTTTTTCTCTCCTTTTTTTCTTTTTTTTTTTTGTTGTCTTGTTATTACGGGCGTGTACACGCGGTTCGCAGTAAATCGCTCCGACAGATCCGATCTTGAAAAATCCTCCGCCTACCCTCGGCTTTCGCCTCCATCTTCTTTTTACCCTTAGCTCAACTTCCAAGTAACGGAGATACGTACGCAGTTACGACTTAAGGCTGTTTTACACTATTGCGAAAATCGCTAAATCAATGTTACGACTAATTAACCTTAATCGTCCCTATACTTCGTGTATAGGTAATTTTGAAAAATTTAATAGTAATAATAAAATCTTCTTTTTTTTCTTTACGTCAAAGCTCATTTCAGGGTACTGTTTTTCTTTTACGTTTATTCCGCACGGTCGAACGATTTCTGTGAACAAGACTTAAGGCTTAAGGTGCATGAGAAAGCTCAGGTTTTTGCCCATGGGAAAGTGATCTTAATTCCAGAGCGCAGCATCTCGAGTGGTACTCGAGACCCTTTACAAGAGAGAATTTTTGTGGGTGATGTATATTTTGATAGAGGGCGCACTATTTGTCCATCTTGATTCGAGCCGATAGCCCGTCAGTGAGAAACCGTGGAAAAAGGGTCTGGAAGGTCGATGGATAGATAATGGTAGTGAAGAAGAAGGGATGAGGAGGAGGGTGCAACGAAGAGACCGGAAAGGGGTTGAGTGCCGATGGAACTGTTTAATTTAGCCCTTTGTCAACCCCCGTGGAATCCTTACCGATTCCCTATGAGATCTACCTACGTATACGCGTCCATTGGGGTGACAGGGGGTAGTTAAGGGGTGGTTTCTGAAACACGATGAGAATTTCTGATTTTTACCTGATAACGTCCTATTATTAGCCATTGGCATATCAATCTGTCCACGTGTACCTTTCAACCCTTATTCCCAACATATTGTCTATAGTAAAAATCCACAAGGTGTTCATCCCCTTTCAGGTTAACCGCTGTCCGAACTCACCCCATATGATTTTCTTTTTTTTAGTTACTTTCAAAATGGACGCTACGATCAACGCGCGACACGATTAACATTCTTTTCCTTTGCCTGCTATAATTCCCGTAACCGATTCTGTGGAATTTCTCGCACGAATATCCAGAATTCCTTCGGCAGCGTCACCCACCCCCACCCCCTTCCCCGTTCACAGGGGTAGTAGTGTTGAGGATGATGCTTATACATGGCGGCGGTGGTTCCGACGGTATTCCCCGGTAACACGAGCAGTTTATTAATGGCCGCATATAATTGGTCCATTTCACGTAATTAATGGCCTGTTAATTAGTGCTGACACGATGGACAATAGATCAACTGATGCACAGGTGCGCTCTCGTCTTCGTATACTCTGTTCTTGGTCCACCCCCTGCTACGTTCTCCACAGCATCCCTTTAGAGCCGATGGATCCAATCGTTATCGATCTGTAATTCACGGAATTTTCAATTCTTAATCTTAAGACTTATTTCACTCAGGTTAGGTAAGGTTAGGTCAGATCTGCCATACCGTGAGAAATAAGATTTACGAGGTCAGTGATCCTTATTAAAACAAAAATGGACGTTTAAAAATTCTAAAAACATACTAACACTCCCTTTCTGTATAACTGTATCTACGTTACGTCAGCAATTTTAATATTTGTTATCCAATGAATTATTTTAACGTCACCCCCGCACGTAACCATTGTCACGGCCTCCCATTTATTCTCGACGCAAAAACAAAACGCAACAAAATTCGCCAGTGATGCGCCGGCAGGTGCCAATATTATGGGGACGCCATTTTGATCCTGATTGGAAGCCGAATATTGTTTCGTTATGTATCACAGAACGAACCGGGTTGTCATTCAGCGATATTTTATACAGAGCACGACTTCCAATGAGAACGCGCCGAAAACCACTGGGAATCGATAATTTACTCGTTTCCGGTGCAATACACAACCGGCATGCGTCAATCGATTTGCGGTACTATAATTCACAAGGATTCGAATTGCAGAATCAAAACGACACGTACCCACGCAATAGACAAATTTAATTGAAAAAAAATTTTTTTCAACCCCTAAAAAAATTTCATCCCCTTTTTCTTTTTTTCTCCACATTTTCACCTGTAAATTCTTTCACCATTTTGATACCGATCTTCACCTGTTGCGGGCTTTTATACTATACAATATACAGTACAAGCAATAGCAATCCGATTTACACTCGGTGAATGCTCGAGCAGCCAATTGAAAGCCATAGAATGCACGGAAACGTAAGGTGCACTATATATATATATAATGCAATATATATACAACTATAGGTACCGTGACCCCTGTTTTGAAAAAGCTGAGCGTCTTTTGATCGCAAAATTCAATTGGATCCGACGCAGGCTGCACCATCTATCCCCGACCTTACTCAATGGCGTCTTCGTGCTCGAATTCGCGACAAAACCCGAGAAATTGACTTGCCCAAAATGCCACGCTTATACTTTGCCAGGCTCCCCCATGCACTTTGACACTCTTTGCACAATGCGAAAAAAGAGCGCCCACTCGACCAATCCAATCCCTTCATTGTGCAGATAATTGAGTAACCGAGCCGTGTACGACTACCTGAATCAATTATGCCAACCTGAAATTATTCCAATCCCCCTTTTCGATTAACAACAATCGCAGGGGTTGACAGTGGTGGTTCCTTTTCTGTTGTTACTAGCTTTTTGGCAGCCATGACGCTCTTTGAATTATTCATTAAGGTCGTTCTTTATTTGAGACTTTTATTGGAAATGTATTAGAGACTGTGGGGATATCAGGTGTTTGGGGTGATATTTATGGTATGGACTGTATTTGTAATGATCTTACTCATTTATTCTTAATGACGATTATCACGTTAACCTTCTCAACTATAAATTGACTAATGTCGTATTATATGCTTTGCTTGTTCGTTGTTATTAATAGATGCGTTTAAGATTCAGGTCGTATAGCTCAAGTCATTGTCATGAATGGATCTTACGAATGATTCGGAGTAGGTAGCTTGAAAAAAATCTTTTTTTTTCAAATTGATTACTCAATAACGTTCGTCACCGTGGAATTATTATTTTTCCCATGGAGCTTGTCGATTTTTTTGTTATTGCGTAGGATGGTGAAAATTTTTCGAAAAATTGTCTTAATTTTCAAGGATCAACGAGCGATAATAAAAAAAAGTCGAAACGTAGTACAAAAACTAGGGGGAAAAAAGAAGGAAGAAAAACGAAGAGATGGCGCGACGCTGTCTGGGACTTACGGGCAGGTAAAGTCCCGCTGCGAATGCCAGGTGTGGACCCAACCCGTAAAATATAAATTACCGGTTGCACTTCCAGGAATTTACGGGCGCAAAATTTACGAGCAAATTAATTGTGAATCGACAGGAGGCTGTCAGAGCCAAAAAGAAATAGCAGAAAAAGGTAAAAGTTTTTTGCAACCACAATTTTGGCGATCTAGATTCAAATTGAATTGACTCCGAAGTACCAGGTGAACCTGGAGAGGGGAGCACCGCTGGGATCTCTTGAAGGTCGAGAAAGTTCAGGTAGAACTAGATTTACTTTCTAAAGTGAAAAAAAGATATATATACACACCTAACCAGGAACTTTGGCAGATAGTACTGCAAGTTCTACCAGCAACGCAAGAAGTCGACCTTAAGGTCCATAAAATTGAGGAAAAACACCTGCGAGACGATCGTTCGAAACTCGAAGGATCCTGAGTATGATTTATGCCTTCAGCAGGTGGACCAGGAGCAGCAGCAGCCATTTTGAGAATTCTGAAGGTACGCATTGTTACAGGATTTTGCGATTCGCTAGGCCACCGGATCAATTCCGACCAGGAACATAGGAAAGGATATTTCAGGCTCGCGCCTAATAGGCTTTCTAACCTGAGTGATCCTACGAGAAAATCTCTTCTGTATCGATGATCCTTACGATCCTTGTTGATCTTACCGTTGCTTATGCGATCCGCAAAGATCCTGTTTATCAGTCCTTCCCAAAAATTTTGGCATTACCCCTCGGTTGTAATAAACAAAAAAAAAAGGACCAGCAATATCCGACAGTTACCAGCAACGTACCAATATCCTTGCACGGATCCTTAAAATTGTCAAAGGACGCGTGGGAACCAGTACCAGTGGGAAGGTGTCCTGCAAGAGTTAATGAGACTAATCCTGCGGTCCTTGGCGAAGGAAGATTAGAAGATCCTGTCAAGATGCAAGGACCACCAGTGCCACCTGTGTCCTGCCGACGGCTTCCCGTGGCGGCAGGACAACGTTACTGCATTGCCAGGACTAAGGACGAGAAGCTGCCTGAGAAATAAGAATGAACCAACCGAACAAAGGATCGACGATAACGAACCTGTCGGCGAACGTTGTCGAACTCGTTTTCCCTTCGGTGGGAAAGTTTGAAAAAATTAAAAATTAAAAAAACAAGCAAACCAGAAAAAGGCAATAAGTACAAGAAGAGCAAGAATAAACCAACAACAAAATGGTACGAAGGAAGTATGTAAAATCGTTAACCAGATTTTTACTATAGACGCCAACGGTGGTCGCGCGTATCGACAGGATGTTATTTATTCCTGAAAGTGGAGGAGGCGACGTTGCCGAAGGTGGCGCTGGACGTCACGACGCAAAAGGACATCCGATACAGGCGTCCTTTTGATCGATTTAATAACGCAACGTACGGCGACGTTAAGCCGCTACCGCAAGGTAGAAAATCGCACCGCGTAAACAGCGGCCATTGTTCGTACTAACGTTACATATATACCTGCAGGTAGATAATATTATCTGGAGTATCTGACGCGTAGTAGATTATTGAAAGACAAATATTTTACTTTTGTAAGGTAAAAATTTGTATAGGATTTTTTTTTATTTTTGAAATTCGAGTAGTGTATATACCTACTATACCTATTTTCTTTTATGATTATTTTCTCATCTTCTGAGATTAGTGGTGATCCTGTAAGATGTCCTTTTCAGGTTCTTCCTTCTCTCGGACACTCAATGAAATTCTCTTGGTCCCAGTTCATTCAGACTATTGGGTCCTACGATGAGATTGACGATAAATCAGCTATTTATATTCGCACCACCCACTTCCTTTTTCCCTCGTTCACCTTAAAAACTTCTCGCATTCCTACGGATTTCCTCGAAGGTCCTTGCTTACCCGTCAGGACGGACCCCGTGTCCTGCGGGATGGTTCCCTTTATTCTCATGGTTCTCGGGTGAAAAACTACCGTGTTTAAATCGCAGTACGGTTCCTGGAAAGGAGGTGAAAATTCTTGAGTTATTTCATGATTTTCACAGTGTTGCACCAATGCAACACTGTGAAATGCTAATATTGGTAATTTGGTAATTTGACCCATGCTAATATTGGTAATTTCGAAAAATTAAACAAATTACAATTTTGACAATTTTACAGTCAGAAATAAAAGACAAGGTATACGAGAGCACCTTAAAATTTTATAGCAATTCCATGCACCGAATGATCATTGAAAAAAGAAACCCTTCTTCTTCAAAGATGCAAGATGACATCTCAGCAGTTTACGTCCAGGTCAGCTGGACCAACGGTCTATGGTCCATTCATGGTTTTTCGAGACATTGGAATGTCATAAATTCCAATGGGAACCCCATGGGATTCCGAAGGAAGGTCAAAACCAAAGAAATAGAAAACGCAAGACAGAGAGACCACAACGAGACCAAAAGTACGAAAATACCAAAAACCATAAACCCTTGAAACTCCATTTAAAAAAAAAATAGAACTCAAAGTATCAAATCACATCCATTCACAAATTTTCTTGTTTCTCCCGTACAACGATATGCGTGCGAAGATGCGGCTGAAGATCAATCGATCGTTTTTGAATTACCCCCCCTCCTGAAAAAAGAAGATCGTACAATCTGATCATGAGAAGTCCCAGAAAATAGGTACTTCCCCGTTCCCTCTTTTTGGATGCTGAGGACGGGGGGGGGGGGGGGGTGTAGAAAAAAAATGGTGGCAGCTTTCAGAATCGGTATCGTGTTTCTCTTGACGTTTCTCTACCTTTTTCAAGGAATCTTCATTGGGGATGACTACACTGCTACCTATTATCTGTGGTTAAGGCACATTCATACGTAGCTACCGAATTTGTGCTCTTCGTGGTCCACGAGAAGAAGGTCACGAGGAGGAACGGGATTAAAAAAGAGAAAAGAAAAGAATGGAATAAAAGGAAAAATAGAATATAGAGCATCGGTGACATTCGATAGCGCCTTTACTGTACACTAGAGACGTAGGATGTGCTTCGGAAAAGGGTGTCGCTCCTGAGAGATTCAATTGTAACTCGTTAACGCGTCCATTGAGAGCGCCGCGTCTGTCGTTTGGAGCGTCGCGACGGTTGAATACTGGAAACGTCACTCAGCGTGACTACCGTCTGAGAAAGCGTCAGCTACCCCACGAGGAAGATCAATTTTTTTTTTAACGCAAGACACAAACCTGCTCCGTGTACCATCTGCTCTTGGTGTTACGGTTATTTTTTTGGAAAAAAAATACCCCGAGTAAATTTATCCGAAATTTTGTGAAAAACCACATTTTTTCCATCGGAACAAAGCGGTAGGTACTATAAAGAAATTTCGAAATTTTTAATAGTTCAGATCCTTGATTATCGATTTTGATTCATCGATCAATAATCAATGACTGATTTAATAGTACCCCGATACCAAATTAGAATCTAAACAGCAGCCAATCACAATTCTAAGCACATCCGATCGCGCTTGTAATGCTCTCGTGACGTCATATCAAACCTATAATGTCCCAGTCATTCATTCCTAATTGATCGGACATGGTTGTCCTTCCATTACCAATTAATCCTAATTGCCTTATCATTAAACAACCAAGTATCGAAATCATTAAATGATAAACCCAATCTAACCAGTACCCAAACTATCTCATCACCCAAAATCCCCAAAAAACCATTTTACAAATAATTAAAAAAATTTACAAATCCTCCTATCAGAACTCCGTCTTCTCATAATATAAAATCGACCTTGGTCACTAACCTTGAAATTCACATCCCCCAAAGGATGTCCATGCGGACCTCCTCCTGGTATATCCTTTGTCCCATTTAGCGTGTCGGTCTAAGACCAAATTACACCCCTGCATTCCTCGAGCAGGGGAGGAGGGAACGAAGGTGGAGCATGCGCCCCGCGGTTTTGATTACAAGACGGGTAAAAGGAAGGGGTACCTAGTACCCAAACCATGTCAAAAATTGAGAATGAGAGGATAGGTACGTATCCTGGCGGCGATAATCGCGGCGCACTCTCCGTTCTCCAGAAGCAGATGTTTAGCTCCTGCCGTGCTACCGGGACTCCGTATGAGTGACAGCTGAATGCCGGGACTCTTGGGCCGCATATGTGCCAAGCCGTTACCTGTCCGAATCCTGGGTTCGAGAGACGCGTAACCGAACTCTCGACCAGGGTGGATCGTTCAACCCCCGCAGGATCAGCTCTCCCGTGGAATCAGGTTACATACCGATTGGTGGGACGAGGTCGAAGGACGCTGACGCAGGAAGAAGAATTAAGAGGGTGAAGAGAGGATGCATTTCCTGCTGTACGTTAATTAGCATATAAGGGATGCTACCCTATGTATCCCCTAGGACAATAGTGGTCAATGAGTGAAAACTGAGATCCGCGATTTTTTCAAACTCAAAAAAATTTAATTTTTCAACAATATTATAGGGGTTCAAGATTTCAGGGTCCTTCAGGATGTATCCCGTGTGTGAACTGTGTCTGAAGATGGATCTTGTATGTATAATGTACAGGGTGGGCAGGTTTAACGGGGATGGTCCCTGGGGGTAGTCGACTCGTATGCGATAGCAATGTCATGGCGGCCACCGGAAATAGCCGGCACTATCGGCTTTCCCGCCGGAAGGAGTCCCGTCACCGCAGAAAGAGTTCCAATCTTCTATTCAACGTCTTTTCTATGTATATATATATTTTGTACCCTCTCTCTGTCTCTGTCTTTCTCATTGGCTCTCTACTACCCCTCTTGCTCTACCCACATCGAGAATCTGCGGAGCCACGTCGATCGTCACCTTTTGGAACCACCTATACCAACTAGGGGGTGGGTACGACCCTGGTCCTAGTACTCCCGTCCCTTGTATGCGATACAACGTGTCAACGAAAATGGACCACCTTTTGAAAAAAGAAATGTGAAAGGGGTTGAAGATGGCGGACCATAAAAAGAGAAAGCTCAGACAACATCGACTTATCTACCCTAGTATACCCCAGTCGCTAAGGGTTGCATGTAGGTACTTATTTCGTTTGATGCCCTTAAGAGGGGGTGGATCGGGGCTAAAGGATATCTCAGAAAAATCCAAGGATCAAGAATCAGCTGAACGGAAGTGTCGCTAATTTAGTATGGAAAACTCCTTTGGCAGGGGTGAATTTTTCCTTCTTTTTTTTTTATTCTCTGTCCTCGGTAACGACGGACAACCCCATTTTCGGTGGTAAGTAGGTGCTACTTGGCGGAGGCTGCGGTGATACATCATGGGGTGTCAACGAGTGTCCCCCGAGCAGTAATCTCGCATCCATCAACCCTCCTCGCCACTGAGGGATGGACGAACGAACAGACTCTGATCGATGTCCACAAAACCCACCCCTAACCCCCTCGAATCTATAACCAAATTCGGAGTCATCTATGCCTTCCCACATTTTACTTAGCCACCCGAGTAAAAATTATTTAGTATGCAGTAGATCTGCAGTTGAAGGTTTAGAAGTATAGCCAATGAGACTGTACCATACTAAGGGCATACTTCGAAAATGCATTACCAAAATCTAGCACGGTATAGCTTAGATCTATGCTATGGCAAATCGAAAGGTGCGCAAATGACGTAAGACACACCCCCTAGTATCATATTTGTATTGTCAGACAAATGACAGACAAGGCAGACAAGAAAGCTATAGCTATGCCAAGGAAGACTTTGGAGCGGTACAGGGAGCGTCAACGATGCCCTGGAGTAAGGACTGTTGTCAAAGACCGATCAGCCTGCACTTCTATTTCAGGGCATCAGTTGATGCTCCCTGTACAAATTATAATTGAAAAATTGGTCGCAGGGGGGCAGCGCTTGTTTATCGGTAGTCTAGTAGGAGGGGGTACTTACTGGTATGCGGAGTAATGTATTAACGTGGACTTCAGTGTTTTGAGAGTCGATCTCCTATATTGAGCTCTTGTACGCCGCGTCATTCCGTTCTTCCTTCATCCCCCCTCTCTCTATTGTGATTCATTCATTACTTCTTCATGTTCTTCTCATCTAACTTCTAAAGTGTATTCTTTAGTGTTTATCTTGTTCTTTTCTTTCTTTTTCTTTTTGTTACCTGTTTTCCCTATTTCTTCCGCTGGGCTATACCTTCTTCGTGATATCACTTTGGTATCACTGTCAATTCCGTAGTAAATACGCCAAGACGGTTTGAGCGGTGGGGAGTCACGGGTTGGCGTCGGCATCCCTTACTGCGCTCTCTAGGGGAGCGGTCACGTCCGTCTGCGTTCGCTTGTGCTACTCCACTTGGCGTATAGGTGCACTTACAGTCACCTGATAACTTCTAATCACCCTCTGTTGGAAAAATTTTGCGCGGGGGCCATGGTTAACGGGGTTCGCTGCCGGCGACGAACGTGGTTCCTTACGTCTAACCTGCTTCGAGCTTCGGCTTGTTGCGGGGGTGATGGAGGTTGTGACACAATAATGATCCCTCAAGGATCTCCCGACTTCCGTTGGGTGTTACGCCCGTGGTCTTTCGTTGCGGTGGATTTGACTAGGGGTGATCGCGATCTTTTTTAGCCCGGCTCCTTTACCTGTGTTCTGAGTTTGCGACTGAAGCGTAACTGCTTGGTCCAGACCTGATCACATAATTCTTGTTGTTTGTCAAAGTCTGTACTCTCGTCTCTCAGTGCTCTGTGTCCGCGACTAAAGCGTGTCGCAGGTCGGAATCCCCCCTCGCGGCCCTCTCGCCCTTGCGTCACGGCAGTCCGCTGTTACTTCGGTATCCGTTAGACGGACCCATGCTGTACGTAGGGGTTGGGCTTCGATTGCGCGTATTTCGCACCCTAGACTGCTTAATTCGGTCCATTGCATTTGTCTCATGTCGATTGTAATGTTTGTAACAATCGTTCACTATCCGTATCATAATCATCTTTTTCTTGAGGCTTTTTACTTCGCATCTTCAGCCCATTTCACCCTATCTCAACCCATGCTCTACCCTGCACCACCCCACTTCCGGAAACGCGTAACACCGCGAGTCTATTTAAATAACTGCATCGCAGTAGTTCTCTATCGCGCGCGATACTCCGCGTATTGATTCAGTCCCAATAAGTAAATAATTAATTCCTATCCGCAAATACACGAAGTGCACAAAAATCGCGAAGGCCAAATCGGTCAAATCGTCGCGTGAACGGATCTCGACTGCCCAAGAAGACGGACTGGACCAGTTCAATATACACAAGGAGACTTCAGAAAAAGACGAAGATCCTGTGGTAAGTGACTTTTTCATTTATCTTTCTTTTCGACTCGCGATAAACGTTTCTACAAGCGGTCACGTCGAAAGCTATACTTTCCTATACTCAGTGCATACCAGAAGTATAGCGTAGATCTAAGCTATACCTGTTCTACGTTTTAATCATGCATATTAAAACTACACCCATAGTATAAGACAGTCTCATTGGCTATATACCCATATACAAATACATAAAGCACATTAACCCCAAACGTACTGCACACCAAATAAATTCGTACTCGCCCATCTCTAGCGAACGTTCAAGCACAACCTCATAAGCGCCTGTACCATTTCAACGAGTCTCTTAAGAAGATATGACTATATCCTATACACAGTAGTTCTTTTTCGTTTTCGCGAACAAACACTAAAATGCCATTGTCAAAAATATTACCTCCGTAAAATATCATCATCATGGTTTATCTCAGAAACGGAGACGGTCGGTCCCGTAGAAACTTTGCATGCACCAAGATCACGTACCTGGCCAAGAACCTATCAAAAATTTCAGATCGTTCAGTTGGATTCCTTTCGATAGTCGTATCTCCTTAATGAGACAGGAGAGAGTCGTTATTAAACCGGAAGCATCGTTCGCAGGTAACGTCCCACGCCTGGTTGTATCTCCAAGTAAAAACATTCGGACTAACGATTCCACGTATAATTTTTCGACAAGTCTCCTACAACGTTCAGTTGTACCACCGAGGCCTTACAAGACGTGTCTTCAGATACAAAGGAGCGTCCCGATTAAGCGACGAGTGTCGGACCGTCGTTCCGCGCAGCTGAATATGGCCAGGGCCGGCTAATTAGGGAGTAATTGTCTACTCTTTGAATTCGATGAAACTGCTACGGCCGAATCCGACCGTCGGGTTAAGAAGTTATTAGCAAGGATGACGAACGTCTAACCTAACCCAACCTAACCCAACCTAACCCAATTCTACTAGCCTACAGGCTTTGGACGTGCGTTAAGAGACACTAAGGATATCTTGGACATTGAATAACGTATGACGCATCTTTAAAGCTGTCGCTTAACCCGTTAACGAGATAATCAACAAAAAAAAGGTTTAAACTTTGAACGTTGCAAGTCTGGATCCTAGAACAAATTTTTTTTGTCAATCTTTTTTACCCTGCTTCATCCCTCGTGACAGGGGCGTATCGTGACGCCGATAGACGTCCAACTGACGCGGATTAACTTCCAGTCGAAATTTCGTTGAAAAACCGAATTTCAGGTATAATCAATGCCTTAGGACTTTGGACGTAGGAAATTCCTTCGTACCTATAGCTGATTATAACCGTGCCACGTAATACGTGCAAGTTAAGCGTGGCGAACTGTGACCCGCGGCTGTTGCTGAGTTAATGAAGCTGTTTTCCGTTTAATTAGAATCTCGCGGTGATCCCCCGGCCATTCTTAGGCAGATCTCGCGGTTAATCCTTGCCGTGATATTAAGACGGCAGCCATCTTACGTCGGGGATTTTGTGTTTGTGTTTGTTTAGACTTGCTTTTACGTAGGCGTGTATATATATATAATACTATAAGTATATCTATATATATAGTGATGCTATTGACTACGCACTTATGCACCTGCGAGCTTACGTGTTTTACGTACTATTTGAATATACAGAATTTACATACCACACTGTTATACAGGGTGACTGCTTATAAAGGATAGAATGAAAGTCTCGACGTTAAAGGTCAAAAAGCTTTGACGCTCGATCTTCATTTTTGTCATTGTAGTACACAGCATTAGAAAAGTTTGCCTCTTCGCGTTTTATCCCCCTTTGGATATGGATGGACGGACGGATGGATGAATCCAGGGTAGGAGCGGAGGAGTCTTTGTGGCCGGTTTTGGTTCGGTCGGCAAGCCGAAGGAAAATGCTTTTCGAGGAGGAGAACGAGAATGAGAAGAGTTCGAAGAATACGGAGGCAGCGCCTGGCGACGTCGGCGTCGTCGGGCGGCCATGTCGAGGGGCCGGCGGTCTTTTATTTCGCAAACAATGGAGAAGCGCTTTGTTTCAGGCATTGTCAGGCGGACAGTAACGCGCGCACAAAAGTTATAATGAAACGCTATTTATTTAAATGTATAGGTGCCTCTGCTAGGCTTCTTTCTCTTGCTTGCGTTATATTATAAACGCTCTCTTTTACTCTGTCTCTCTTTCTCTCTCTCTTTCTTTCTTTTCTCTCTACTACGTTGTGTGTATATATATATATATGCATGGTAACTGTATATGTATACACATTTACTTACCATCGTCCTACACTCGCCGTTCTTATTCCGTATTCTTTTATCCCGCTATCACATTTACGGAGCCATTCTTTCTGTAGCAATTGTCCCCTTAACGCGTTCTATATATTTATATCTGTTGTGTGTGTGTATATATATATATTGATACAGTGCTTTTCAGCCGAAAGTCAAATTTGACGAGTGCCACGTGCGATCGATTTGAGTATTGGTCGTTCTGATAAAGTTATGCAAAAATATGTGCAAGTCTGTCTGGCGTCTTGTCTGAAGTCCTGACCGGTGAAATTGCGCTGTTGAATTAGTAAACGGCTGGTATCCGGTAACTCGATATTCTTGACAGGGGGACTTTTGATTGATTGATATTAAGAGAGCTTGTAGGCAACGTCGGAAGACGGGCTTATTAGATCGAGCTAATAAACAGATCGTTTAGTTGTCTCTGGGACGGAGATTAGAAATTTTTGTATTGATAAAGATAGTGAATTCAGCGAATTATTAATCGTGGTTGATCGATCGTATCGGATTTGTAAATTTTTTTGGCGATCGTCGTTACCGTTTGCTACTTTGACTTTGACTGCAATGATTATTACATCCGGGAACGTAACGAAACGAGACCAATTAGACGACTTCCTCCGTGGACGAAACTGTTCAACTTATAAATTGCATTCCGTTTGACGAAGGCGGTAACAATGGGCAGGACTTAATAACCGTTTCCGGTGGACCTTGCGACGCCTGCGCAGTGGGTAACGTGTAACGTCTTCTACCGTAACGGGATAATAGCTTGTCGATTGGGCATCCCTCCTCCTCCTTCTCCTCCTTGTCCTTCCCCTCCTCCAGGTCTTGATTTCACAGAATCGCAGATGCTCGAGCGTTCATTATTTATTGGTCATGCTTCATTATTCATCGGGATCGATCGGCTTTCGGAATTTCTTTCGAAACGCGTGATTATCATTACCACGTGTCAGAATTTTCGACGGTTTTCTTTTTTCTTTTTTTACTAAGTTTGCACTTGGAGCATCGACCTGATATTATCCGAAAATATCGTTAAGCTTGATTCATACTCGACAAATGATTTGTGGTTGTTAGTTTTTTTCTGGGTTGCTATATATTCTTTTATGCTGACACTCGTGACGTAATTGCGATATATATATATATATATATACAACTTATATATACGTAAAAGAGGAACGTTTTATGGTGTGTGGAATTTGAATCAAGCGTAGCCATGGTGTGAATCGACCTTTATTTTTTTGACTTGCACGAATTCGCAGAGTTTAATGATACCTTGGATATTATTAGTTTTTTTTTCTCTTCCTTTCACATCCCACTTTTATTACTCGCCCTCGCCGTGAAAAATTGATCTCCGTCGGTAAACCTGATCAAACTGACTCACAGTGGCCGTCGTGGAATGCGCAACAATGGTGAAAACGTTTTATAGCATTCCACGCGTTGGACACGTGGAACGAAAAACATTCCGTATTCTTTTGGTTGTAAAAAAAAAAATGTCATTCTCATCCCCTGTCCGAAAAGTCTATATACGTATGACACTCATACGCGCCCCACGTAACCTGTCTCCTGCCCATTTACCAACGCCGCCCTCGATGCCGCAATCTTTTATTCGCGTTACAGGGTCGCACGTAGCGCGTACAACCAACCCCCCCCCCCCCCATACCCATTCAACCCCTAACTTCCTAACACATTCAAAGGAATAGATTCTACGACGTGGAGCAGCTCCGTTAGGGGATGGTCTGGGGTTTGGTTCCTTTCAACACGTTGAATGAATCAACAACGTGGCGATGATATCGGGGGTGGTGGTAACAATGCTGCTACCCCCTCTATATACACAGTACGGGACCGGCTGGATGGGTGGTTAGGTTGGTTTTAGGGTGGACCACAATTTTTCTCACTCTCCTTTTTTTTCCACTTTTTCTATATCGCTCTTTCTCCGTCACTCATATATAGAAGTTCACACCTGAGGGACGCGTGTCCTAAGGGATGCTTGACACTACCCTTACGATTAACAGTTTTAAGGATCGTCAGGTACCTGGTTACTTTACTGAAAATAAAGTAGCAATGATTAATTTAATTGAATTATTATTTCCGAGTATTCGTTATACTTGGATAAGATTTTTCTTTTTTTAATCGATTAGAATAATGCGTTCTCAATTATTAATTTGTATCTTAAGGGCTGTATGAATTTCTGTCGAATTCTTCAATCCAAATCGATATTATAATACATCGGCAGTATTCAATCACTCTTCGCTTATATAAGGCGTTTGTTAAAATCATTCCTGCCTCAATACCCCCTTAATTGAACCATACGATTTTCCATAGCGCATTCCCCATACGCAGGGTTAGAATGGAGAATGAAAATTGTATTAGGATATTCGGCTGGGAGCGTATCATGCAATACGGGGAGGGGGGCGTCGCGTTAGGTTACGTTAGGTTAGGTGGGAGTCGCGGGATAGCAAAGAGACGATCAGTTTGGTGCGGAGCGCCGGACGAGTACGAGCTCGCTGTGTTCTCTCGGTTTCTGTCATTAGTGCATTAAATTGTCAACGAACGTGATTGACAGTTGACAGGCGAAAGTCGAACTTGATAATACGTGAATCCATCATTTTATTAATCAAGTACCCGAGAAGCATAGTCGTGATAGCCGATACCAGTGCTAAGCCAATGGAATACAGTGTGTGACAAGTGACAGTTGAAAATTTAAATGACGATGCTTCGAGCCGGTTTTGAAAGCAATAATTGTTAACAATATAATCAGCCTGTAATTGTTATTAACTCAAGGATGTTTACAACGTGACGTAAAAAAAATTTCTTGACAATTAATGCGCTCGCTTGACTTAATTACGATTCGCGTCCAGACGAGAAGCGATAGTCAAAATGGTGGTTGATGATCTTATTACGAGAGCGATATATTCTGTTCGCGTTGATGGCTGCCAAAAATGATGGAGTTTATCGCGCGCGGCCCAATTGAGGATCCTCGAGGAGACGCGCGAGTGTTTTTCATTATTACGAGTGGCCGCTGACCGATGATTTAGAATAGTGGCGTCGAGTCTTTATATAGACCCGGTTGCGTATGACAACCGCACTGACGCGCGGACAATGCGGGAAATTTTGGTTTTGAATTTTGCGTGACGTGACACGTCGCGACGCGACATTCCTACTGGTAGTGTAGTGCGCGGATTGCAATGACGTTCGGATTTGACGGAGTGGCGGCTATGACTGGAGTGCCGTATATGACGGGGACGTAATTTATGTTCCGAATTTGGTCATACCGCCTTGGTCTATGGTGAGTTTAAGTTTTCGATGATTATTATCAAATATCATTTAATCTATCCTAGTCGTATCATTTATTGATAGTTAGATGAAAACGCGTGCGTCCATTAAGTTTTGTCTCTACCAGCACGTCTTTTACAGGCCTTTGTTATCAGCTTGATAGTGCATGTTTCGTTAGCGAAATGTTCAGCTGCTTTTTTTTCTCGTCTACTCGTATTCTTGCTCTCGATACCCTCTGTCTTTTCGTGGAAATATTTTTAGTTTGAGAAAGAAAAAAAAGGATGGTCGAGGCTTCTTTGCAATTGTTGTGTCTACTGTCAGTCGTAATTATCTTTAGGTGTATATAGTGCGTTGGGAGCTTTTATTTATAGCTCTGGGACCAGAGGCCATTGCTTTGTCTATGGTTAAAATTTTTGTTTTGACTGAACCCAGGTATACGTGTGCTTTGACAGGGAGTTATTATTATTCGTTGATAAAGAGCGTTTTCGTTGTAAAATTCTTGTTGAATTCTGGATACAGTCGATTGGCGAAATTTCACTTTGAGAGGGGGAGCCGATGATTATCAAAGAAATTGAAAATCTCCGAGGGGATGGGAATGTACCGGGTGAATGGTGGACGAGGAGGTGAAAGTCCGGATGAGTTTGGCAAACGATTCTAGGACGTACACGTACGTGGGTACACAGTGGGTATAAGATTCCTTTGGCGTTCTCGAGGGCCGAAAGTCTCTCTCGCGAGGGCCTCGAAGGGTCGTACGATTTCGAAAGGGAGTCGATTCGGCAAAGCCATAGGAAAATCGTCAGTTGCATAATGCCGACGTAGATAATAATCGTCCCAGAAATTGAAATCCTTATCCTGTGGGCGTTTGAAAGCACGAAACGCATAAAAGCCTCATCAGGGCGATCGCTTGAATCCTCATTTGAAGCGGGAGTATGGCGGATCGTTGAGGAGGGTTAGGATGGAAGTATTCGGTGGCTATGGGTAGTGTGTAATGGGAAGAGTATGAGTGAAAGAGTAGAGAAAGAGAGAGAGAGAGAGGGAGAGAAGGAGAATAAGGGTAGGCAACATAAAAGGCCAGCAAGCCCCTATTCCACGCAGGCTTCAATTGTTTCGGGCAGGCAGCGTTCATTTGTTTTTCTTTGCTTGCGCTTTTGCATGCTTCTCCACTTTCTCTCTCTCTCTTTCTCTACGTCCAGCTCATTCTCTTTTATTTCTTTTCTTGCCTCTTCCTCCTGTTCTCTTCCTCCTCCTCTACACCTTCATTCCGCCTCTAGTGACTTTTGTTCGCGCGACGCACGTCAAATGTAGAATGTGCCGTGCCGCACGAGGTATATTAAAATCGGCCATTGTAGGTGGCCGGTCTTCAATGGCGCCGCACGAGTTAGACTCCCCAAAAGCTTTTGAAATAATATACCCTTCGGCAAACGCTTTACGCTCTTCAACGATGCCACCCCTGCTTTTCGTACTTCCCTTACGTCATGCTAACCAAACGGCCGAGTACCTGCGGTCCATGACGTTAAAGTACTCTTACTGTAGTATGTACAAGTATTTACTACAGATTCGTATCTTTATGTACAGTACGCACGATTGATAGTATGCCTGATATTGTTGTATACATAAAAGTAGTATGAAATAATTCTGGGAATATTTTGCAATTAAAATAATCCATTATGAACGAGACGTTTTGTTTGTGTATATATACCGTGTGTATAGTAATTAGGAACCAGGGTGGGTGACGGTAACAGTATAATACGACGTTTCCACAACATACGGAATCCCGGAAAACCGAAAATGTACAGTTGCCCGACCCTTTTTGGGGGAAGTGAAACTAAGGGTCTGTTATGGCTTTACGGGGGTGGGTGTCTGGAAGGGCAGAGGGGGTGCGGAGTTCGTACGGCATCTGCAACCGTGAAATTCGGAGCACGCGCTGCCATAACGTAGACAGCTGACGGGCCCTTTTGACCCATTGTCCGGAACTGTCTCACGATCTTGTCCAATTGGACACACCTTAGCTAATCGATTAATTGAATGTGGATACAAGGAATGTTTATAATTATTACCGAATATCGGTGAAGCCCTGGCAATTCATCAAACGGTTATTAACGATGGCCTGATCGATTCGTATGAAATACCTTTTACTATCACTTCTCCCACGATATTGGTATTACGAAGAATTTGGGAATTTATTTTTCTTTGCGAAAAAATGAATACTGTACTCAATTCGATCGATCGTCCATATTCATACTTTGCTATTTGTCGTCTCTTGTATATATTCATACGTCTATTCAGCGTGCTCGCCTATGGCGCGAAACTTTGCGAATTCCCGATCGGCCGTCAAATAAATAGTAGCTTTATTACACGCGAGCACTCCAAGTCGGCAAACAAATAGGGTTAATTCCACGTGCGCGGCCCTCTGAATACGTCGTTTCCGAATGGAGGTAATTCCGGTGACAATGTGGCCTTTGATTTCATAGAACCGCGCGCGCTTGAATGACGCTCCATCCGCTCTCCTCCTCCACCTCCTCCACCTCTTCTCGCCGACTCCTCTTGTGCTACCTCGTTGCCACTACCCTCTCGGCAGTCCTCTCTCTCACCCGTCGGCGAATATACATATAATAAAGTAAGTCACCCGCCCAGGCAACCAACCCAACCAACCATCGAGCAACCAGCCAGCTCGCTCGGCAAGGGACTTTTATTCAGTAACTAGCGATTCATGCGGAAGCCCAGCTTTCTGGATTTGCTGCACTAGCGACGCTATGCGGCGATACGCGGCAGCTGAAGTGACGAAGAAGTCAAAGGGATATGTGAATTTTGTTCAAGCTTTTTGAGAATTTTTGAGTACATTTTTTTTTACGTAATCGTCGATAGAATACCGAAAGGGTGATTCGCGGGTAATGAGCGGTGGGAAAAATTGATAGTAATTCTTTTTTTTTTTATAAGAGGGATGGGCGAGTTATGAGAGGACACGGAGAGGCGATGCTATGGACACTTGTAAACTGGCCTTAACAAATTGCCTCGTAATCCAAACGAGCGAATGCTTTTTACCTAATGCAGGGTAAAGCGTCGCGCTGCGGGTGGCGGGAAATTCTTTGCCGTCTTTTCGTCATTCGAACGGTTTCATCCCTTTGACGGAGGACTTGCATCTCGCGGTGGTTGGACGCGAGAAATGATAGCGGACCTGCGGTTGGTAATTAACAGGGGGTTAGACGTGGTTGTGTTTATTTATTTTGATTACACGTCGTAAGTGCACTCTCCAGCGATGCCGTTAATCTATAGTGTGTTAGCGTCTTGGAAATGGTGATCTTACGGAATAGGGGTTGTAATGGCTCGGGACAAGGGGGATTTTTGAGGATAGGTAAAATTTGCAAAGGATAAATTTTCGGCGGATAAATAATGTCGTACCGGCACGTTGACGGAGGGGGATGGTGTCCTGACAGGATGAGGGTGGCAACCTGTTTGGGAGGGACGTTCGAGCGGAGGATGTGGTGGTGGGGGAGTGCTTTGGCGGATAGTAGGACTTTTCTGGGGGGGAGGGGGTAGTAAGAGCAGGAGCAACTGGATAAGGGATAGATAGGGGGGATGGAAGAGTTTTCGCCGCATTCGGTCCTACGGCTTGAAATATTTCCGAGGATTCAGCAAGTTTATTAAGGCTATTCAGAACGCGCCTCTGAGACAGCATTGTGGATACAATTTAGTCTTATTCATCCCTTCGCGGATGTCTAAATATTTTCAACCCCTCTCTTCGTATGCTTCTAAGTTCTCCGGGACCAACCTCCAGCTACCAACCTTCGTACCGTTCCTCTTCCCTCCTTATACAATATACCTTGGATCCTCTTTGTTGCTTGCTCTTGGTTGCTTCTTCGCTGTGTAGGTACTATAACTCCCCCCATTCCCCTCTGTGGAACAACCATCCCCCCGTCATCCCTTACTCGCGCCAAGGCATTCAAGCCACTCAGGCTGGCATTTTTATGTACGGATTTCACCCCACGACCTGCTACGGACAAATCTTTAAATCCACTGGGTTTTGTCCTCCCTCTATCTTTTTTCTCCCTCCACTTTCTATTTCTCATGCAGCATCCCTTTTGCCACCCTTCTGCATTATAGATACCCCAAAAAGACACCCTTACAGGTGTAGAAGTATTTTCTATGGCGAACCCGTAACTGTTTCTCGTATACAGAGGCGGTAGGAATAAAACAAATTTTTAATCACAAAACTGTAATCTTGCCATCTCATTGAGATATGTGATATCGATTTTTCCTGGAAAGTCAAAAAAATGTGAATAATTCAAATTGAGGGGGAAGGGGAGGTGGATCCATTTTAATTTTGCCCTAAAATTTGCAATTGGAAAGATCCCTCTATGGTGGGGTCGAATGAAATTAATTTTGTTTAAAATTCTGAATTAAATGAGCGATTCTTCCTAGATCAAACGAAACTCTCTTCCACTTCATTCGACCGTTCTTCCACTTCCCCACTTCGTCGAGCGTCAAACTCGCGTTCTACCTTTTTTTCCTCTGCCATCCCCACTCTTTTCACTGGCATCTTTTTATTTCCTCGACGCACTCTCCGCGCCATTGTCGGCGAGATAACGCGTTATGTAAAGCGGGACCAGGCTCTTCCGACGGTTTCGCGGTCCCGGACACAATCAAAGGAATCCTATCTTCGGCAACAATACCGTCGGGCGTCCCGATAGCTTTGTCGACGTTAACAACGGCGAATTCTGCGTGAATGGAGGACGAACAGGAATTGCGAACGATATTCCTGCCGGGTTGCTGCGACGGCCGCTGGAATATCGGCACGGCCAACCACAGCCAACCAGGCGACCTCAGTAGAGGCTAATGGCGATATCGCTAATGTCCTACATTAATCTCGTCCGTCTGGACCGTTATGTCCTGCACCGAGTTCGGCTTCTGACCAGGAAGCTCTCTTGCGTCGCGACGTCTGCATTTTGACTGTACCACTAGAATCGCAAGACTTTCGTTTTTCCTTCAGAATCCACGGTACAAGTTTCACAGAATTTATATATATACACATTCTTATATAATATATATACAAAAAGGATACTTTCTCTTCTAAGATCGTTAGTTATCTGAAAGAGGGTTGCTCGCGCAGGGTGGGAATGGGGTGAAACGAAGGGAACAGGCTCCGCCGCGTCGTATGATACATACGTTCGATTAGTTTTAATGCGTTTCCGAAAGGAGACATTAGTTTCTATTAGAGGGTTCTTCAATGCCGCAATCGTGACAATGGACCGCCACGTACATATACCGGGTGTTAGATATACCCTACAGCAAGGGGATATGACACGGAGAAAGTGCATCGTGCGGACACACCAAGGGGTGGCTTCGCGTCGAAAATCACATTGCCCGCGACACTGCAGAACTTGATGGGTCCCCCGGGACCCTTCCTCATTCCTTGACGGGAAGGTATCCGGGTACCTCATAAGTAAAAGACCCGGAGAACCTCGACGAAGAAGGTCTGCCCGTGAACTCGGGAATCCAGTTTGGGATGCTGGAGAAAAGATACGACCAGGATCCATCATGGATGATGAAGTCCCCGCAACAATGAAGCTTTGCCGAGAACTTTCTTAATAATCCGTAGCGCCGGGCGCGCGTCCTTGCTTTGCCTTCCATACTGACAATACCTACTCTATCCCCCTCCCACCACCATCACCTTGCTTCCTTCCTTCCTGTCTCTCCTGATCCTTGTACCCTACCTCCTTCACCCTAGCTCCTTCAGACAGGAACGATGGATACACGCCGGATCATCCGATCATCTCGTCTTCCTGACTTCTCAAAGATCCTCGCAGTCAGTCTGGTTTGTTGTAGGACCCATAAAGTCTCTATGCACAGAGACGAACGTAATTATATAGGGGATTTATGAATGAAATTCGTCGTTCGTATCTCGTCAATTATCCCTATAGGTATTTTCGACGTCGTATCGTTATGGACCGGGATGCTGTATGGAATTTTCGAGCGCGTATAACCCGGTCCTTGACCATTTTCCATTCTCGAGAGAGACTCGTCAGGGTATAGTGCCGTCGCCCCCTCCCCCTCCTTTCTCTTAAGTGGATGAGCACGTGCTGGGATGGAGAGGGGGAAAGATGCTGCTGGACCCTTTCAAGTCCTTCCACTTCCCGCTTCCTATCTCTTCTCACTTCAGCTTCCGTGTGGGTATCTACCGGGTTGGTATGGCGGATGGGACTTCAACGATCCCCCTCCCCCCTTCCCCTGATCCCTTGTGCTCCCCCCCCCCCGCACTACTCTTTGAGTCACTCTCGCGGAGCGCATTGTTTACAGAGTGATGAGTCTTCACACTAGCAAGTGCGTCTCTCTGTGTATCCCTCGGTCCCATTCCATTCCATTCCATTCCATTCTTCCGTATTCTCGCCCATTGTTCCCGTCGTTCTTTTATACGGAATAAAGTATCCAACGGTCCCGACACAATGCGACGCCGCGACGCGTTCCTGAGACTCCGCGTTAGTATGGGGACGGGAGGGGGGCCCCCCTCTCTTCTTCTTCGCTATTACCACGACTCCAATTTTTCCTTAGCGTTTTTTTCACTCTCTCGAAATTCTCTCTTTCACTTTCTTTAGCGCGCTTTCGCTTCGGCTTGACTTTCGTAGGTGTTTTTTAATTTTTTTTTCGTTTTTTTTGCGCGTTGCTCTATGGGTTTTTTTGGGGGGAAATATTGGACGGTATTCGTTAATGATGATTGACGGGACGATGTTTACTTTAATCAGACGTGACGATTTGGGAGTTTCAATGAGCAATCAGCTTGCGACTGTTCTTTTCTTTTTAATGAAATTTTTATTTTTATTCTTGAATTATTATTTATTCTGTTGGGAATAACTGCACGACGTTGATTGAACTTAACTTTCGAACCTTTTGTTAATTGCCGCGTCGCGAAGTAGTACAAGGATTTATTGATACACCCCGTAGATAGTAATAGCAGGTGGCTAGAATTTGACGGTACTTTCGCGTTACTTTTCTACGCCGGTTCTTGGGTTTCATTGGGATTCATATATCTCAGTCAAAATATAATGATATGTATCGTAACAAGCGTACAGCATCGTCGCGTTTATTGTTAATCTAACGGGTGTGTATACTAATGCTTCAATAAAATATGGCGAGAGTCGAATAAAAGGCCAAAGGAACACCGGGGGGACCCTCGTGCCATGGGAATGACTTTCGGTCGAATTTTTTTCCCGAGGAAATCCGAAACACCCCTTTTATTTGGGCTCACGCGCAACCACCGTTAGATTCGAGATAAAAGGTATATCGAGACGATATATTGGACACCGCGTACATAAAGCACGCGGTAAAACTGACAATAGAGCGAGAAAGTAAGGCGCGACAAATATATACCCTGTGATCGTAAAGATCCGTATCGCAATCGGCGACGATATCATTAGCGATAAGAAATTAAGGAAGTCTTTTACGAATTACCGGACTGTTCACGCGCGACTGGCGAATCTTTTATATGTAAAGAAAATGATACTTAATAATAGAACACACTGTATCGTCGATTCCATTCGTTTTTGTTGATGGTTTGTCATATCGTGGTCACCCGGTATGCGCAATACTTACACGTACTCTCGCCGATCAAGTAGTACGATGATTCTTCTCGAAGAATCTTCGACGCCGTGGGAGACTTGGATTAATTAATCTTTTTAATTTCCGTCGAGAGAGAGAGAGAGAGAGAGAGAGAGAGAGAAAAGAAAGAGAGAGAGAGAAAGAGATAACGAGCTCCCGATTGGTTAAGAGTCAAGATAGAAAGCCGTCCCCGCAAAGAATACAGCGGACGGCAGAACAATCCGTTACGCGATTCCGTGCGCGTTAAGCCACGTTGTGAAAGAACCCTTAGGTCGTATCCTATTGGAATAGGTGGTTAAAATTTTTTTACAGATTCTTCCTTTTATACTGTACGGTACCGTTTCTACGCAGCTTACTCTTACTTTTTCTTTACGACGTCCGCAGCTTCTTCGTTTAGTATCCATCCTTATGCTTTTGCTATATTGCTGTCGTTCGTGTATAACTTCCACGACGATAGAACGCCGTAGCGTCCCGACGGTCGCGTCGGCAACGTGCTATTTGCTAATAAGAGCCTTTTCAGACACCTGCCTTTGGAAATTCGCACAATCCGTGTAATTTAATGTGAACTGAATGGCGGCATTAATTAACAGACGGCATTCAGCCGCGAAGTCGTCGGTTATTCTTATCTACGGACTCCTTCGGAATAGAAGTCGCGCAGGCCTTTTTTTTTATAAAGTCGCCGCTAGAACGTGCGTAACGCACAATACGATACGAGAGCACTGCGCATCTTCGTAGCAGACGCTCTTTTGGTCCATAATAAAGTCTTTTGGTGTCGAAACGACAGGAGAGTACCTCCAAGGAAACCCTATTTGGTTCGGTCGAAAATTCATTTTGTAAATATCCCGTTGACGTGAAATTTTCAAAATTTTAATTATTCCATTTTACAGCAACTCTTAAGCAAGCACGAATTTATGCAGGAATACCACGACAGAAGGATTTCAACTACTCGAAGGGTAGTCGGAGAGGGGATGGTAACGTCGAAGGGATGAAATTCTTATGACAGTAGTAAAAAAAAAATGTCCGCGTTACCCAATAAAAGGGTCGATAATTGTGCTTATCATCTCGCTTAATAAGTTTCACCCTTAACCGGGGAGGGGATGTGTATGGTGTTACGGAAGAGAGGGATGCCAGTACTATTCCCTAGGGGATGACTTTAGTCTGTGAACAAGGATAGTGGAGGGGGGTGGCAGGTTAAAGGTCAAAGGGTCCGTTCCGCCGGCGATTCCGTGTACCATTGCTGAGGATAGGGAGAGACGTGGGGAGAGGGTGGTTGGGGGAGGTTAGGGGGTTAGCTTTGTCCGTCTCTACGTTCGTTCATCCCCTCGCGTGTGTGAATAGAGAATAGACGTATGGACGGCGGAATTCGCAGAATGGCTAGGAAGCAGTCGTATAACTTTGGGATCGCGAATAATGCCAGGAGGAATCAATCATTTCGTATTTAATGGACGGCAGGAGGGGAGGGGGAGGATGGCTTCCCTTTTTCCATCCAAGGTTCATATATATATATATATACGCGACGCGTTTCCGGTGCGTCGTCGTAGCATCCTCGAGAGCTTTACTCGCCCGTGTACAAGGGTATCGTAAGGATTTCGCGTTGGTTATCTCGCATTGATTGGCGAGAGCATCTAGCTTGACCTAGAAAATAAAAAGTGATGTAACGTGGCTCCACGGATACTCGAAGGTTCGATGATGGTCATCACGGAGGTCATTTCGTGCGATCGGCACTGGCCGGTGAGTGTGGCGAATGGAAAGAATCGCGAAAAGGGACCTGTTCACGAGTGCCCGGGATGAAATGGACGAGTCTTGACGGGTGGAGGGGGGAATGGGCAGAGATGAAATGGTTGGGGGTGGTGGTGGTGGTGGGGGTACGGACAGAGAAGCCGGAGATGCCGTGGAGAAAGACGCACACGAGGCAACGCTTCGTGGCGGCACATTCACATACATGCCGCCACGTGACGTCATCGCATTGTTAGGACGAGCAAGCATTGTAGTCACTATTGTGAGTCTCCGCCATTATTCTAAGACAATCGTCCGACACAATGAGACGGACGGGAGGATGGAGTGGAGCGGCCGATTCGGTCTTCAGTTGTGTGTGCGTGCCTGTGTGAGAGAGAGAGGGCGGGAGGGAGGGAGAGAGGGAGTGTCGAAAGTGAGTAAGAGCTAAAGATGGAGAGGCAGGGAGAGCGTTTGCTTGCTCTTTTACTCTTTTTTTGTTTTGTTCTACTGTTTCTCTCTCTCTCTCTCTCTCTCT
>JARQST010000088.1:96407-126225 GCA_030142225.1 Pachycephus smyrnensis | reverse complement strand
GACTGCTTAATCCGGTCCATTGCATTTGTCTTATGTCGATTGTAATGTTTGTAACAATCGTTCACTATCCGTATCATAATCATCTTTTTCTTGAGGCTTTTTGCTTCGAGAATTCAGCCCATTTCACATCAATCTCCCCCTATACCCTATACCCTTTACCTCCATTTCCATAAAGGCGCAACACAGCAAATCAGTCTATCTAAATAACCGCATCGCAGTAATTCTTTATCGCGTGAAAATCCGCGTGTTTACCTAGTCATAATAAATAAATAATTAGTCCGTAATCTGAAAACACGCGTAGTGCAAAAATAATGGCCAAAGGTCGAATCGTCAAGTCGTTGCGCGAAAGTGTCGCGAGTGTCAAAGGATGGACTGGACCGATGGAGTATTCGCAAGGAACATTGAGAAGAAGACAAAGATTCTGTGGTGAGTGAATTTTTCTTTTCTTTCTCCTTTCTACTCGCCATAAACATTTATGCAAAGCGACCATGCTGAAAGCTATACACACCTTGGACCAACCCTCGATTTCTCAACACTTATTCATCTATTATTATTTAATGTACACAATACAGGTACCTGTTAGCTCCCATAGACCCACCCTTATTATTACCCATCTAATGAGACTGTGAAATATACATAATACGTATATACAATATACAGGTACATTCATATTCACTCAGCGTGTCTTTCGCGCTTAAAGAAACCCCATAAGCTTCGCCTATTAAACTTTAATGCAAAACCTCCCCTAAAATCGGACAGTGCAAATTGAATTATCTACAAGTCAAACAAACCGATTATAAGTATACCACTCGTAAGGGTTGTTGCCGGGCTATCGCGCGCCAGGGGCGGTGTGGCGTCCTGTCAAGTAGAACGATCCTAAAAGTGGCTTAAGGATTTTCCCAAAGGTGCGATAGAACAATGAAACGTTTCCAAGGAACATCCGGGACACCTCCTTGGCACACTAATTACTTGCAAATCCCGTTCGAACATATCGCACCCCATAAACCCCAGGCAAACGAGGGATTACCTTCGAGGGATTATAACGGGCGTCCTTGATTTCACCCTTTCTCGTAGCGATCCTTACCTTACCTTACCGAACACAGCAGGTGTCTCAACGACGTCGTGACGCACCGCGTCCGTCGCCCCCCCCACCTTACCCCTTTGCCTCGTGTATAATAAACGCCACTCCTTTACCGGTCGTAATTCACGAACGATCTCTTTCGGCCAATTTGACTCACCGGCTAATTCGCTGTAACGACCGTCGTTTATTGCGGCCGGTTTTCAAATTACGACGAAATAATAAAAATCGACCTCGTTGGAACGGGCTCGGGACGATTCGATTTTATTAGCTTCCGAATGGCGTGATTATTATTTTTAGACACCAACGCGCGGGGAACGTGTTAAAGCACTTTGTGCAGTTATCGTTGACAAAATAAGGGTTGCGCGCATGCACACTTTGGATCGAAAATTAGGAAATATTCTGGTGGTTGGGTTTGAAATTTTATTTTTTTCAATTTTAATATTTTTTTATTATTTCTAGAATGTCTCTATCGGTATGACGTAACGTACTGGTTAACCGTCGATCACTGGTACAGCTACGGGTCATTGCGCAAAAGCTTGAGGCTTGACCCTAAATTATTTAAAGGGTTTCGAAGAGACACTGGATGAGGACTTCATAAAATTTTCAAAAAGCCTGATTGCCCTGGTTCAACAGAGTAGACTTGCCATCTAAACTGGCTACTGTATAAGATTGCTTACAGGAGTCACTATTTTGAAAAGTAACAAGGGGTGCGTTAAAAGTTTTTTCTTTTTTTCTTGTAAGAAACAATTTAAAATCGACGTAAACGCGATAATTATTATTTCAATATTCCTACCAACGGTACAGTCATACCTATACTGTACTATAATGTTTCACAGTAAAATATCGCTTCTTGTACAGTCGTATTAAACAGTCGCGCCAATAGTGAAATAAAAGAAAAAGATATAGTACGTACCCACTAACTCTCCAACGCCGTGAACGTAGTCACGGATTCCAAAGTCAGTCGTGCACAACGGCACGAGACATGAGCGCTGCAAACTAAGCATAAAGTTGGGTGGTCTCCATCTTGTCGCACCTTCTTACAGAATCTTCACGATCCGCGACAAGACGAATCCGTTCGTTTAGAATCAATCGAGAAATCGATGAATCGATTATTTTTCCGATA
This sequence comes from Pachycephus smyrnensis, assembly GCA_030142225.1. Lineage (NCBI taxonomy): Eukaryota > Metazoa > Arthropoda > Insecta > Hymenoptera > Cephidae > Pachycephus > Pachycephus smyrnensis. The sequence continues at coordinate 124,021 of JARQST010000088.1, read as the reverse complement.
ATTGAATGTCAAAAAAATTTTCAATAAATATAAATTTTTTTTTCCCAGTAAAAATATCCACCATAAACAACACACTCCAGGGCCGTACCAACCGTCTTTTATTCTCTCTTGTTTCTTCCCGTTCTCTCGCGGACCGCTAGTAAAGAGAATTTCCAACGACGCGATTTTTTTCGATCGCCAGCGTCGCCAACCCGGAGCCCATTTCGGATGGTGAGTTTTCATGTACCGTGTGACGCACGTCGAATCGCGCGATGCATAATCGATCAGGGGCCACTCCGTGAACCCGGGGATTCGGTCCTGGATCTCCACTCCCTCGATTTCAAGGGATGCAAAGGGTGTTTAGACCTCGGTAGGGTTTTAGAGCGTGTGTGGCGATTCGTAACAGTCGCGGCACAGGAGTCGGCATAATGCGGAAATCATGTCGCGTTTCCGGAAGCCGAAGTTAGCATATACACATCTGCATAGGGTTCTTCGTGTATAAGTATACGGCTATGGTTTACTATATACACTGGTGCGAATATATATATATACACGTATTTATATACATAAAATATATATCATTCGCGCTAACACCTTCGGAACCAAAAGTCCGAATATACTATAGTGTATATATATATACCTACGTCTCTTGCGGTTTTATACGCGCTCGCAGAAACCGACGTCGATGCTTTACGGCCACCATTTTTCCTCGCGCGTCAGCACGACGCTAGGCGTCGACGTGGACCGCCACCCTGGAGCGAGCGGGAGATTTAAAAAGAAGAATAAAATAAAGGAAAACAAAAGTACTTTAGGTATGTCGGGGAGGGGAGGCTGCGGCGGGGGGGGGGGGGGATAAAAACAAAAGCCAACGTAAAATTAGCACGGGTTATTGATGGAGGGTGCGATTTTCCGAATTTTTCTTTTCTTCGTTATTCCTTTTTTTCACCCCCTACCCCCTCTTTTTTTGTATTTTAATATATGGACTTTTAAAGTCCCATAAATTAGACGCGTACGTGTACCGTGTCCTGAGGGGCGGGAGGGGGGGGTTGTGACCTGAACGAAGACCCGGGGGTTAACTACCCCTACGGTCGTCCCGATGGACTGGAGAAGAAACCAAACATCTTTCCAACCCCTTCGCTTCATGGACTGGAGGACCGCCATGGGTTAAGCTCGCTGCTGAATACTGAATCTTGACTGTGTTTTGGGGGTTGACTTTTCCATGGTACCCCACTCCTGACTTACCCCTTGGGGTAATAAAACGGCAATTTAATTCATACACTTGATAAACGCTATGCCGCCACGCGAAGCGGCCCAAAGTCAAACGAACGGAAGGGGCCATTTTGCAAATCATCACTTCCTCCCTCTATATAGCTACTTGGTGGAGTATGTGTATTGTGCTATACATATATATTGTACATATACCGAAATCGTTGTTGGCTGCGTGCGAAAGTTTCGTGGCGGAAAATCCACCCCATGAAACTCGAGCTACCCCTAAAATTTGCCTTCGCCATTATCGAGTGTCTTGGTATCGTTCCAGTCTGCTGATGGGATCCGTTAACCATAACCCGTATAGCATTATCGTGGCTTATGAATTATCATCCCCTATTTTTTCATACAGGGATAAACGGTAAATATAGGTACAAATGCCTCGGGCACAATTTTTAGCGGGATTTTTAAAAATATTAATTATATTTACCTTTAATATTTCACAGGCGTTTCATCTATCTCCCCCCTTCCTCCCCCAAAAATCTCTAGGCTGTAAAATCAATACCAATCGACCTAGCGCAGGGCGTAATGAAATATTTCTGAGTAAATAATTTCAGGAGCTCGTCAATCGAACCGGTTGAGAACCTATGTCCGCGTCCGGCTGGCCCCCGTCAGGGGTTGAAACGCGAAGGGGGTTTCGGAGGGTTTCGGGGCTGAAAGAGGACCAGAGGGGTTAGTGGCATTCATCGCGATGCAGATGGCTTCCACCCCTAGCGACCCGGGGTGATGCTGCGTTCACGCGTGTTAGTCCCCCCCCCTGTACTATATGCATGCTTATATATACCTATATATAGGTATGTACAAGCATCATACGCACATGCGTGTCTAGCCAATCCCTGGAAAGGGTGGTTATATATAAGAGAGATGCAATCTGGTCCAGGTTACTTTGGTATAGGTCCACTGTAGATATATAGCAAAAAAATATGTATCAAATACACTCTATATATATATACCATATATACACACACACGTTTACTTCATACACTGCAAAATTAGCGTTGCGCAAATTTGCACATAATTGCGGAAAATTACTTAGAATTACAAAAATTTTTTTTGATTTATTCCCGTATTATTTTAATTAATCCCAATTATATATCTGCCAGTACGATGTCCCATGATTGCAAAAATTTTTTTTTCTATCATCCCAATCAATGCTTTGAATTACGAAGTTGGGGAATACGAACAGGGCGTCGCGACGCTCGTGCGCCACGTCGTGATCTCCTCAGGTGCAAGGGGGTACATTTTCAACGGGGGGGGGAGGCTTCCAATGATGCCCAATGCCAGTATGCTCAGTGGCAGTCGTACAAGAAGAGCCAAGCCAGTGAAAACACAATGGCTTCCTGCATGCGCAATTTCTTCTGGGTCAAAACTCGCAGCGCAACGAGCGAACAAAACAAAAATGGCGTCTCGGATTTAATCCTCGATGCCGGTAAGCGTGTGCGTATAGCTATACTAGCTGGTGAGGTGCTATAGGGGAAGATTTCTCCCTTGCATTTACCTGTCACCCGGATGACGATCCTGACGAGGGTTATATACCCTTCGCACAGTATCCATCCCTCGTCCTTGACGCGTCTCTTGCGCTCACACACTTTCGTCCCTTGCGAATTTAAAAAAAAGAAAAAAAAAAACCTGAAGAAGAACGAAAAAGCATAACGCCAAAGTCAGAATCCCTGTGAGTCTCTCTCGACATTCGACAGCGACAAAATTTCATCTCTGCGTTCAAAAGCGACGAAACAATTGTCAACGACAATTTTAATTAAAATAACCAACCTTAGTGATACCAATCTAATCGTTCTCCATCAAAAAGTACTTGCCCAAGGTCAATCAAGCGGATTAACCAAGAGCCGTCCATTGCCAAGTTTACGAGCAGTCAAACCTAGACGCACCCGTATACCCGAGAAATTTTGAGTAGAAAAATTCAAAAATTCTCTTCGAACAATAATAAAACTAGTAATAATAAAATTGTGATTGATAAATAATAATATATTTTATCAATATAAAAGAAAGATTTACATACCCAAAGGCAGGTGCCATTTTGAATTTGCCAATGTAAAACCACTTAGCATGTGTCCAAGGACTACTCCTCTCTCTCTCTCTCTCTCCCCCTCTCTATATATATATAAAAATACAAGTCTCGTGTGCATAGCAAAGCAATGCACGAGACACACCAGGATACGTGTCAAACTGATAATTTGCATATGCACGAACGTGTCTCGCCTTGTCTCGTATCGTCTCGTCTCCATTCTTTCTTTCATCGCGGTACCCCCTCCCCACCCCACCTTTCGATTGTTATGAAAATCTCAGCCAGGGGAAACGTGTGTCGCGTCCGATTGTCATAGACCTCGTCCTAGACCCCATATACGGGAACAGTCTCGTAAGATCCTACGAGTAAGTTATACGGTTAGGTTAGGTTATAGGTAGACAATGTATATTTACGAATCTCATATATATATATACACGCACGGGATATTATTGCCATGGGACTGTATATATATATATATATCTACTACGGAACACACTGTGCTCTACGACAGGGTGAGACTCGAAATTGGCATAAATGAGATTGATACGACTTTAAGTTACTCCTGACGAGATGCGATGAGCTCACTTGAGATTCTAGTCTTACCACTTGTCACGCCACTTTGTACGGGATGATCGTTTCGTTTGTTGTGCACGGGGACGTCGAAGCCGACGTGGACCACGACGTCGGACGTCTCGTCACCTCTTTGATATACCTATACGTTATACCGTATAGCTATATATAAACATGTATATTGCTTGGTGCGACTTCACCATCTTGCGACTTCACTTTCATCGATCGATATATAACGTACTGAATGCGTGCGATGGTATATGTGTATGTATAGAGATTGATGAGGGGGTGGGGTAGGGGGTAGGACAAAATAAAAGATTTGATTGCGTAATAAAATTATTTTATAGGACGGAGTAGGAGGGCAGGAATATTTATTGTTATTTATTATCATTATTTTTCATGACGATTATGAGTGACGTAGTAGGTAGGTAGTGTTTTGATTTTTAAAAACGACCGTTACGCACTGCAATGCATTCACGTCTGGTACGTACTTATGGGCCAGTAGGGTAGGGGGGATGGTTAGTTTCGGAAGTTGGGCCTTGTCGATATATTATATCGTATAGTCATACGTAGGTACGCGCATCTAGATTTATACGAGTGAATGGGGTTGTGCAAGTGGTTATATCGTTAGGGGCCTTAACGTACGTGTGTTGGGTCCTTGGAAGAAGCGTTATGTAGAACAAGTAATAAAATAATTTTAACGACCTACTTGAATTATGTGCGGTACAAATAATAATATCTGCCGCGCACGCATCCCTGCAATAAATATCAGGAAGGGCCTTATATATGTATATATATAGTCTTAGCTCTTGTCCTTTACCGAACCCTGTGCGCCGCCCTTCGCACGAAATCGGGGCCCCTCCCGTATAAGAACGCGGCCGTATTTGGAGCACGGGGCCTGCTGCTGCCTGTGGGAGCTCTGCGAATCGGGGCCTTACAGCGCACAGAGATTCTCAACTCATTTATTATCAGTATAAGCTTATACGGATTGTGTATTGAAATATATATATATATTTATATAAGGTAGGGCCCAATTATTTTTTGGGACTCGGATAAATTTGATTGAAAAAAAGAAGAAAGTGCGAGGCTCAGGGCCAATTTGAAAAGTCAAGAAATGCCCATTTACCGTTATGGGACCGTGTTTCGTAAGTCCCTTAATCACGTTAGCTCTTGCACGCGCATCCATTAGCAATCAGACAGAATGATGCAGCAACGAGTGTCATCGGCTGTTGGATGGTTGGTACAGTCTGGCGTTGGGAATTTAATATTAAAATTAGTACACCTGCAGTGGTAGGGAATCAATTATTATTTGTAACGGTATATTTTTTGAATTTATAATCGGATCTAGCAGGGGGCTAATGGGCGCTATTGATTTCGATAAAAATTATACGGTCTGTTGCTGAATTAATTAAAGGGTATACTAATATACTGTGTACAGTGGAATTGTGGGTAGTTGGTATATTTATTTTTATCATTTTTCCACTATGAACAATCAATCCGTATATCTTTTGGGCCTTAGGTATGCCTACCGTTAGAATTTTGTTTATGCAATTCCATGACTCATCTCCGTTGCCGCCGATGTTTGCGCTGCGTCGGCAGCGTCGGAACGGAGGACAACAACAAGTGGGTGAGGAAAGGGTTGAAATGGCTGTAAAAGGGTGGACAGACGTAGGACAAACAAACGAAGAGTCAGAGGAACTCTGGCCGATCGCCATTGCGTTTGGAATAGTTGAATTTTCAACTATCTGCTGTGCTTGTACCTGAAACAAGGCAGGGGTTGAACGTTGCAATTTTACAAATACTTTTTATCGCTCGCCCTGTTACATGCGAATATAGTTAAGGGTTGTAATCGGGTATTTTTTTTTTATTTGAGCTTCAAAATTTTATATCCGCGATCGAAGCCTGTCGAGGACGATTAATTATAATTATTTGAAATCCTGGTAATTTCAGGTTATTTATTGGACTGCGAATTTATACCGTAAACGAGCAACGAGCCTCTCTCGAAAACAACCCTTAGGCTTATTTTGGATTCGGCGAAGTCATAAACACGTAATGGGGAACGTTACGTCGACAAATACTTTTTGGTTTCCTTTCGAATGCCGAGAGAAATCGAAATTTGATATTAGAAGCGGAATGGCTTTTCAAGAGCGTGTAAACTGCGTGTAACCGGATTAGCTCGCGTGTAAGCTGGGAGAGTTCAATGCTCAATGCGTATTATTGGCCGACAATGACGTCATTGTATAGCTCACCAATGCCTATGTACACAGATTTAACAGTCTGTACGAAAACCTTACTGCTACCACGTGAAAGGTCAAGGTAGTCATTTGCACTGAGAAAAAAAATCATCGGCATCTCAAAAATGTAAAAAAAATCCAAAAAATCAACCCCACTAAATAGTTGAATAAAAAGTATATATAACTCGTAACAATAATATATAAAAATACATTAACTAAAGTTAGAGGTTTTATATCTATTTGTGTATATATATATAAAATAATGAAATCTTAATCAATCATTCGATCAGCCTGAAGGATTCTCTAGTCCTGTTTCTATCAATTTCTCGCGTGTGTGCGCCCATAGATATAACGTTGTATCAAAATGGCGGCGGCGTAAACGTAGGGCGGTAGTATAGCCATTTCTATCGTGCGGTTCAGCCGTGCAGCCAGACAGCCGAGATTATTTGGATCGGATAGAATGGCAACAATTGAGCTTTGTAATCGGTCCTCTCTTCGATAAAGACTTTGTTGGCCACCCTACCAATATCAGTGCCACTACCATTACTATACCACCCCTAGCGTCTAACAGTACGACCACCCCCCAGATCTCTACCCGACCACCCTCCATTCGTACCGATCTCTGACTTTTCTCCCTTTCTTTTACTTTCTCTCATTATTCCAGTGCTAACCGAACCCCAATGGAATCACCTGTTGGCTATACACGCCCGTCAATTCTTTCGCGCTCTTTAACCATTGTTTCATACCCCTGTCCCGGGGGTTGTATTTTTTTCTCCCAAAACTTACCAGGATCCATCCCCTCGGGATAAGATAAGATAAAATAATATCTTCGGCCACACTTCGATGCACTCTACTACGTACCTTGGACGTTCTTAAGGTATCGAATGAAATTTTTGGTAAATACACATATTTTTATTACAAAATTTTGAATTTTGAATTATTTTTCGAAAATGAGTAGTTCACGTGGCCTTGGAACATCGGCTGGTCGAATCTCTAGTCTTCTAGTGCGTTTATATCGTACGTAGAATTTTAATAAAAAATTTTCAAATTTTTATAATTTTTCGAAAAAGGGGTAGTTTTTCACTTCTAATTATCGAAGGGGATTGACTGACGTTTACATCGTGTCAGAACGTTGACTGGCTGAATCTCAATTCTTCTAGTGCGTTTGTATTACATACAATGAGGTTTCGTGTTCACTCTACGGTACTCGTATAGGGATATACCGGGTGACACGATATATATTGATGTATAAACGTAGGTAAGCTACGGAACCACAATGCAATGGCAGCCATCGAGTATCACAAACATTGATTTGAATCACAAAGACCTCCCGTGGTCTTCTATTGTCAGCCTGACTTATTGTACCGTCTCTCTACTCTCTTACTATCCATTTTACTCTCCTTCTACTCTTCCTCTCTCTTTCTCTTTCTCTCTTTACCCCCCTCTCTCTCTCTCTCTCTCTCCCCATCCCTCGTACACCCCCCTTTTTTCTTACGCTCTATCAATCTACTTTACCCGGTTATGTGCCACTTGTGGCATTTCGACTACCGTCGACTATATCGCGCGTTTCGCTTTCTCTCTTTCTCTCTCTCTCTCTCTTTCTCTCCCCCTCTCCCTTTTTCAGACGGTTTGAAACTTTCCCGCGAGCAAACCACCTCGCCATTAGATATCAAGAAAGTTTCGCGGTGCCGAGGGTTCTGATTTTCGCCCGTGTGAAACGATCTGTACTTTTAACTGTTTTGTGTTATATATATAATATAGATATATATATATATCCATGTTTATATATTTATACAAATTCAATGCCTGATATAATGCAGGTATCCAGCCCAGGGGTGTATACCCTGAAAATAGGTACAATAGAGCAATTTACGCAGAGGTAGATAACTGGTGGGTTTGGCAGTGAAAATAAAATTAATAGTTTTATTAGGGGATAAAGTGCGGAGTCATCTAATCTGCTTGATTACAGTAATGATTTAGTGTAGAATCGCAAATTTAAGAAACCCTTCAACAATTCTAATCCGTTCGTGACTAGATTCACATTATAAGTCATAAACATCAGCGTGATACCGCAGTTAATTACACTAAACCCATCCGACGATAATTAACGAGCCCCCTCAAGATGCATTTGCTAATTAATATTTATGGTTAAAAGTGTCAAACTCATTGTTTACGGGTGCAACACACTTTTTGTACCCTTTTCCGTTTTCCCAAAGAAAAATTACAATTTTTCACGCTTCGCTCATCACGACTCTCAATATCGATGGGTTTTCCGTATTTATTATTATTCGGGCCTGATTTCCGTGTAACAGGCAATTCCGAATCGCCATGGATTTTTTTTTATTCTCCATGGGCATTCGACAATGTTCGAAAGCGACTCGAGACTCGGGGCAAAAAGTAACAAGCCGAGCGCGAACAAACACAAATACAAACACAATAAGGATTCAAGGCGTTTGTTCGTTCAAATTGGACGTGGCGCGCGGGCCCCTGTTCAACCACTCCTTTTATTGTCAGGTCTATACAGGGTGTGCTATGATTATCTATGACGCATTCTTCCATTATATCTCGCGGCAACAGGTCCTATGCATGCCGAGGCCGCTTAAACGGCGTCGCAACGTGTCCAATAAAGATCTTCTAAAATGGCTCGTGGGCCTTTTTATTATGGATTTTGAAGGAAAGTGAAAAGGAGAAAGAAGAAGAAGAAGAAAAAGAATAAGGAGAATGAAGCCAGTAGCCCGGGATTCCGACGAGAAAAGAATGATTGAATGGGGAAAAAGCGTCAAGCTCGGTTAACGCGTGTTCTTGTAAATGGGATGATCTTTGACTTTCTTTTCCTCCCCTTGTTTTCTCTGTCTTCACGAAAAATAAAACAGTGCGAAATTTTTCCGGGGTGTTGAGAGGGGTGTTTGGGGGGGTTGGTGAGACCGAAGAAACAGAAAACGCGTAATAATGACGTAATTCGTTGCGCTGCATTATTAGTGGATGCTGTCGATAATGACGGGGAGAGTCCTACGTAGACTTTCGATTCCTGCGTCATCCCTCTATTTTCCAAGGGATGAATATTCGCACAAAGGAGCCCTTCCTCCTTTCTCTACGTTTACTTTCCTTTTCTCACGCGTCACTCTACTGTACTCTCTCTCTCTCTTTCTGTCTCTATTGATATTATAAAGAGCTGCGATCTCACGCAGGTTGAGTGCAACGTCCTAATGACGATGCGCCGATATTTATTGGATTATTTACACGTCATTGGGGCGATTTTCAACGAGCGAAAAAGAAGACTCGACACGCGTCCCGTAGACTGAATCTTGTCGTACTCCTTAACTCCGTGCACGAATATGCCTACGGTGAATTCATTATAGGAAAAAAAAAGATCATAGACAAAGCTACACTGACAAATTCCATTGTGAATAGCGATTGTGAATAGTGATAGCCAAAATAACAAATATTTATTACTAAACAGCCGGGTCACCATTGTACGAGCAGTATTCTCCATAATAAAAGGACAAAACCTACGAAAACGGGTAAACCTCAAGTCACGATCTATAAATCATGGATAAAAAGACGCGATGTGGTAATAGGCAGATTAATTTAGCCTAAAAAAATAAATAAATAAAAAAAAGAAAAATAATATTGGAAAAAAGCGCGTACAGTACGTAGCAAGAAGAAGCGAGAATCAGTCGAAATAAGCGTACAGAGGCAGAAGCGAGTGAGCGCGCAACGTGTCGAGCGGGTGGCCGGCGTCGCGGCGCGTCTCTCGGTTGCGGCGCTCACAGCGTCGTCGCAAGAGGTTGTCCCGCTTAGGGAGTGACGTCACGAGGATAGTAGCCGCCCAAGCGGCCGAAATAGGGCCGCCATTGGCTGTTGGAAATGATGGCAGGCGTGCGTGCCAATCGATTGCCGTTGGTAGGCTCGGGCCTTTGGCCGTACCTAGGACGAGGGGTTAAGGACGGGGCAAAAGGGGATGGAGGGGGGCAGTCTGCTTTGGACAGATAGTGGGGGTAACCTACCTCGGCAGGAAGTGAGCCGAACCCAAGAGTAGGACCCCAAGGCGAAACCTACAAATGCTCAGACGGTTCCGTTCTTCCGAGGAGAGTGGAGGTCGCTTCATCGGCACTCGCTTTGAAAACGTGCGTGCGACACGACGGTCGTACCTGGTGATTATTATACACAGTAACCGATAAGTAGACATCGCGACGCCACGCGGCATCTACGGGAACGAGAATCGCGATAAACCATCGATACAGTGCGGATTAAATCGGTTGGGTATCGTTCGTTGGAAGGAGCCGAGGTAAAGGAGAAAAGATAAAGATACGAATAAGGAGGAGATCGAATCGAATCGATATATCGGGAAGCTTCTTTTCGTATATACGGTGGTGATTGTGAAAATCGGTTTGTTGCTCGTCCGATTGACGTTACGTGACAATTAATTATACGGACTGGTAATTAATATTGGAGGATCTGCGTAACGCGTGGCGACAAAGGAAAGTGATGATGACGATATACACAGTGTTCTCGTTAACGCGCTGTGACTCTTTGACAAGTGTGTAACGATAGTATTAACGTTGAAAAGTGTGAGAGGAGGAGGAGGAAGGAGGCTGCGATTAAGATTGTACTGTAACAAAGACATTGTTCTTGATTGTATTTAACACGTGAAAAAGGTGCCCGATTGTGAATATAATACTGGTACGAATCTGTCGCTGTTTATTGTTAGAGAGTGCCCAGGGTGTTCTGTGTTTAGACTGTCTCGTGTACGTTAGACTTGAGAGAATAATAAAAGGGATAACCAGAGGAACTGTTGCGAAGGATTGCGTGTGACCTATTACCCATGCCCCAGGTACACACGAAGCAGGTATGCTTGAATAAAGTGTTGTATATGGTGGAGTTTTGAGACTGACTTGAGCGTCGTCCAGTCGAAACGGACGACAGGGGGTGGGGGGGTGACGAGGGATAAGGCAGGGTTCGGTAGTGAAGAAAGTCAAAGGTGAATCCTGTTTAAGGATTACGACGTAGTCCAGAGTAATAAGTGAGGATCAACGGTGAGATAACGAGGTGCGCTCATGTTCGGTGTTCGAAGTAAGAGTTCCGCGTAGCAACCGCGGTGTCGTCGTGGATAGTCAAGGAAGGGGTGCGAGGGCTGTGACCTTCGGACCAAAGGTCGGATCAATCGGGATCGCAGATCGGTACTTCTTGACGTCGAGCGTTATAGAAAAAGGCGGCAAGCTGTACGGGCACAGGGAGGAAGACATGCTCACGATGGAGACGGACCTGAAGGGCGGGAGTCTGCACGGGCAGATGCCACCGCATCCTCATCAGGGTGTCTCGCCTATGGGACACCATACAGGAGTATCCACATACGGTGCCCTGGGTTCGATAGTACACAGTCCGGCCCTGTCCGGCAGTCCACCGAGTTCCGGCGGTTTGGCTGGTCTGGGTCTGCAGCATCATCATCAGACACCGCAGCATCACTACGCCTCGATGCAGGCCCAGCAACAGGCCCAGGCGCAACAGCAGGCCCAGCAACAACAGACGATGCACTCGTTGGCCGCGCAACAAAGTGCCGCGCAACAACAAGCCCAGGCCCACCATCCTCACCAACAGCCGCAGCAACATCAGCCGCCTAACAATAACAACAACACCAGCAAGAACAACAACATCGATCGTGTAAAACGGCCTATGAACGCATTCATGGTGTGGTCACGAGGTCAGCGACGGAAGATGGCCCAGGAGAATCCAAAGATGCACAACTCTGAGATCTCCAAGAGGCTCGGCGCCGAGTGGAAGCTTCTCAGTGAGACGGAGAAGCGGCCGTTCATCGACGAGGCCAAAAGATTAAGGGCGGTTCACATGAAGGAACATCCCGACTACAAGTACAGACCACGCCGGAAGACCAAGACTCTTCTCAAGAAGGACAAGTTCCCTCTCGGCGGTGGCGTCGCCGGCGTCGGCGGTATGCTTGGCGTCGATCAGAGACAAGTCGGCGGGAGTGGACCTGGTCAGCAACCTCAGATACCCCGAGACGTCTACCAGATGCCAAACGGCTACATGCCCAATGGGTATATGGTGCATGACCCGACCGCCGCCGCATACCAGCAACACGCCTATGGTGGACACATGGGTGCCGCTGCCGGCTATCCCAGGTACGACATGGGTCACCACATGGGTGGTGGCAGTCCCAGTCCCCTAAACAACTACATGAACGGCTATGGCGGATACGGCACCACGACGGTACCTGGTGGCTCATCCTCGCCATATCACCAAGCTCAACCAGGCTCCCAGATGTCCAGTCACAGTCCTAGTGGCAGCAGCATAAAGTCCGAGCCTACGAGTCCTGCGAGTGCAGGAATACACACCCCGACGCCGACGGGACCGTCGTCCACGGGAGCGCCGGGTGGAGTCAAGAGGGAGTACATGAGCCAGCAACAGAGTCAGCAACAGCAGGGCGATCTACGGCAGATGATCTCCATGTACCTGCCTCAGGGTGGCGAACAGGGGGTCGTTCAACATGGCGGAGGTGTCTACTCCCCAGGACCTTCCCCGGATCCCTTGGCTCAGCATCACTCGGCCATCCCACCCCTCACTCACATGTAAGCTCAACCAAATTCAAAGAATCAATCCTAATCTATCCAACGACCCCTTATCTATCCTGTCTCTCTTGTCGGGTGGAATCTCTAACTTTATTACAAGTTACACCTTCCACTCTCGCTGTAGAGACTTCACGTAACGGCAGGACTATTTTAATAACTGGTCCTTAATCGCGTTGCATCCCGATAACCTGGCTTGGGACCCTACCACGTCGAGTGATCCCATTTGAAAGCCCTGTACATAGTAATTACGCTTGCACGTTATCATTACGCGTTAGCCTTTACACGTAGCGTCGATCTTATTACGTATCGTTATTGCCTTTCTTTATCTTTCTCTCTTTCTCCTCGCACTTCGATTTCAAGAGAAACGCCAAGACGCGCGCCCATTCCTTGAACAGTCGTATTCGTCTTTATTTATACCGTCGGGACAAAACGGTTTTACGGGTACAGTCGTGTGTACAAATAATGTCCTGACAGTGTAATCCTTGCTCTCAAATATTTACCTCCTTCGCCGAGGACGCCGGGCGTCGATTGTCGTCGTTCCGTGCCCACGGTACAGTACCGTCGAGACTTCGTGGCCTATAGTGGGAATTTTCAAATCGTCAAGAGAGAAAGATACGGAAGGACGATCGCGAGAGGATCGAAGGAATATGTATAGAGTATGGCGAAGAAAAAAAAATCGTTCGAAAATCGGCTAACGCAGATAAATACTAAAATCGTAGGATAGCTTAGAGTGGGAGTGAGAGAGGGACAAAGTCACAGAAAGACACAGGAGGGAGTGTGACACAGATCCAAGGAAAACGTGGATGTGGACTAAACAGAAGGGAATTCTGCCACGCGTGATCCCGGCCGTGTTTCCTGATTGGGGTCCCATGGGGGCCCAATACGATATGAATCGCCGATTTTTATACCTCTTCAAGGAATTAACAATCACGCACGAAAACATGTACGCACAAAAACACAATATATCTATATTGCAAGTAATTTCGAATGTTTTCATTTCAATATTATATCGAGACGAATACGCACGATAACGGCACCGAGAGTGATAACCTAATCCTGTGGTTTCCTGCGGCGGGTCCTTTCCTCTTTCGTGACCCTTCTCCTTCGTTTCCTAACTATTTTTTAGTTGAGAGAAAAAAATTAACAAGGAAAAAGTATCTCCGACACACGCACACACGCAACTACTCGTGACGCAATCCCCAAATATTTCGCACGTATACATACGTAACGTCGTCTTATACGGAACGTCGAGGATGTCTCTTTGTCGTTTATTCGCTTCATTTTTTTTCTTATTTATATTTATTCTAGACTCCTTATCGTTATCGCGTGCTGGCGATCCTACGAATTCTAGGACCAGTCGGTGTAAGAATGCATTCGTCCCCTCTCCGTAGGATAGACAGGGACGGATGCATTCTTTTCGTTATACATAGACTGCACTTTTTATTTATAGCAAAAAAAAAACATACGAAACGATCACCGATGACGATTATACTTATCGACGCGAATTATAACTATTTTTCTATTAATTGCTACGCAATGAGATATCCTCGTTATCAGCTTGTAAAAATCGCATCGCAAATTTCGCAACTCGACTGTCTTCCTCTACGGATCGTCTTGGGTTTTGGCAAGCTATAGGAAAGCTCGTTAAAAAAAGGGGGACGAATAAAAACGTAAAAAAAAAAACAAATTGTCATTAACAATCAAGTATTAATTATTCGCCTCGAGCAATCACTGTGATAATGCAATAAAGGGGGCACCCGCGAGTGACCGCACGAAATGCATAAATATTTTAACGCGACAGCCCGTACGACAAAAATCCAATCGTAACGAACACAGTCGAAAGGCGTATTTCCAAAGAAAAAAGCCCACGTGGCGTATCTGGGTAACAAAACGACAGAAAAAAAAATACTAGAAGCTCCAATGTAAAATGACAGATAGACGCAAGAAGTACCATCTAATGTCTAACGTTCCCGTTAAACGTACCTATCAACGTAATCCCGTGTTAAACGGACAAAACGACTGCAAGTACAAAATTCGACTAAAAATATCCGTCGTTATCACGAAGGATACTCGCAGACAAAGATTCGAAAAAAAGAGAGTGTATATATATATACATGAGCACGTATGCGCGTGTGTCTATCAGATAACCCCACCTCAGCGTGATAAAATGCAGAAGTACACTATGTATATATATACTTGGAAAATATACGTATACGCAAAACCGAAATACATAGTATGTATATATATATTTTAAAAAAACGCGTATATATATACATATATAAATATCTAAGATATATGTATATATATACCAGAGAGCGCGTATCGCATATTTTAGCCGTGCGTGTAATTCCGTCTGTCTCTTGATGCGCTGTCGTTGCGCAATGTGCGATGCCCACCGTCCCCAAAGATAAGAGCGTGAATGTTGACGCGCGAACGTAAATACGAGCGAATGTGAGGAATGCATAGGAATGCGTGAGAGACAATAGAGGAATTCATGATTTGTTACGAAGGGCCGAGGGGGGAGAAAGAGAGAAAAAAAGGTGACAAGACTCGCTCGCAGTTCTGTATTTATTACCGGTAAACAGTATTTATGTTGTTATTATTATTGTCATTGATATTATTATTATTATTGAATTGAAGCCAATCTTGAAATTTGAATGATCGAGAGCAATCGAGATCTGTTAAGAATCATTTTCGTTATGCGAGATATACGAGAGAGAGAGAGAGTGAAACGTAATGATATGAAAGCATATACGGTAGAGAGAGAAAGAGAGTGAGAGAGTGTGAGATAGAGAGAGAGAGAGAGTATTCGATCGATCGTTCGTTAAAAGCTCCTGAGATCCGTGAGAAAATTCGCGCACGACACACGAGAGCGATCGTCCTTGGGAATGGGGTCCCGTGAGCCTGGCATCCTGGCATCCTGACACCCTGGCGAAGCCACCCCATGAGGTGATTGGCACCCCTGGGCCATCCCCTGACCCTTTTCGAATCCCTCGGTCGTGCAGCCCCTCCCTCCCCACCTCTTCCCTCGTGGACCTTCGTCGTTATCCCGTCCCTCGTACGTACGCACGTGGAAAACCTTCAGGACCTTCTTTTTTTTAACCTTATCCTCTATCCTTCTGAAATATATATCTCGCTCGGAAAGTCTGCCCCGAACGCACTTCGGCATTGCTCGGTCGTTTCCGTCGATACCGGAAAAAAAAAGATGGAAAATGTATATACATAGAGAAAAAGAGAGAGCGAAAAATCATTGGAAGACGTCGGCCATTAGTTTTTGATTTAGCGATTTTTAACGAATGGACGGGGGGTGGGGGAGAGATTAGAGTTATCATTTATCATTGCGATTGCTAGTTTTGTCCTTTGTCACCCCCCCCCCCTCCCCCCGCCCTCCCGCTTTCAAAACTTTTTCCAATTCCCTTCGCGTATGGCATATTTAAATATACATACGTTTATTACGATTATTCCTGTCCCCGTAATTTGGTACGTTTATTAATTACTAATTATCATTAATTATTATTGTATTATTATTATATCATTTACGCTACTCGATACAGTACCGGGAAAAAAAGAAAATCCTAGGCGATCTTTTTTCTTTTTCTGTTTTTTCTTTTTCTCTCTTCTCTGTCTCTTCACTTCTCATTCTCTTTTCTCTCAATCCTTCGCCGTTCTGCCGTTTACATCTTTCGTCTCTTCCCAATAACCCACAATTCGTCCCGCCTCCTATCGCCCTCTTTACTTTAACGCTGTTTATCACTGCCGTAACGCTAAATGTCCAATCTCTCAACCAATTAGCGATTACCACGTGATTGAATTTAATCATCGCTACATATCCACTGTAATATTTATCCCGTAGGATTTATCGGACGACGTTTACCCCATTTTATTGTAATCGACCCCAACCGTACGCGGCCAGCGAAACCACCCTTGAAAGAACTCACGGCGGACGACTGCATCCCCTCGAACTTTAATTTAACCATACGACCTCGACCTTCCGCGAGGACGCTGTCGCGCCGAGGCCCAATCTTATTGGCGGAGGGCCCTCATGTGCATCGGATCATTGTGTGAGATACGTTAAAATATATATGAAAATATATATATATATTATATTATATATATAAATGTACAAATATTATTCGACGACGACGTCGTCGGTTGCGCCCTGTATATCCTTGCAGAGCTTTTTGCGCATGCGCGACGAGGACGAACAAAGATTCAATCAACCAGTAGCATACGAGACACGTGTATAGCTTTTATTAATTAAAAAAACAAATTTTTTTTTCTTTCGAGCTGTCTCCGATTATCCTCTTTTTCACCTATTTCTCTTTTTTCACCCAAAAAATATATTCTTTCCCTCCCCCCATCTCTTTTTCACGCACGATCAATCCCGTCTATCCCGATAACGACTCCTCACGATCTGTCAATATTCAGTTCAATAAGACAAAACCTCACGCGATACGCGATGATCATTTTCTTTGTCTCTCCTTATATTCGTCATTACAATCATCGCTGTCGTCATCGCCATTATCGGTGTGTCATTCCTCTCACCCTTCATCCTTCATCATCCTTGGCAAGATTATCGCGTGTTTCCCCACTCGGAGTACATATTATTATTATTATTACTACTACTACTATTACTATTATTATTATTATTGCTATTATTATTATTATTGTCATTATTATTAATATTATTATTATCTCTGCTATTATTATTATTATTATTATCATCTCTATTATTATTATTATTATTAGACTCTCCTCATTCCTAGCACACGAAAATGAAAATCGAATGGGAATACGATAAGGCTTTGTACAAATTAATAATTGAGAAACAAGAATAGCACGATGATTAAGTAATACGAGCGAACTCATCTGTACATATGTTTGACACGGTGACGAATGACCGTGGCGATTTCGAATATATAATTGATTAAGTGCATTTACATTGTGTTTTCAATTGGTACAAACCCCAGCATATGCATTCTTCATTCCCAAAGAGAAAAAAAGAAAAGAAAGACCAATGCTTCTCGACTCCTTTCCTCGTCTGACATTGTCCTGTGAAAATTTTACGAAAATACGAAAAAAAAGAGAATGGCAATAAAAAAAGATTGCAAATCATGGACGAGCATGGGGTGTCTCCACGTGAGCTCGTTATTCTCGCTATTGGCCCAAGAGACACGTGAAAAATTATCACGGGATGTACGGCAGGTAACTATGTAACATTGTAACAAAAAGTAACTTTATCTGGTCGAACGCTGTTCTCTCTGTCTCTCTCTTTCTCTTTTTCGCTTTCTTGGCAATTCTTCAATTTTCATTCACTATCATTTTGCACGCCTGCCGCTTAACATATATACTTACCGTAGCACCGTTCGATGATTACTGTATTAAATCGATTATCGATCGTCGATCGATCCTAGTTACTCTATTTTTTACTTTATTCTGTCTTTTATTTATTTGTCTGTCTCTCTCTCTCTTTAGTGTCAATGAAAATTGCGTATCGATAAACTGCCATTATTTCCTTCCTACGGTTTTCTTTTTTCACGCGTCCGTACCGTTAGTCGCATAAGCATTGGAACAGTCCTTTTTCACCCTCCCCTCCCCATCCCCCTGCTCGCCCAATTATTAATACAAGGCCAATAAATATTCCATCATATCTCGCGGCGTATAAACTTGGCGTTTGTCATATACAAGTCATTTCGGTTAAAAGGTCTCCCTCGCCACTAAATGCAAATGCCACCACCCTCAAACCACCAACGTTAGTCCTTTACCCCGAACCCACCCCTATCTGCCCAACCTATAACCTACAATACGTATACCTATATTACGAGTGCCAAGCTTTCACTGGCAGCAGTCCTACCCAACTACCTCCATATAGAAACGCTCTCGAAAGTGCTTTCAATTACTTATACATAAAAAGCGAAAGCTCGGAATCCGCCTTGTACGCGCGGCTTTCGTTATTTCCGCGTGAAACGAGGGAATCTCGCACTTCGACGCCACGGCGTATCACGACGTCCCGACGCACGAGGGGTACCAGCGTCTCATAAGCTTGGGTTGAGTTTCGATCTTAAGAGTACCAGCGAGCGAGTCATTGACTGGGAATACTTTTTTTTCTCTCTCTTGCAAGGATTTACCTCATTTTGACAATCTTGAAGCATCAAAGAATTTGACAGGATCCGTATAGAAATATTTGGATTGGTAAACCTGATTTTTTTTGTGTACGCTCTGTATAAAAATTTCTTTTTTTTTCCTTCATTCACCGTAGTGCCATAGATCGGTTATTAATATTGATATTTCGTCTTGTGGGTATTGGTCGAGCATAACTGGTTTTATGGTTGACACGTAAAGGCGCGGCTGGGTTTATCTCCTGTGTTTTGTATACGTAAAGAGAGAAAAAGGCTCAGTTTACGTCGCAATCGCGAAGGCGACGCGTCGCGAGCGACGATATACTCCGGGATAAACGAAGCGTCGTACTTATGGAAAGTCGCGAAAGGATTTTTCTCGCGACCGACTTGTTGATGCGAACGCGCATTGATTGCAGTTGGCGTCGTTGCGTTTAGAAATTTTTTTTCGTTCCCCCTCCCTTTGTCTTCGTTTCTTTTTTTTTTTCTTTAGCGTTATTTTCGGATAATGGGGATGGTAATGGGCGTTTTATCCCAATGGCGGAGGCTTTAGGTCGACCTAATGCTAACAAGGTATTTATGTTATGTTTTCTCGAGTGAAGGTATTTAATTTTTTTTTCAATGTATTTTTGTATTCAGCTACCCCCACTCTCTTCCACGCTCTCTGTCACTCTCACTCTTATGTATCTGAAAGATTGTATGCTCGCTTATCTATTCGGCCATTTTGTGTATTTGTGCGATTTTTTTTTGTGTGTGTCTGTACTCTAATATGTAGTTATATAGGTGTACGAGGTCGTCGATGCGTGTTTCGTGTTTACCACGATTCGTTCCGTCTCAATGGACGCGTTAATTGCGTTAAAATTCGTGAGGTTTGCTCAATGGGCGCGGGTCAATTTTACGCGATTCGTTAATTGCCAATTTACGAGATTTACGGATTCACAAAGGTTTCCTCTTGGGAATTTTGGATCTCTCGTTAGGCCGTACTAGCGGGCTCGCGATACGGCCCACTGTCAATAAAACGTGAATGACACTAACTTGACGCTTTTCAAAGCGATTCACATAGCAACGTTGCAGGGTACAGGGAGCTCGATTATCGCCTTGTTGAATTCCGTAATCCTTGAAAAAAAAAAAAAAAAACCCGTTAACGAGACTGGAGATTGAATAAGAGGTATAAGTGAAAAAATAAAAAAAGATACAGACGTCATCCGAGTGACGAGAAATTTCTCCGCGAGGCACGAGGCAATTATAGTCGGTTGACTTTTCGTCGTCAGCTGATCCGTTGTTGCCAATCATTGAAGTAATTTGGCATAAAATAATTAAGCGATTGACCAGTCAGATTGGATAAGTCAGTCTGACGTTCTGGCTAATTAAAGTCGCGTGTGCGAAAATTCATTGGTACACGTGCACGTGGTTTGCGAAGGATCGTGCGAAAAAGTAGAAAATGCTTGTGCGAAAAATTGCAAAGGGAGTAGAAGTTGGGAGCGGAGAAACTGAAGGAAAAGTCTTGAGGTAAATGGAAGCATAGAAAGAAGTCAGGGAAGAGGAGAAAGAAGGAGGAAGTAAGAAAATAGAAGAAAAGCAGTTTTTTTCGCGAATCTGACGTAGGCGAAGTTTAAGCTTGCTAATAATCTCTACTAGTCTGGTAACTTTAATCTCCCACGCGTCAGTGCCTTGGAAGAAAAAAATCCTTTGGAAATTGCAATTTGCAAATTTTCTCCGATTCACTTGTATTTGATTCTCCATTGCTTTCTTTTTTCCTCTTTTATTCTTGTACCTTCGCTTACGCTGGGTGCGAGGGATAATGTAAAAAAATATTTTTGCGCATAGTGCAAAATTTAATCACCACGGTACCACAGAATACCACACAACAGTGGTCCCCACTTGCGAATTTCACGTTCCTGGGCCTTTGCTCCTTGCATATACCATCAATTTCTATAAGTATCATAAGACCCAAAAAGATACGTTCCACCCGTATATATACATATATATCGTTAAGTGACACCAGGAGAAGAGTTATCGCAGTTCCCGGGGGGCCCAAAAATTCCAAGATTGGGACCGCCGTCGGCATAACAGTCCCATCGCGCGTGCTACGATATTCCCAAGTTTTATCCGTTCTTTGGGCCTTTTCTCTGACCTCCCTCAGCATAACCATAATGATTACGAACATGGGCGCGCTAACAGCGATCGCTACCCTCCTGGCATCATCTATGTCCTGACCCTCTCGACATTCTCTCCCTCTCTCTCTCTCTTTCTCAGTACCCGGTTTCCCCCAAGCACCTGGTGGCCCACCCCTACGGTGGACTTGATATATGTCACGATTTAGAGACCGAACGTGACGGGGGTCCCAGAAAACCAACCACCGGCTCACTAGCTCACTCTCTCCATCCCGAACGTTTCTCAAGTTTATCGCGCAAACCAGACAGTTATGGCGACCAAAATTCATCCCAGCCACACAACACTCGCTCCCGATTAACTTAATTGGCTCTTAATTTACCCCGAGATTTCATTCAAGCATTTCCTACAGTTATCAGCAAACAAGATCTCATTCCTTGATTTATAATTTTCAAATTCTAACCTCACATAATAATAGTGACTAATTTATTTATTTTTTGACATTTTTTTTCTACTTATTATTTATTTCGCGTATGCCGTCTTCCCACCCCCTTACCCCCACTGGTTCCTTCTAGCTGTTCCGGTTCTTACTACAAGTTTGAGGTTAGTTCGCCCCAGCCTCGTTTGGTCGTTCGCTTGTCAGACCAGACCCTATGGGGTTGGAAGAGCCGTGAGACGCTCGTTGCAGACCTGGTCGGACAAGCTTCAGGGTCAGTTTATCGCAAACAAATGGGTTACGCTCGTTCGACGCCATATTTCACTGGAATTTATTGTTTATTATTCCGCCGCGAGGATGATGTAGAGCCGTGTTTGTCCGAAGTAGCGTTAATGTCGTTAATAGCTTCTACCGGTCGTACGGTGCGCCACCAATCCCATGGTGGCAAAAGTCCTGTACTAAATTCAAAGCGCGACAAACACCATACCACTCCAACCATACCTAACCTCTCCGTCACCCATAAAAACTAGAAGTCACTCAATATTAATCTATCCCATAAGAAAAATCAATCCCAATGACAAAATGGACGTTAATTTATTTAAATAATTTTTATTAACTTTTTACTCGTTAATAACAACACTACCCTCCTCCTTACGCAATCTACTTACAACAGTCTTTTCCTCGTACAGTATCAATTCAATATTAAATTATCCACCGCCAGATGTCACTGTTTCTCATAATTATTTAATTAACCCTTATATACGTACATACTCTGTGTCCATTTATTTCATCCACCGTTAAAACATTTCCTATTCACTTTCTTCGCTCTGTCTTCTATAATCGTTAACTTTACTCCAAGCACCCTCAAGCACCGACGACAATTGCTCACGCACCTGCGTGCTCGGAGTCCTGTGCCTCTGTACCTACGTTACAGCCCGTATCACGGCCAATCAGTTAAATCCGCCGTAGACTCCGACGGCTAATGCGTTCTTAATGCGACAAACTCCTCACGGACAAACACTCCGCGCACGGAATGGTCATGCGTGCTTAAACTGTTCTACAAATGATATTACTTTCGTGAGAAGTAAGATAAAAGGACAAAAAAATTAAAACTACAGTTATACCCTTACACGGTCCATTCGATTCAAAAACATCGACCAAGACCAGACAGCACTACCGTACAATGTTAATTAACATTTAATCGTCACCGAGCAATAAACAAAACAAAAATCCCCCAGATAAATATTCAAACTCTTCGCACTTCATACGATCGAACGACAAGCCCACGTGATTCAGACCTAATGCCCGATTCGCATGCGGCGACAATAACATTGTCGCTCGATCATCGAGTCACCATCCTGTCGCTGCTATAACTATACGCTTGATTTAAACCTAACAGCTAATCCGTTGTCGATTTGTCTTAATTTCCCTCTTATCAATCTCTTATCTCCCTTAACCCTTTCCCTACCTCCCTCCCCTATCCCGTCCCTTCGTTCAACCCCTCAAATTAACTCACCAGCATTAACCAACCCCAACTTTTTCTATCTCTCTCCAACAGCATCATTCGCCCATAGAATTTTTCTTTTTCGACACTGTCAATAATAACAACAATCTACGCGAAATCCAAACCAAGCAAAGTATATCTTCTCCTCGCGTTCGACCACGCGGATATTACGAATGTTTATTTATCAACGATCCAACGGCGATTGTGTCATGTTCATTCTCGTTCGCACGTGTACCACGAACTACAGTGCTTCTCTAGACGGATAAATACAGTAAAGGCATTATTGATAGGTGCGAAAAGAAATACGAAGTACTCAAGTCGTATATATATATACACACACGCACAAGAAATATTCAAATCATATAGTACGTCTATAATATATATATACACACAGATATATATCTATATATATTATAGATACATTACATGACCAACCAAAAAGTTTCTCCCAGCGACCTTGCCGTACGCGGTTTGAAATAATGAATTTTTAAAGTAGCCACTCCGCGTGCGTATTACGTATATTTCTTATACCGTGTGTATACGCGCTCATAAAAAACAATGACTGCGCAAAAGGACCTCGATTATATACAAAAACCATGTACGTTGGATTCTGCGTGTATATATATATATATATAGTACCCACTGGTCACATGGAAACGCGGTGGAATCATGAGAGACCGTTTTATGAATTAATGACTTGCGTTCGACACCGCGTGCGTAAAATCCCTGTACTCGTTCAGGCATACCAACCTTACCTGAGTATCCTATAAACGCTGATGCGTTGAGTGCGTAACGTATGCGTACAGTCGGTTCTTTGTACTTCCTACGTCACCTACGAGAAGTAACGGCCATCTTGTTGGACGAAAAAAAATATTTCCTTTTTGAGGATTTCGTATTGGGAATTGCAATCGCGAGATACCGTGTGTACGCACCTTTATTATTCCACGAAATGACTCACGTTCGATGACACAGATGTTATCACTCGGGATATATTATTGATTGGTGAAACGGATATTATCGATTTGTAGATTGAAAGGAGGAATCGATAATTCTGTGCAATTAATTAGCTCGATTAATTATGGGGTATCGATGATCGTTATTGGGTCTCGTTAAATCAGTTGATGATTTTATTTTTATCTTTCTTTTTTTTCCTGTCTTTTTCTTTTGTTTTTATTCGGTATTTATGGACTGTTTATCTGTTTCTATTTTTGTTGTCTCCTCTCTTCCGTGTCATTGATCGATTCACGAGTATCTTGTCATTACGACGCGATGATCCGAAATGATCTTTGTTCCTGGTTATACAGGATTTTCGACTGTTTTCAACGATTTTGAGTTTGCGACCGTTTAGCATGGGTCTAATAATAACAGGATAATATTGACCGAGCACAAGGAGCCACTTTGGCACCTGTTTCTTCGTGCTTGTGGCGGCCCTGGACATTCAACCCTCGACGGACCACGTCATCACGTGCAAACAAACTGCAGACCACGATAACTCGAAAACAAGCTGCCGCTGTGCGATATGCGCGATGACTACTCGATGATTATCCAAATTCAAATGTAATTCCTTGATCAAGTTTTGAAAGACGCGGTATCGGCTTATCGCTCTTGTATTGGGTTACGCGTATCATCTTGATGGGTCTAATGACAATTGATGATAAAATTCATCATGGGTATATATTTTATGTATATAATATATATATATAGTTATCTCTTGCGATGTCTGATTGATGACGTTGCAATTATAGTCTCATCAACTTCGGCGTCAAGATCGCTTCCCGACTTCTCACCCGCATGAATGTCCTCGCGACTATGCGGATAATATAAAGCCGCGTTCATATGCCTATACAGTGTGTATGTCTCTGTGTGTATATATATATATACTGTTTGCGAGTGGCAAACAACTAGTAAAACCAGGTGGGACGACACGGCCACGCGCGATTTCCTCAATCGGCAGCGCGACTCGGCTAATTATCGCTCGCGGTTGTTGCGACGGAATTGTTTTTGTCGCTGGTTCGACGCGACTGATGTTGGTACTTGCTATGCAAGTACCCACGTCACGTCACGGGGTTTTGGCATTCGTCCTGGAAAATTCCCAGGCGATCCGTATACGTCGTGCTGTCGGAAGTATTAAGTTTCACGTAGAAACTAGAATGAGCGTCGCGACGCTAGCGCCGCGTTGAAAACCGAGGAAACGTGCGTTAAGTGAAAAATTCATGAAAAACCTGCGAGATAAATAGGTCTGTTCTCAAGACGGGAAAAAAATCGCAAACGTCATAGAGGATTCGTGTAAATAAAAAAAAAATCGCTGATTTCACCGGGTATTATTCGCGCGAACTCGCCGCAGCCGGTAAATGGTCGCGCATTGAAAACAAGGCGTGAACGCGACGTATAATAGGAACAATAATGTAAATGGGATTGACGTGTATTCTTTCTTCCGACTGTACCTATTTCTTTCTTTTTTTGCAATCTCTCGCTACAGTACTTAACCCTACCTTTTTAACGTCTTGCTTTCATTTGTCTCTTTCTGTCGCTCGTTGCGAACTGCAAATTCGATAAACACGAATGCAAGCTGACTACTGTATGCATATATATAGATATAGCTAATCGCCCAATGGAGCGAATACGGTAGTCGGGTTGGATGACAGGTAGGCTGTAGGTTATAGGTTATAGGTTGGTATTAGTAGGTTGCCAGGCAACTACTACGTGGCTTATTACGTAATTATGCAATTAAGGCATGACGACGCGTACGGGCGTCGCTTGCGAGATTCGATGTGGATGCACCGTACTAATTACTAATTACTCATTAGCATGTGGCCAGCACTCGGCACTCTCGAGGTCGCTCCAGGTACGTTACATTTGCGCATCGTAACTACCTACTTCGTATCCTCTTACCTCCAACATGGCTGCCAACCTACACTCACCCTTGCAATCTCGTTTCAACCCCTTCTACCACCTGCCAATATATTCACCCAGTACTTACCGTATAAATATAAAAAAAAACATTTTTCCTTCATTTTGCCATCATTGAAAATCATCATAAAAATTCAGGTCATCTATAAACAAATTATAAATCTTCCCAATAGCTTTTAATACCACTACACAGTGTATATATTAATAAGAAGGAAAACAAAGAAAATCGAATTCACTATAGGGGGTGTTCGATCAATTTGAATTAATAAAAATTATATTCTATTTAAATGATCGATAAGGTATCAATTGCATCCTGCGTATCGGTCTTGATGGATAAACGAAATTTATTGCCGAATACGCAAGAAAGCGATAAATTAAAGTAAGCATTAATTACTCAATCTTGCAATTAAGTGCTCCCTCGCGAAAAGTCTCGCTACGAATTCGCACAAACGTATTTCGCACCTACCTCTTGTAATGTACGTACGTATATATATATATATCTTATACTACCCCCTCTACGTTTCTTCATCCCCCTCGTCGTACCACAACTTCACTCCGCTTGGCCTATCTTCTCGCAATTAATTAACGCCCATCCACAGTTCTGCACTCGTGCACTCGTATACATAGTCGTACGCCTTAACGTACAAGTGTACAGTGACGTATTATGCACATCGCTACACGTGCGCGCCTTGCGAGTCATCGCGAAGGCAACGCAGCGTGAATTGAAGTCTTCGTGTTTCAAGGTGTCACGAGATACGACAAAGTAGTGCAAATAATCGCGAAAAATCATGGGACGGTATTCGCGAATGAAGACGATAATCAAAAATTGTCATAAAAAATAAATTTCTTTTTTTCTTCGAGTCTACCGTATACCTGTATTGACATTTTTTCTTGTAAATTCAATTTTTACGCAATTTTTTCGCTCCTCTTGCTATTGGTCAGTCCGCTCTGCGATATCGTTATGAAGTCATCGGTGGAGAAAGGCTTTACCTTCAACTGGGCGACTTTCGATCCGGCAACGGCCCGAATCTGCCCACTATCTCTTCAAGTGGCCGACGCATGCGTCTGTTGCGTGCGCACTTGGCACAAACGCTAATCCAATCGGGATTCGAGCTGGGATGGAGTAGAGGAAGAGCTGTCAACTTGCGAAAGGGAGACGCTTCGCTGCTCGACGTTGCAAAATGGCTTTCGCGCGTCTAACTGTGATGTCTTGCTCTTGACAGTTCCACTATTAGTCCTTGGATAAGATCGAGATATTCTAGAGATTCGTTTTTCTTTTTTTTTTTTTTTCCTTTAGTCTGGCCACGATACCTGGTGGTTGGGTATTGCGACTATTTTTCGAGAAATACACAATACTGACCTCATTTTTAAGATGAATTCTGCTGGCTGGTTTAGAACGATGACAAATGCAATTTTATACCTTCGTCGTAGGTACTGAAACGTGGAATTGCAGTGGAAAATTACTAGGGGAAAAAAAAAGTTACTAGTTTCGCAACCGACGTCGCTCTACGAGAACGTACCTTTTTTTTTATTCTTTATTATAAATGTCTTGGAAAAACTACGATGACGATTATCAAACTTTTTACGTCTAGTGCAAATTGTTGGGATAATATATTTTTTTATCGAATCGATTAAATACCTATTCGATTGTTTAATTATAAATTTCGATTCGTTCGATTTCATATCGATTGTGTATCTAGCTAATTATACGGACTACCGGTTTGCTTTATGGATATTTTTAGCAGCTGTTAATTAATCTCATTATCGAGGTAATTGCTCGCGGCTCGATACGAGATGCGTATCAATTAATAACTGAATCAGCCGCGTAACGCAAGTTGGTCAATAAAGTGGGGGGGGGGGGGGGGGGGAAGCCAAATCCA
>JARQST010000088.1:0-96307 GCA_030142225.1 Pachycephus smyrnensis | reverse complement strand
CCCCCCCCCCCCCCCCCCCCCCCCCGCCCCCCCCCCCCCCCCCCCCAGGCCAAGCGAATGGTAAATCGATGAAGAATTATTGGTACAGTCCAAGAAAAATTAAAACAAATTGATACCAGGTATACACAGTCGTACTTAATCGTTCTCAGATTAATTCGAACGATAGGTACAGTCAGCGTAGTAAACATTAAAATTACATTATATACATATCAATATAGTTTCTGATTAAATCCTTATCAGTGGATCCTAGCATGTTACGTATATTACGCAAAGGACAAAATCCTGCGAGAGAACTTGACAAAGGACTCCTGTTAACTGACCCTTTCAAAATCCTCTCAAAGCTTGAGGATGCATCGGAGCTTTCTGATTGGTCGACATCTACCTCTACCTAATGGGATACAAATAGATCTCGTGAGGATTCCTTGGAATGCTAAGTAGCTGATCAAAGGTTGCACTAGGTAGTAGAATATTCGAATGGAGGTAAATTGCAAGAGATTCCCTACCGTTGGCTTTGTGTCATATATACAGATATACACTGCTATCTTAAATTGATGCTGCAATCCAAGTACCAATATATATATACTTTTCTGTATACCTAGGAAGAGGATCGTTACTCTCTACTGTCGGTGGAATTCAAGTGGGACCATTGGGATACCTAATCCTTAAGGAATATCAATGCCGGGTAACAGCCAGGATCTCTCCTTACTTGATAAAACGATTAATTTTCGGCGCGAGATTCAAATTATAAATAAACAGGACCCACAAATCATTGGCGAAATATATATTATTTACGATCCCGGGCCCTCCTCTTGCTCGGCCGAGTCCCAAAACGTGGGAAGATGAAAAATGCAAGGACGCCTATTAAAGGATTCGGGACCGTCTTCAAGATATCCTGCCACCACGTATCCTTTCGGGCCTCCTGTAGTCCTGAACTCTCAGGACATTCCAGAAGCGTCCTGGCCACGTTGGATTCTGGGTATATACCATTGCATAGACTCTTCTGTTTTCTGATATCCCAAGTGCAAAACGTATCCTACGTCTGTCCCGGGGCATGCGAACTCCTGAAGCCATAATCCGTGGATAATCCGGAGCATAAAAATTATGCAACGTCCCACCTTTCGTAAATTATAATCCCCGGGAATTCGTCCCGCTCGCACCTGTGGGTCGGGTCCTTGTAGGTTATTACCGTTCAGGAATCCCGGAGTCCTGGTTATCCTAATATGACACGTCCAGACGTGGCCGGCAGCCTCCCGTCGGGTCCAGGACTTTATACTTGTACCTGGCCGGGTGTCCTCGGCGGCGCCCGGTTGCTCCTTACAGGGCCGCAGGATTTCGCGAATTGTCCTTCTTCGAGGATTTGATTAAGAAAAATTTTTCAAATTCATTATAATTCTTTTATCGATTACGTTAATTTGATTAATTACAAAAATTAATACGCCGTCATTGGTTCAATTCGCTCCTTGGAATATCATATGCAAATTTATTATTGCACCACGTGTGACAGGTAAACAAAAACAAAAGTAAACTAAGCCTTCTGCACATTTGCGTGAACGTAATATGTCAACCTGGCACGACGGAATGCATCTTGACGCAACATAACCTGGTTGCAGTCTGCATCGTGTATCCATATGTGATGCATCGATGCACTTTTATTTACGATCTCTTGATTTTTTTTTATTTCACTGATTTTACGTCCGATCGATCGATATCGATTGATCGATATCATAATGGACCTAAAACTTCCTGTAGTACGTGCTGACGTGCTAAACGGAGTAGGCAGGTACAGTGTTGCTGCTACCTTGCAAATCAGCCTTGTGTCATAAGACTCCGACTTTTTTAATTTCATCTCAAATTACGTTACGTTATACCTATGCAACGGGTGTCCTGAAAATTTTTGATTTATAATTATATTTACTGATGATCTTATACCGATGCTTTATTTAATACGGAATGATGATTTTTTCTTAATTTATCGCAAAATGTTAACATTCCTGGGTGGGGCAGCCCTGGTAGTAAATCACGTGTCGCACCGCGGTGGCTGCCCGAGGTGGGTGTCTGCCTGGTAGTTGCCACCATCGCCATAACCAAGCTCACACCATAACTTGCCATGACAGAGGCTTTATTGCGAATATACTGGGCTTGCTAATAAATTCTTTTTTTCCTGTCCCTCTGCGCGCGCGGGACACGCGGACATTGCCGGCCCTTGTACAATAAACGTATAAACGCGTACGGATACGTATATTTAGTATACATTTGATCTTGATAGACTTCGCGTTACGTAAAACTAAAAACAGGACATTTTTCAATTTTTTTTAATATTAAATTTGGAATTTTAAAAAAATTGCAAATATAGCTTCTTTGAAGAATCAGTCATCAATTGTCAAAGATCGCTGAAAAGTAGCAACGCGCATCGAGCAAGAGCAAACACTTGATCCTGTGGATGCTGTATAATGAGATAAGTAAAAAGTGACAGGAACCGATAAAGAAGGAATGAGGGAATAGCAAACACATCTGGAATGTATATTCTAATTTCTATTTGAATTGTACCGCCATTTGACAAGTAGATAAGAGTACGGTACTGGACAGACGGACAGTTTTGGTCCATTCATTGACTTTGACATTCCTAATTATTTACAGTGTATCTAAAAGTCTTAATGAGTATCGATTAATAGTTGTTAATTACTTGGATAATTTTAATAAGTAAAAGAATATATTATTTATTTATATTCGTATAATTCTCTCAATTCCTCGTAGAGACTGCAGCTTCCGAGATCAACCTTAGGAATGTCCAGTCTGATGAAGATCACATTGTAGAATGTACATTCCTCGGTCTCTGGTGCAATTAGAAAACGTAACTGTCGTTTCTCTCGGGATTCTTGATAGGCTAAAGTACCTCGTAGGTACGTACCCGACCACGGCACATGACGTGCCACTTCGAGAGGACATCTTGGCTCCTTGACGAAGAGAAAGAGAAACTGAGAGACTGTGAAGCCGCGAGGTGGCGCACGTTTTGAAAGTGAAGTGAAGCGAGATGAAGAATCGTGAAGTCATTCCGGGATGCTGGACGGAGACTCGAGCATTCCCAATTAAGCATTACACGGTCTCTGAAGTTCGTTTGACACTTGAGAATAATTTTTTTCTGTATTAATATGGACACGGGATATATAGGATGAATTTTTAATATTATTATAAATGGTTTCACGGGCGGGATGGCGGCGGTGGGGGAGGAGGGGGGGCTTCCTTTTTTCCTTATTTTCATCCGAAAATACTAGAACGAATCGTACGGGACATTTTCACGGATCTCCTCCACGTAATGCCGTCTTCTGGCTAATTTCGTGACCGATAGATATGGATGCATTGGGACCTATTCGAATTCTCAAGGAGCACTCTTCTTTTTTCGGTCCCACAGCCAGGGCCGTTTAGCGGAGCGTTTATGTGCTGGGCCCATAAAATAAATCAAAAGCGCTTGATATTACAATGACAATAGGCCACGTAGGCCACATTCTGTGTGGACGGCATCCGATGACACGGATATACGGTAGAAGGGATAGCTGGGCTGTGCTTGTTCTCTATACAGGAATACCTGTATCGTATCGAATACACGGGATAGGCTTATTACCGAATATTAGCGATGGCTTCAAGCGAGACTTTAATAGAAACAAAAAACAAAAAAAATTGGAATCATCTTTTAGCGTCGAGCGACGGAAGTCGTTCGAGTGGTTAATTGAAATTTTACACAAAAAAATGTTAGTAAAACAAAAATAGTGACTTGACGAAAAAAAAATTTTTTTGAATGATCTTATAGGCTAACGTGTAATCGTATAAGCCAATTTTACGGGTATCCAAATTTTAAATGATCCCTTTTGTGCTTTTATTTTGTATAATTAAAATGATTTTGCTTTTCGAAGGTTTTGCAAAATCTATCGTAACTCGTGCCCGTCGCTAGGTACTACAGGTGGATCGCTGAAAGAATTCCATCGTATTTGATACACGTGCCGAGGATTTGAATTTGTAATTCGACGCTTTTGTTAATCCCATGGAAATTGAATGCGTCCGTTAATAGGTCCGGATTTGTACCGGTTGTCCGTTTACGAAGATGATGAGACTCCAATGAGACACAATGCCACGGATTGGCTGTGGCGTTACCGTTTTTCAAATTCATTTTAATTCGTTACCCCTGATTTACGAATCGGATAACAGCTGCCGCGAACGTTCGATCAATTAAAAATTAATCGTATTAAATTTCCTAATCGAAATTGCAACCGGAGATTCGGTAATCAATGACCAAGAAAAAAATTTATTTCTCATCCCATATCATACTTCTTATCGAACTGTCTGTCGGTGCAAAGTGCATACGTGCAGTTGCAGCTGCATCGAAAGAAATTCTTTTTTTTCTCTGCTACTCGCAAATCCACTCTGGCCTCTCTCGACGGTTTTGACGTTCCTTTAATTCGCAGATTAAAAAGAATTATAAAATGGCGAGTGCACAGCAACCGTACTGCCGGAAGTCATCACGAAATTCCTCGTTGGTGCCGACGAAACGAACTAAACGTTGCTACATGTTTCACCAGGCAGTAAGGCCAACTGCAAAACGTAGAAAATACAAGGAGCCCAGTATAGTAGGTACTTGCGTACTTACTTGCGTATGCATGTAGGTACATACCTACCCTCGGGTACTCCCGGGTACTCCCGGGTACTCGAAGTCGAGAGTCGTGGGGAAGCGAGCCCTCGGGCCGAACGTTCTGTTTGCTTTTAATTTATGACGATGCATAATTAGCCAACCAAAAGTGAAATCCTTTGTGAATGGTCGACCCGGTAGAGTACGAGCCATACGTAGCCAGTATTTTTTTTCTAACTTCTCAAGCTATCACCAACATGCAACTATCCGAATTCGTTACAATTTTTACATGATTTTCCAAGAAATACGTTAATTAACCCATGAAAAAAATGGTTTTTCTTGCATTTTCGAAATTATTAATAAAAATTAATGTGTCTTTTGACTAAATTTTGATCGTGCCATTTTACCACTCATTGCCAGGAGTCATTTTTTTCGTTTTTTTTTTTATTCCCAAAAATACACTTCTCTCAGAAACCCTCTTAATGGATCCAAACACCCTTAACCCTCTGAAACAAACGAATCCCTGTAAAAACAGAAGCAGCCCGTGAACACGGCACGTAATCGACGATCGACAAAGCATACAGGTCGGCAGGACGATTAATTTTGGAAGGAGTGTTGCTAACGAAGGAATAGCGTGGCGCCCTATACACGTAACGCACAAGGGTCACACGTCGAGATTTATGGCGGCCCATTGTTTTAACACGATCGTTAGCACGGTCCACTTAGTCAGCCCTCGGAGTTAGACGGTATAAGATAGTATAAGGCCCAAAAATACAGATGTTCAAACTTGTTCTTGAACTCCGAAAAGGCCCCAGGGAACATCTTTATTTCCTAATTACAGGCTTCCGTTTCCACAGTGACGAACCCGTTCACTAATACCATATAATACATACACACGTTATATCTTCCTACGAGATTCCCATATGGTCCAGCTCGCAGCATCCTTGAAAGAAAAAAAAAAATTTAATTTCTTCCAAATGAAATATTACCTTTATTAATTAATCGTGATATCGCGTGGAAGCAAAATAAATAGTCTGAACGTTTATTTTCGAAAATTCTTCGTATTTTGGGTGGTCCCACGTAACCTCTTCGTATACGTTGGATATGACGTCATCGTATCTATATCGGAAAAATGATACCGTAAACACTTACACGACCGAATGGATATTACACTTGAAATACAATATTATCTCGTTTCCTCCAAAAATGGTGGATACAAAAATTCGCGTTTATAGGTTATTACGCTATACCGTGACAAGTATAGGTATATATGTCTGATATATATAAGATAGGGTGACACGTTACATTGTCGCTCTCTATTGCAACACGATACAGCATATAATGTTCTGCTCAGATGGCGGCTAATGGACTTTCCATTGTCTATCAACTAATGCCATTGAAGCTGACTGGAAAGGAAGCGAAAAGAATTCGCGCTTTCGCTCCGAGAACAAAGTCCCATGGTAACCATCGACAAGTCGACAAACCGTGGTGAAAATAATTACGCAAAAATTTCATTTTTCCAAATTAAAAAAATCAAATAATCAACACACTCGGCATAGCTGTTACAGAGAAAAATATCTTAAACGAAAAAAAAAAAAATCCACAGAAATACCACCCCGACCCTATAGAAACAGCAATGGCTACTTGACTCTATGGTATTCCCTGTATAAACCAGTACCACAAATAGATAAAGTGCACTTACAATGGTTATACCTATATGTAAGTACATATATAACACTGACAGAAAAGTCAAGTGTTGACTATAACTATATTCAACCATACCTACATCCATAGCACCACTCTTCGACATCCCACTAGGCGTCAAGTTTCTTATCAAGTTCCTGCTCCACCTCGGTATCCATTTCCCCCTCCCCACCCCCCACCCCCTCTCTTTATTCTATACACTCAAAGCAATCCTGAAAATCGTCACCATCGACAACGTCGTGCCGAAGGACGTTTTCGGTACGACCATTAAAAAGGCCATAGGGAAGAAAAATGCGATAACAGAAAAAAATAAAGCATCCAACTATCCTAATCTATAAAAAAGAGTGAGGAATCGATCGTTACTTCCTATTAAACAGTGGCGTGAAGCCACGATGAGTCAGGATGGCCAACGACGAGGTGTTAACTGCCCAGTCACGACGCACATGTTCGACCAACAAAACGGGACGCCATGGCATGTCTATGGGGTCCCGTAGTAAGTATATATATATATATACACATACAGATACGGTACCAGCACGTTATTCACATTGTATACAGATAGAAATTTCTGGCGGGAAATTTGAACTGATGACAGTTTATATACATGGATTGTACTTGTATGTTATATACAGTGTTTATATATATATACACAGTACTATTCGTACTTGTACGTAGATATTCTTTGATGACTTTGCTGGGAGTGCAGTGAAGTGTCGCCTCAGAGGTTATTGACATTATTGACCAAATATTGGCCGGCACTACGGAAATTGCTGGCTCTGTTACGCACCTACGCACGTGCGTACACAAAACCTCCCTCAGTTTCCGGTCTCTCTACCAGAAATCATTCGATCTCTAATCTCTCAGTGATCTCTTATAAAATTGAATAACGAGTCCAGCAACGTGTCCAATTATCTTTATCATTTTTCCATTCTCTCTCTCTCTCTCTCTTTCATATCTTCCCAGAAATATAGTCACTGGAACGCAACCATAACTCCTACGGATGATCACTCGCCTCCGAGTGCATATACCATTTAACGAGTATATTTATCGCTTGGAAATGGCGAGTCGCTGGGAAACTAATTAAAATCTATCATGCGGCAAAGGGAAGGAGACGTCGCTGACTTCCATAGTAATTCAAGCAACGCTTCCCGTTGCGACATGTTGGATATAGACGTGTGGTACCTGTTACCGCGTAGTAACTATCGCTCTTTCTCTTTTTTCTCTCTCTTTCTCTCTCTCTCTATATATATATACTGTCCATCTGTACATGCGCCCTTATACTGTATACGGATACAGTACCTACTACGTTGCGTACTAGAGAAACAATATCTGGATAGGGAAACAACTATATATATATACACACATATAATGGGTACAGGTTAGGTTAGGATACGATAGAAGCCAAGCACAAACAACGTGGATGTTCAGGCAGCCACGTGAAGATAGTCACACACTAGGGTGCTGGCATGTGTCAGAGCGGAGACACGGTGGGTGCCCCAGGTCGGAGTGTCGCGAACGTCGAGGGCGTCGTCGGGGACCGTGACTGAACTGAATCTGCCCATGAACACCGACACCGGGCCGTTTCGCAGTCTGAAATGGCACATGGAAAACAGTCTTGAGGTTTACTATACTATTGGTGTGTATATATATATATAGAGTTGTGACGTTACCGGTGTCGT
This sequence comes from Pachycephus smyrnensis, assembly GCA_030142225.1. Lineage (NCBI taxonomy): Eukaryota > Metazoa > Arthropoda > Insecta > Hymenoptera > Cephidae > Pachycephus > Pachycephus smyrnensis. Next base: position 88,306 of record JARQST010000088.1, on the reverse strand, counting down.
ATGTAACTGGAACTCCTGTGTCGTATTCACTGAGAAACTGTATATGCGACACACTCCGGGTTCATCCGTTCCTCAGGTTCCCGGAGGATCTTCCGTTATGGTGTAGCTAATGGGAAATCGTGATAATTATTTTGCTCGTTGCTTATGGGGTGGATTAGTTTTTTTTTAATTGCCAAATTAATTGGAGAAAATTTTGCTAGGATTTATTGGACCGATGGTATTCGTCTAATATGAATGGGAATATACTTGGGGTAGTTACTTGGGGAATTTTGAATGGGGTAAAATCTTGTATGGGGTTGATGCCGTGGATGCTTACGTAACTTTGGTTTCTCTTTACTGCGACTACTTGCTCATTGCTTTTCGATGCTGTAAATTCATAAACTACACAACTTCGAAACTACCTATGGCTTCGCGCTACCTGTCTTTCTTTAATGATCTATATATGTATACTAGGCTAGTAACAGGTAGTAGCTGTACCTACTAGTAGCGCACCTTCTTCTTCTTCTTCAACTCCACGAAAACCTCTACCACGGTAATCCGTGCAAATTCCGTCACCTTGCTTTAGCTTTCATTTGTGTGTGTATATATATACTATATATATATATATGAACTGTTGGTCGTGCTTGCCAGAAGGCAAGAAACTCAACTCCAGGCTCCCGATAAATTCAGCAGTATAGTTGCTTACTGGAGGTAACTCCAGGAATTCCGTGGACAACATTTCTGAGCAGTAGCAGCCTGGAATACGTATACAGGGTGTTACCGTTAAATTAGAATAGCTGTCTAGTGCAGATAAACACAGTATGAATGAAAATATTTATAATTTAATCTTGACGAATCTATATTGGATTGATTATGAATAATATATCGTTTCAAGCTTATCCGACAGTTTTTCTTTGACTTTGATAAGACCAACGTGGATTTTCGAATTTTTTTGGAAAGATCCGTATTGTAACATGGCAATTGAGTATGCATAGAAAGTAAGTGGACACGGAATGAGTAACGAACTGTCGGCACTCAGAATGTGTTGAAGGCGCCCAAGCACGTGAGCTGAGAGCCGATAACGGCCACGTGGCTCCTTCGTATTAATTACGATTGTAAGTAATTATCATCGATCGAGCACGTACCTATGGGATACATCGAGTGGGACTTATGATGGACGCTGGAAAACGTGCGCACGTCACTCGCGCGCGCCACGTACTTGGTCTTAGATACTTCAGTACATATAGTCAGTACGTGTGTGCAGTATGATAACACCATCTTATATCCAGACAATGAACCTACGATAACAACGAGAATAACTGATGGATAAAGGGGCATTAAAATTTCTTTTTTTTTAATTACAATCATTAAACCATTATACATTAATGGTCGGGCTATTAATTTGAATATATACAGTCTCTAGTGCTAATAAAATGTTAAAGGCTGGTTTTCATTGCTTCTGTCATTAAGCGATGATTGTAGACACTCCGATATTTCGTGTCTGACCACTTTAAGGAGTCCACGCTGAACGCGGATGGATGACGTCGTTCTGACGTATGACGTAGAAAAATAAAAGTGATGAAGTGGCAGTAAAAAGAGGATTCATAAGAAAACGGACCTTAAGGCTATCCCTCAAGGAACGTCGCGTTGTTCCGCGTGGGATACGAAGGTATATGAAGACTCGTAACAGCGGCGACCAAGTCGCTGGATGGTTTCGAGTCTCTTAGCTGAACTTGAGGGCTAGTGCTATTCTTGATTAGCATGCCCTGGCGCAAGGCACACACGGTGCACGTGTGCTTCCATGCATCAGAGCTGTGATGTTGCACCTATGCGGATTCTGCACCGTGCAACGTCCTCACGTTGTTCTGTGTCGCAAGGTGCATTCTTATGGGGGGATTCTTGAAGCCGTGCGTGCACGGAACGCGATTCTCTTAATTTACTCTAGGAGAGATGGATGGAAGTTACTTGAAAAAAATTGCATTAAAAAATGCAGCCACTATGCACAAATTTAAAAAAAAAATTGATTTACATTTTATAACGTATCTTTTTTAATTACCATGCATCCCATGTCCATTTCTCGTAAGAATTTTTTAAGGTGCCTTGTAACGCTTTTGCGCGGCAAATTAGAATTGACGTGCAGGAGGGGTTGAAGGGGGTGATTAAAAAAATGCATGGATTTTGTAAGTCACGTGAAACCTTTTTTTGATTGATTTTATATTTTACAAAAATATTTATTGTCAGGCAGCACGTGTTTATCTGTCATAAAGTTTTCTCGGGCGCGTCGCTTCGTTTCTGTCTCGTAAGTGAAAACTGACGTGCACAAGGGGATGAATGGAATCTAGTAAGGGGTTGCGTATACGGGAAACCCGAGGACGATGAGACACACGTGAAGGTAACAGACGAGACCGAGGTGGCTGTGACAGCCTGGAAATTACTACTTGACGACGCATATCTCTCAGCTCGTGTTCCGTTCTGTTCCGCTCTGTTCTCATACTCGGTTCCGTACCCTGTTCCCTTCTGTTCCGTTCCGCGGAGTTCCACATTATATGCCACAAGTTCAAACCACGACATGAGCCCTACTGTTCTCCAAGCGGGGAAATTATATTTCACTATAGTCCTGTATATATATATATGTGTATATATATATATATATATATATATATATATATATATATATTGTACATCTGCCATTTTGAACTCTGTTGGCTTCGTTTGTAGTACATTGCAGTACAGTCGTACAATGAGATTGAAATTAACTTCAAAAGTATTGCTGGACCACTTGAGACAGGTATCGATTACGTAACGGCATAAAAAAAGAATTAATTCTTGGATGGTACCGGTTTTGTAAAGACAAAAATTATATATATAGAAACGGTTGATTCGAACTGGAATTTTCGAAATTCCAAAAGTGCCTGATCAGGGGTTGAGTAAAGCAACGGCGCTCGTTTTGCGCCCCGTCGGACACAAACGTGGGTTGACGTGGCCGCGGCTACTGGATTTCACCCCTGGCTACACTCTCCAAGTCGCCCCGCCTCTCCCCCTGTACCTTTGCCGCCATTTGATCTGCCCCCGATAGTCAGGAGACGCAACTCAGCCGGAACATCTCGGGTCTGGATGTACCGCTGGATGCGGAAAAAAAAAGGAATAGGATCATCACGTGAGCATCCTTCTGTTTCTGTTAGGGAGGGTTCCTGTGTGAATTTAGAAAATGCCGCCGTGACGTCGCGACGCTATACGCGTACTCGTCGATCGATCGGAACGACAGCCAGTGGATAATAAAGATTTTTTCAAAAATTGTTTAAATCAAAATTTATACAAAAAATGTTCACTTCAATACTATCAGGCAGTAGACAAGTATTAAAAATTTCAATGGTACGATAATAATTATAATTTCCATATACGTACCTTTAAGTACAGTCATACCCCTAGCAATGCTTACTCACGTACCTTAATCCAATCTGCCCAGCATCTCATATTTATTTAAATAAAAGATACAAAGGATAAGCGCCAAATAGGAAGTGCCTGACAGGTTTATGTCATTAGTATACCGAAGCACTTGAGAACTGGTGTTAATTAACAACCAAATGAGCAACCAACCCCCCCGCACCCCTTATCGCCAAGAGATTCCCAACGATTCAGCGTTACCTTTGAATTTTCATCGTTGAAAGGTATCAACACCCTATCACCCTGTCCCACGTCACACATCCGACACAGTATCACCAGGGTGTCTAGAATTCTAAAGTCTCAACTCCAAAAGCTACCCCTAACACAGTGAACCACCCCTTGCACCAACCGATCATTCTAAAATAATTTATTCCAACGTTAATTTAATTTCTCAATCAAATTCTATTCCCCCAACCCTCAATTGATAAAATCGTGAGATATTAAAATAATCATGATTTTTTAAAATCCCTAAATTGACAAGAAAAAAAAGTATTTTAAGCAAAATCAGTCTACCGAGTTAAGTCCTTGTTTTACTGAGCACAAATAAAGGAAAGGCTTGCGTGCCGCGCGGAGCGAAGTCTACTTGATTACAGAATGGACGATAGGATCTGACACTGGGGCCATTTGCATGGCTATCAAGATGCCGCTTATGTATACGTATACCATATAGATATAGATGATCGTATAAGCAACGTATCCACGAAGCAATGTAGGTGTACCCACCCTTAGCCAGTGAAGCCTATTAAAACGAGTGACCAATTTCGTTCTGATTTACGCGCTTTTATTCCGGCCCTGTTATTTATCGCGTAGACCCTCCGGGACGGCACGTGGTGCACCCGGAAAGCTTCGTTACGGTGCTGACCAGGCACGTACTTATACGAGTCTTCCGTGAAAAAGGGCCGCGGGTCTTGGTAAAAAGGTACAAGAAAAAGGATTAAAAGAAAGAAAAAAAAAAGACAGTGAAGTAAGGGACGAGAGGATGAGAAATACAGTGCTGTAGGATTTTCTTGTTTTCTATGTATACATGGTATATACCTGGTGCAAGGTACTTGCTGCGATTTGACTTTTACCAGAGAAACTTGTACTGTTCTCGCTAGGTAAATACATTGCTGTATTTCGAACTGGATACAAGTACAGGATTGTTCGGTATTGCTGCTGCTGCCGAAAGTATTCAGTTCGCTTGTCCTATTGTCGGCGCGAATCGGCTGCGAATAGGGGATGAAAAAAAAAATATTAAAAAACCTTGTTCCAATTCATGAGCTCACGGGGTCCAGTGGGGTCCTTTCTACAGGTCGTCTACACGGGACAATTACTATGCACTTGTCATGCTAATCTAAAGCTAAGGAATTTCGCGCGTGTTCCTTTCTTGGTGTTACTTTTATGGTTACTTGTTTTTTGTTACTGTATGGATACTTTTAGGGTAAAATATAACATTGGTTAATGCGAGAGAATAAATTTTGTATTAAAACATTTTTTGTTTTAGACTGATTTTTTTAAATCATTTTTTGGGGATTTTGCAAAACTGCGTTTTGGTCGAGATTCTCTTCTTTTTTCTTGTTTTTTACAAAATATATATGTATATGTGTAACGTGCTTACTGTGTGCTCTGCTAGAACGGGAATGACGACTCGATCCAGAGGAAAACGTAGATTTGATCTCGTTCTCAGATTATCGAAGCGACAGACTAGTTTTCAGACTAGAATCTGGCACGCTCTGATTTCCATACAGGAAGCACTGTAACAAGAAACCACCCTCCGTTCCTCCATTGCTGCTCTACAACCCTCTCGTGCTCTCTTAGTCATTCTCATCTTGTGGACCAGTCTCTCTTTTTATTACGTCACTCCCTCGGAACCCCAGGACGCTACGGAGCAGAGCTTAGTCTTAGCTTATCCTGGTGTATTATTACCTCTCCTCTCTTGCCAGGTATATTTTAGAGATTCTCTCTTTCTCCCCCTCTCTCTTTCTCTCTAGCACCAGCAGACTCCATCCTCTCTCTTACCTCTACGTATAGCTATGCCCGTACTGTTATTATTATTATCGTTAGTTGTAGCCCTGTTACGCACAGTTGCTGGTACTTTTGGCCAGTCGGTTTGGTTTTGCTACCCTCACCACTACACACTCCCCTACTTACTGTCGGGGTGGTTTTGAAGGTTCTCAATGCAGCTACCTTGTACATTGACATGAAATTGAATAAAATGCTCCAGACAGGGTAAATAAAAAAAAGTAATAATACAACCCTTCCCTTGTACAGTATCAATTCTGAACAAGACTCATATCTAAATTCGTCAGTCTGGTAATTTTTTGTTTGTGCAACCCTGATACATCTCAAATTTCCATATTTCACATAAAAGCTAATGATTCCTCAATCGAAATCGAATATCTGATCCAGACAGTAATATCGATTTTCCGTTATAATAAATTTCCCTAGTGATAACCTTACAGTGAAATTCCCTAGCTTCCACGGTGAACGCAAAAGATCCTAATCAGTATTAGATTCCTGAGGAAATGAGGATCTCTGAGCGTAATCCGGGTAGGGCAGAAGCAGGAGCCGTGCAGGCAGGATCAAGTAAGGGTGGGGCTGAGAGCACAACAACCCATCCTGTATATATCCTGGACAGGATCGCCCAGGTGCATACGGTGCGAGAAAACAGGGGTACCACAGTCTAAGGGGAGGAAGGGGGCTGGAGGAGCGTAGAGAACTCTCCCCCCCGTCTAAAGGTGGGGTCCTGACTAGTTCAGGATAGGTTAGGGGTACACAGGGGGAACCCAAGGGAGTGTAAGGACGCTGCTACCTGAGTCCTGTCGACCCAGGATCCTCTCTTCCCGGTAAACTCCTGGGCGCCCAACTGTCTACCGATCCTAAGGATCCTCCGACGTCGCGTTCCCTCAGAAACCCCTGTACCTTACTACCTACTACTACTACCTGGCTACCGTTAGAGGTTCTCATCCGGTCTTCTTAAAATACATTTTTTTTTCTCCCTTTCATCTTACAACGATCCGCCATCGCGATACTCTTCACGAATTCCATCGGTAGCCCTTGTACCCCGGACACACTGCATTCCTGGCAAATTGATCCATAGCGACATTCTGTTGATCTGTCTTCTTCGGCATATCCTTAAGGTGCCTCTCCATCGCTTCGGAAACACGCTTTTTATTGTCCTACTGCTCTCTATCTCTTACTTACTCGCTTGCAAACACATGGACGGAGATAAACCTTCGGCTTCGTGTAAACTCGGCTACCGGTCTTACGAGGCGAACTGTCGAATGGGAATTTACTTTGTGTTCTGTGTTAATATTTGAACGGGCACTGTTTGTCGCCTCAAACAGACCGCCGCTCGAGCGACGATGACACCGTTGACACTTTGCGTCGGATTTTTCGATGATTACGGATAAGACAGTAGAAGCGTGCCGCGCGTCGGAATAAAAAATTATTTTTTTAGTATTTTTATCAAGACAGAAAAGGCATTTTTTTCTCATTTTTTAAATATATATATATATTGATGATAGGACCTAGGACCTTTTGATACTCAACCGAGGTACACTTCAGCCGTACTATAAATGCAGGGATACGGTTTTATACGTGATTTTAGAATGGGACTTAGACCCCTTTTACTACGCATTCAGGGCCGCAGTCAGATATACCAAAAGAATATTATTTTATTCTTTACTTGAGGTTATGTATCATGCTATAAATGTCCATTGGGTACGTCATTTGAATCTAGGTGTTATCCTTGTCTTATTGCTGGACATATCGTTAGGTATTGTACGTACGTACTACTATAAGTACCTAGGTATCCACCCCAGGGCCGTATAGAAGGATAATAAGGCCCTCTAAGAAAAAAGTTCAATCCACATGTATAAAGTACTCGAAGATCCAACTCGTTAGGCTAAAGACGAATATTGACGTATTTCTATATAGTAGTCATATTGATTTATCACTTTGGCACAGCAGATCCTTATCTTCATACATGAGAAATCGCGTCAATCACATGGCACCCTATTGTGGACACGATGATTATGTCAATCCGCGACAAAATTGACGTGTAGGTAGACAATAAATATTTTTTTTCGACAAATCAATTTTTTTCAGTATACGCCACGGTCTTAGTCTAAGAATTTTTTGGAAATTTAAAAACTCAAAAAGAAACAAGGATTCAACAATTTTTAGGACGTCTCAAATATTCCCCCTGACTGAAGTCCACGAAATCGAAAGTGCGTGCCGGGGCAACGAATTTCGGAATTTCTAGGGTCCTCCAACGCGATACAGAAATACGAGAAATTTATGATAATTAGAAAGTGGGTCGACACAGACGCAACAAAAGCCGCCGTCACTTAGACACGGTACTGACACGGCGCGGTCCCTTTTCGCATATTGTAAACTCTACTCGGCGCGTTGGCATAGCGACGCAGCGATTTCGCCCATGCAATGCCATGAATATTTATCACGAAAAACTTCATTACCGACCGAGCAAAAGCCGTGAAAAACGTAACTCTCGAAGTGAAAGGAAAGGAGCGGGTCAGGATCTTGAGGGATGTAAGAGCAACTTAACGAAAGGGTTAAAGGTCAACTGTGGAAAGGATATTCCCGTACAGCTATCTCCGTCTCTCTCCCACTCTCTCCCAGACATCCAATCCACCGCAACAAAGTAGAGACGCAACGAGAAAAAGAAGACAACAAAGGCGTCCCGTGCAAATAGACAACCTGTCCCATAATGTGTGACATAAGCGAAGGGAGTGTCCTTGAACGAACTAAATAGAATTTTACACCTCGCAACGATAGGGTTGACATCCTTCAGCATTAATGCCACCATTACGAACAAGTTCCAACGTTTATAAATAAAATTAGACAATCGTCAATCACCATTGTCCACGAACCCCTTTCTAGGTCAATACCACCCATAGGTACAATGGATCGGCCACGAGATGTCACTGTCGATCAGGTCCATACAGATTCTACAAGTACATTTAAATAAAGTCACCTGTTGCCATGACTACCCTATATGCACGTATCAGAAACAATGAACCGTACGATATAAACAAGATACCATACGCCTTATAAATAATGGCAGAAACAAAAAAATTAATTAAAAATTTCTTATCATCGAACTAATTTTTTTTATCAATTTTTTACCCTTGGATCACTACAACCGATCCGTCGGGGGTAGCAAGGCGTAAGATCAGCTCGATCTATAATATTACTCGATATATCTATATACATTGCGGAGATCCGAAAAACCGATGGAGGTGCACCAGAGCCTCTGAAGTGGGTGGAGGAGGTGCTCGTTGTGGCAGTGATGATGCTGGTGAAGCCCAGAGGATCGAAACTTCTTTGTCCGCTTCTGATTTGGCTTCTGTGGTAGTGGCTCTTCTGGCAGGAGAGAAGACAAGAACGCTGCACGAAGAGGGATGAAGGATGGGGGGGAGGAGAGGGTAGGAACGGTCGAGTGAGTGGGGTGGGATTGAAAAAAAATAGGGTGGGAGAGAGAGGGAGAGTCATTCAAGAGAGAGCCGGTGCCTAAGAGGGTGCTTCAGAATCCTCGCAGTATATACCGTCGGCTAGATTCTCATATTCGCGAGCTTTATAGATTTATTCCGATAGCGGGAAAAAGCTTGTGTTCCTCCATCTTTCTTTTGTGTGTATATATATATATTCTGTATATATCAGTTATATTGGACGTATAGATATATTGATTGCTCCTCTCGATACGCCAGAGTACTGGCTGTACCATGCCAGGGATATATCTATAGCTAAATATCCAATGGAGTACACTCACTGGGATATTGGATACTGGCAAAAATTTTTTTTTATCCAATAGGAATATTTATGTGACGTAATATCGGTACCAAAAAAGAAAATCGGGATAAAAATTTTTTTTGACGCGGATGGTACTTATTTATTATTGTGTTGATAAAAATAATGGTAGCGTTCACGTGGTTTTAGTGGTGTACCATGTTTTTTTTCATGGACGCGTTAATAGTTAATTTAATGAAATAATTAGGGGATTTGTGGTATATAAGAATTTTGAGAAATTCCGTTAGTCGAACGTCCGACGTGACCGCCTGTGCGTTCATTGAAATCATCGAACACTTTGGGTAACTGAAATCTCAGCATCCACCCTCCCCCACTCTTGGATGGTGGCTGCAACAACCCCTGGGTCCTTTATACAGTCCTCCCTCTTTGTCCCACGATACTTCTATGTCTCCTTCTCTCTTTTTTCGCTCTACTCTTTTCGTCCCCTGTGACCACCCCTTGTGCCTCGTGTACAGGAGGGGGGGAGGGGGGTGCAGCTGCAGCTGCGTACCGCGACCAGGTGTGCCCTTTCTAGGCCCGCTTGCAATGCTCCCGCAAGGGTAGTTTTTCTGCGATTTGCCAAACAGACCGAATATGGTCTCCATCATCGGTATTGTAGGCGCAATGGTGGAAACCATATTGGATTTTGAATATTATTTTTTTTGATTAAATTTTTACTTTGTGGAATAATATTCTATGGATTTTTAATACTGTCGATTCACGTGTTATAACAGTATGGAAGGTTATTGGACGCGAAATACGTTAGGCATTATTTATTATGGCTATTTTCATGAAACTATATATGTAACTAATGCGTATTAGGTTGGTACCTAATCAATCTACGTAAACCTACCTGTACGACTGTGCATTAGAAAAGTGGCGATGGAAAAGGAAATTACGGAAGCGACGAGCCTGCCGATATAACGATAAGCGAACCTGGTTAACGCCGTCACGCCGTCATCATTTCCACTTCCAGTTCCACTTCCACTTCCGTTACTGATTTTTTCATCATTCTCTCGTTCTACCTTTTTTTTTATTTATTTACGCGCCGGAGGCCTCACCTAAAAATTCGACCTAGCCCATCCTTTGCGTCACGATTTACACGCTTTTACGTAATCTAGAGATTTCTTGTATTTTCCGTCATTTATAGTTTATTTGTATGATTTAGGTAAAAAATATAATCTAATTACTGGTTAAGAATGATGCTATAATAAATCAAAGCTTATTCCGGAATCGGTATAGCTTCTCCGGAAATCCCATCGAAACGTCATAGCCAGGGATCCGTGGATCGTGCGAGCATCATACCGCTCGGCTGAGCGTGTTTCCCACCTGAAACGGAAGTAAGGTTCCCCCTGCAGAGACAAGCCTACCGGAACACCGGAACCGGAAGGGCGCGGAACCTCCGCGTCGCGACGAACACACTGCTGCACACGGACTCGCACTGATTCCCCGATGACAGGACGGAGCCGTGTTGTTGCTGATTAGAAATTTTTTTTTCTAATCAGTAACAAGTTCAAAGGTTTAATGAATAAGAATTTTATTACAGTATAATACTGGGTGATGGGAAAATTATTAATTTTGAAATTATTTGTGATAGGGAATTATTAATCAGTTGGAAATATTCATTTTTTTTTATTTATACTGAAATCGCTATTAATGCCTGTCGTTAACTTGCAAATATTCTGATTAATGGTAAAGGGTTAAAGAAAACGTTACTGGTAGCATCGCCATTGTGAAAATTGGCTTTGCAACCTACCGCATTGCGGCCTAAACAAGAGGCCGCCATTAAGCCAAATGACTCGAGCGTGAACGACTCGTGATTAAAAGGGCGATTTATTATTGGGATACAGCCCTAAGGTTGCTTTGCCTTCGAACACTATGGAAACATCGAGGATTCGTATTTTATTATTCATTTATTTATTTGCATCCAATCCTTTGTGTTATTCGTTTCGCTATCTATTAATCTTACGTGAAAAGCATTATTTGTTTGTTGTATTATTTTTTATTATGAAAAATATCAATTTTGACTGTTTATAATAATCGATGCAGATATTGTCAATTTTTTTTGTTCACCAGTTACGTATATTAGGTCAAAAAATCTCAGTGCTGACCAACAGTCTCGATTTCATGGGAATTCGAGGGTGCAGGTGAACCAACCTTAATTAACATGACGCGCCGGTATTCTATGGGAAATCCAAGCAGCACCTGCCAAAAGCTTGATTCACATGGGACTCCATAAGAATCACGGCTCTTGCCGTATCGTAGAGGTTATGGGAACATAGTCTCGTGGACTGGTTAAATACTGTCATTACCTAAGGAACATGTTGCTTCCATAATACACGGAATTACACGTTGGATTGAAACCTTCATACGAACCCGACTGTTCACCGTGTTATCCCTTCATAAATGACGTAAGAACATTTTTAAACGAATTAAAAAAAAGTTTGTAAAAATTTTTTTGGAAAATTTTTTTTTGAAAATTTCAATTTTTCACATTTTTTATATTTTTCTTCTAATCTATAACCCTTCGTGTACAAAGGGACGTATTAAGTCTGAATGAATTTTTTTATATTCCAATATGGCGCCGATATTCAACTTCTACCTATACAGACTTGACAATTAACTGTATGAGAAGAAAAAGGTCTGACAACAATAAAATCCAAGCAAAACGATTTACGTATGGATAATTGCCAAGTTATCACTTCCGGGGGCCAATTTAACATTGACAACGAATAAACCCCGTCGATTTCGAGTTCGATATTAACTCGGAATTTCCAATTTTAAAACAGCTTTGATCGATGTCCCGTTGACAGGTGGAGCAGGGCTTCCAGTTTTCAAGGGTGGGTTAGCGTAGGGGTGAGATTGCCCTGTCACCTTGACAAATGGTCCGAGAGCCAGAGGTACCTAGTGGAACGCGAACCGTGGAACCACGGGGGTGGTTTATATCACCTTAGAGAACCAACCCCCCCACCCCCATCTGTACACTCTCACGACACCCCCCACCGAAGACGCTATCATTACGTAGCAAGTCCACGTGAACTACCCACCCACTTATTCATCCCCATTACAACCCCGAATGATTAGTCATTAACTATTGACAGTCCCTGGCAAATGACCTTGATACCATAGACAATAGTTACAGCTTGCAAAATGGCGGATTTACAAGGAATTATATCAGACTGACGATTCCCTGAAATCACATATTCCCACTAAACTTTATATATCACAACAATAATTGTATTGTTATCACACGGAAAATGATAACGGCATACCTAATTAAATTTCTGGTACAGGCGGTATAATAATTAAAAGAAAAATTTATTAAGTAAAATAAAAATATAATAGACTACGTCATAACAATAAAAGAGTGAAAGCCTCAGCCGAGAACCATTTCTTCGTCACCTAATGGCCGATACGAAAATTATATATCCAAGGGACACGTGTCGCTCATGTAAATCGCCTTAAATTTGTTCCATTATCAGTGAATAGCTGTCGTCCAGAAAAAAAGGCAAATGTAACAAGCTCGTTACTTAGCATTAATGCGCGTACGTATTCCAAAAATATTTTTGGCATTGCCTGTCGAAGTTATATTTTTAGTTTCTTTTTGTATAATACATTTTTCGAATACCGTTAATATAACGGGTGACAGATATAACAAGCTCCTCACTTAACGCTAATGGCTAAAACGTATTTAGAATAAAAAAAGGTTTTCGACTTGACTGTCAGAGTTAATTTAAACAATTTTTTTTATACCCTCTTCTCTTTGACTTCATTTTTTTGCGATTACTTAGCCCAGTTACTTGGTCGCTCATTCGCTTACACCAATTCCATTACAATCTCTCAATCGAATGGTCACGCACCATTTACTTACGTATAGTCATTGGTTAATACTCGAATGCATAATAATGATAATTCACACCTGCGAATCGTAACGTCATTTTATGTAGAATAAAAAAACAATTTTTTTCGTAATCCGCCACAGTCCTACGGACAATGGAGAGCAGAATACGGATTCACAGGATATGTTTGTTCCGTGCGTAAAAAGTGTAAAGGAGACTAAAAAGACAAAATGAAAATAGTTTGACGCTCGGCTGTACGTATCAAAAAGTCGAAAATTACTGGACGTCTTCGGTGGCCCGTGGATGCCGCAGTAATTGAATCGGCCGAGGAAGAATCCCTACGGTTTTTACGATTATCATTAAACGAGGAAGCGCGTGACGAATCCCCTGTCTTCGGGCAGCTCCTTCCTCGACGTAGTGGGTACCCTTCTACAGGAGTATCGTTGTTACCTGGTGCAACCGAGCGTCCACTCGCTCATTACCAATTAGAGTAACATCAAAGGTGGCTGATCTCGCCTGCCTACTGTCTTAGCTATATATAGCAGACACTACATATATAAGGAGTATACCATAAAAAAAATCCAGTCGTATCCCCAATAATTATTTCACACAATATACCCAAACACCCGTTACGTAAACTTAGATTTTCCGCTGAAAATTACTTTTGTAAGAAAAAAAAAAAATTGCCGTCTCCCGGGATTGAACCCGTAACCTAACATTGATTAGATTCATGGTATAGTACCAGTTGAAGGGGTATATACGCAATCCCTCTATTCTAACGATCATAATTCACGTATTCATCCCCTAGACATATTGGCCCTTGTGTCGGCTATGGCAATAGCTAAAAATCACATTCCTGTTACCGCCCCTGGAATTAACATTGGCATAAAGGCACATTCCCACAGTGCGTAGCTCACGCGAGCGGACACGCATGAATGCGTAATGCCTGCGGACAGTGATTTCAACCCCTACGCACTCGACACCCTCCAGTACGTTATATTCACTATATGTATAGTACTATGGGTATAGATATATACTTTGTCCCATGCGTGTACATATGTGGACAGATGGGGTTCTCACGGCCCCTCCCTTCCTTTTTCACATATCCTAGACACCCACTAATGTCCCTCATAATCATCCCTGTTGATAGTGTCATTGTCACAACATGCAAACATTGAATCACGATAAACTGATTTCTCTCTGTCTGTCTATTAGAATCGAGTCGATTGCCGCTTATATTTTTGACCTAATTGTCTTGGAAAACGTATATACAGTTATATCTATGTGAAAGGATCATATACGCAATACACGAACACGTATGATCTCATGCGTTATAGACTTTATGATATATTGTGTGCGTGTGTATATATATATATAGAATGATCATTCTGAGAAACGTAAGAAAACAAATATAACCGATTTTCCATGATCGGATTACCTCAATTTTTGTTTTAACTGCTTAATCATTTTTATCAAGAAGATACTGCGAAGCTTTCTTTATTTACGTAACGAGATAATTTTTTTTCAGTCATTAATATTATTATTATTATTTTCATTCATTCGGCTCTAACCGTTGAGCAGCGTAGAAATTTCGTATTCGAGGGAAAACACTTTGTCAACGTATCGTCTAATGGTATCTCTTCTTATCGCTTATGCTTATCAAATGTAAATGAGTATATTAAGGGAGTTATTACGGACGCACCCGCTGTATTGTCGTGACTGTTAGGAGAAATGGAAAAAAAATAGAGTATATAACAGACGAAATAAAATCTACGTGGATAGATAATACGCAGCAAGGCAAACGCGTCTGGTTATATATTGATAGTAATGCATTGATAGGTTGTCATGTTTACCCGTGTTACACTTTTTCTTTTTTCTTTTTTTCTCTTCCACGATGTCATTAGTGACAGTGCGTTAGCCGTGGCACTTTGTCATTATTCATAGACTCGCGCCATTCGTTGAAGCGATAATGACGGGTTCCTAGGATCGATGACGTAGTCATTTTAACGAATGGTATTGCCGAAAACAGGACCATGCCTACTTTTCTTTTTTTCCCCCAAAAATTATAGAAATCCTGTTATTTTTTTTGGAATTGTCATTTAATATCAAATTTCTTTTTTGACTTGGCAATCAATTATCATTGCTTAATGACGGTATTAATTTTCAGGTCGGAAAGCGAGCGCAAAATGTTAAATCCAGAGACCGGCTGCTACTCGGAATCCGTGCGAGCATGGTAAGTAATTAATGACAATCAATTATCCGTATCGTCTGTCGATTAAATCATTTAAATATCTCGATTAAATAATTCCAACGAATATCCGGTCTATCAGTAACCAGATAATTGCCCATTGATAAAAGTGAACGATAAAATTTTTACGTTGAAAATAAATTTTTTTGTTCATCCCTTTTTTCTATGGATCCAAACAATTTTTTTTGTTAATAACATTATAACCCTTTAACAATCTAGTCGTTGGTATGGCTCGAGTAAAAGGATATTCCTTAATCAGCCACCAGGTCACTGGGTGTCGAGGTTAACGCGTAAGAGTTCATTAGTTTAACAGGTTCTCGTTAGTTTAGCACTCGACTCTTCGGGTAAATGAACTACGGTTATACGCGAGCATTTCGTACCGCTTAGGGGATGAGGGGGAGTGTTTTAACCCCGTGGAGAAGGGTTGGTAGGTTCATGGTTTACCTTCTACATTAATTCAAGACGATGTTACCAGTCGAAAAGCCATAGTGTAACAGTTTGCCAGTTCACGCGCTGGCCTTTCTAATCTTGACATGATCTTGGTTCGCGTGTCTTGTAACTGAGGAGTAGTATATATATATACATAGATACATATACATACTATTACCCTCTCACTCTCTCATTAACACGGAATCTTAATTAGATACAAAGCGCCATGGTGTAGGATCGCATAGAGGCGAGGGAGAGATCCGTAAGCATGGTGGCAAAGATTGAGAATCTTTGTATCCGCTAGAATATGAATGATGATAATGATACATTGTGTAGTAAAAAAAAGGACTGTGCGTAATACGCAATTCTTTTGTGTAAAATAAAATTATTATACATATAAAAATTGCGTATAGTGTGTAGAATGGGATAAACAAAAAAAAAAGAAAAGACCAACCCGGGATTCGAACCCTCGCCGTACGTGTAATGGGCTGTGTTCCTTGTAAGGGTGAATTTCTATAGGCTTTGCGTACTTGTTTCTGGCTAGCATTTAATTACTGTTTATTGTAATTACCGTCGTTATTCGCTATTAATAAAGCGTCGTAATTTGAACGAGGTCCAAACGTTAAGTTTCAATAGCAACGCGCGACGCAACGTGGCTACGTAAAATGCGCTCAGTGTTCGCGCGACGCGAAGAGAGACCGTCGACAATGACGCCGCGCGTCCTACATCAGCATTTTAAAACGAGTAGTTAGTCGACGGGCGTCGTGCGTCGCCGCGTCGCGGTGTCGCGCCCCGAGTACTTGATTCGCCGCGGCGACACTCGACTTTAATAATAAAATGTCGCATTGTCACGGAAGGGTCGTTTTACTCGAGGGTTGGCCTTTTTTTTTCTTCTTTTCCTGCAGCAGATTGCACGGTACGCATTAACGCGTGCTGAAGGTATTCCCTGTTACTTTATTTTTTATTTTTATTTTGTTTGGGATCTTTTTTAACAGTTTATGGAATACCAGGTAGATTTTTATATGAACTCAATGCAAACGATTCATTCTGGTTTTACGTTCTGGTTACTGTATATATAGGTTGGTCGAGGTGGGGGAAGCTGGTTTTTCTTTTATTTCCGTTTCAAGGGGTGGTATACCAGACGTCGTTAAAGAGCCACCCCTTCCTTCTCACCACCCCTCCACCCTATCGGAAAGGATAACTCGAAGGGTTCTCTAATGCGATTACTGTCGTTATCAGATGTCACTGCCACTTCTTGCGTAATGGCGTCACCTTGCTCATTTGTCATCACATGACGCAGTCCCCGTAACATGATTTACTTCCGTTTCGTTCATTCCTTTTCCTTCCATTTTCTTTTGCTACCCTCGTACAAGTCCTGCCCTAGATACTTACCCAGTAGACAGGAAATCTCCGCGAAAATCATTCCGGAAAAAAAACAAATGATCAACCCTAACGTCCCTATACAAAAAAACCCCCATTAATATCGTCCATTTTGATTTTTGGAGTTGAAAAACAATTTTTTTTACAAGCATCAGTAATGATCTTGGTACTGGACTATTTTTTCGTTTCTTTTTTTTTTGAAAAATCGCCACAGGGGGTAGGTCTGTCGCGTTTCTGGTTTCGTATCTTAGAAAGGGGGGTGTACGATCAGATCGACGACTTGCGTCAGGGGATGAAGAAAAAAAATTAAATAGCACCCACTACGTACTACCCCTCCCACCCACCCACCCCCCTGGTCCCATTAACGCGGAAAGAAAGTTCGCGTGTCTCACGCACGTGCTGGATAGTGAAATGGGGGTAGAAAGTATGTAAAAGGGCGAGATTCCAAGGAAGCGTTACAAAGGTTCGTTAACGTTTTGGTTAAGGCGTCGGGACGCCACTCCGACGTCGTTCGGTCGGTAACGCATTAGACGCGATTACTGCTGGTATACGATGTGCCTCGGAAGGAAGTACCGGAAATCCCCGGAATATCCCGAAGCTATAAGGGTCGAGGGCTAAGGGTGTGGCTATAAGATAGGACTGATTAGTACCAACAGTAATACGAGAACTACCCTAGGGGATCCGCAGACCGGAAAGTTCATCAAGTTAGATCTAGTGATTTATTTATCACTGAGAGACCAACCATTTCTAGGATAGATAAATGATCTATATAATTGTACTTGATAGGGATAATTAATTCTCACCATTCAAATTACCCAATTGTACAGGTTAACTGTACTTCCGACAATAATATTTTCATCGCGATTCTCCATTCGTCCGCCATTTTACTTTTCGCCTCATTTACACAAATAGGGGTAACTAATGACTCACCCCCTGACATTGCTTCCTCAAACAAGCGATAGGCAAAGGTACATCCAGTCATTGACTTGATTGCGCTTATTTTCAAAACTATCCACTCAGAGATTATAACCCATCCTAACGGGTGACTCATTTGTTTTTAACATCATAAACAATGCGTTTTCTCACCTGTATCAACACAGTACGTTTAAGTTAACTACGGGATATTATCATTGAAAAATAAGAATCTTTTATTTTTGCCAAAAGGATTATTTCTGCAATGCCTCTGGACGACCGTATGGACCATGACTATTTAAACTGTATGCGTATATATATATAGTATACGTATAAAAGAACTATATATTTGAAGTAACAAACAAATAAATAAGTGACCAAGGTTTCCTGGGGTCCCGTATAACGGCGTGACATCAGAATCCATGCTTTCGTCGTGTTCCTCGTGCGTAACCAAAAAAAAAAGAAAAGGAAGAAAAAAGTACAGACCGAAGAGCCACGCGTAGGAAAAAAAAGTTGGTCGAGCTTTATAGGGCCATAGGGGTTTCGTTATAGGGTTCCAAGTGGAAGAGAAGAAGAGGAAAAAAGAAAGAGAAAGACAAAACGTGTAGTAGCTACACGACGGGCCATCCCTACAAGCCCTACAGTTTGTCAAAGGGACCCTTAGGTCTCGCTTACAAGACAGCAAATTTGTCTCAGATAAGCAAAACAAACCCTCGAGGACTTCCAAAAGCTGTGTCTTTCGGTCCAGGAGTTTCGTCCACAGTCTTTTACATGATTAATCCTTTTGAGAAGTGAACGTAATAAAAATGGCGACGACTATGAAGTTCGTATAGGGTCGTTTAAAGTGACTCAAAGATCAGGTCCATGGTCCCTCCCCTCTAAACGATATCCTGGATCTTAGTGGATTCGCAGAATCCCATGTTACTTCTCAGTTTTAAGATCTCTCCAACGAGCATCCCGAGGATTTACATAAATTAGTCTTTATACGTTTCTCAGAATATCCAAGGGGTACCAGATGACGTATATTTACGAGTCGAAATAATGGCGAGGGTACCGATGGAATTTTTACTAATTTTTTTCTGTCTCCCTACACCTTCGTACGTTTTGGTAGTTGTTGACAGATTATTGTATGATTATTGAAATTTTCAAAAATCGATATTCAGTTTGCAATTTTACGTTATCGATCTTCGTAGAAACGTCACGTGAGAAGCATTCGCGTGTTTCAAGATGGCGTGGGTGGACGTTAGTCTCGACTAATAGAGGCGTTAACTCTCTAATGGATACCTGGGACGTCTCCTGAGTTCTTATCGATCTGACGATCGGTGCCTGATCCGGGGTCATCATGGTCACATCTACACCGTTGTCGATCTTCACTGAATACCTAAATCATTGTCTTCTTCTTCTTCTTCATCATTCTTTCTTGCTTTTATTTTCCATACGTCATATATATATATATATATTATACAGACACAGCATTGTACCTACCTGTAAGAAGGGCTAGGTACCAAGAAAAAAATCTCTTTAAAGTCTATTAGGTATCGACTATACTAAAAGGGACTTAAACTCGACAAGTACAACAACCGTTTAATAGAGTCGCGTGTACTTTACATAAGGCCCCATAACGAATTCGCCTGAAAATCAAAAGAGAGTCGTGTTGGGACTTAGGATCGTCTACTCCTATACGCCTATACGTATGAAAAATGATAGAGCATACGATTAAGGCCCCTATTTATCGACTGTGCTCGACCGCTGGGACTTACCCCTGGAAAATTGCGAAGACCAGCTGCGCAAAAAGCGGGCCCAGCTGTGCAGGAATCACTAGGGTCCAATACCGGTACCCACTCCTCCCGTAACAATCGATGAATTCCTCGTTACCGCAACAAGAAAAATAATCCGCCATATGCATTTTCACGTGTATACTAAAATAAATCCACAAAATGGCGTAATAAAGAAAAAAAACGTTTAATCGTACCACGTAATATTTAAAATATCCCACGTCTCCGTGGAGCGTCGTGTATCGAGGGGAGAAAGGGCAAAATAAAATACGCCACGTTAATAGCATACGGTTAACACAAAACCCTTAGAGCAGGGAGTGGCGAAGGGTAAACATCGTGTAACCGCTGGGGACCAGGGGTGAGATAGGGGTTGCTGCACGCTCCATAAACGATTCTATAAATATTTTATTGGCCTGGTGATATGATTTTATTAAGCGTCCTTACGTCCCATGGAATTCTAAATGAAAATTCAACATACACAAAAGGCAACAATATGGATATCCATTATTATTACAAATAACCACTCGGTGTGTCGTTATTCTCGAAAATGTCGATGCGAAAGAATTAAATAACATCCGGTTAATTAAAGGCAGCCACTTAGTACCGTTGAATGCAGCTTGATTGGCGGAGACCCGTAACCGGCTGCTAGTCAGTCAGTCAGTCAGTCAGGTAACGTCCTGGTCGAGTTAGCCACTCAGTCAACATCATCCGGACGCTGAGTTATGTCGAGGGCTCCGGCTTCTTTTTAACTCGCCAATAAATCGGGCCCCGTTCCGAGGATCTTCAGGATCCACGCTGATATAGAAGGACGCCGGTCGTATGGGCCTCATGCAAAGAGGATTCTCTACGTCTTCAGGTAGCAAACGCGAAATTCACTACCTGCCCACGGGAGGTGCGAATCGGCTCGTTTGTCCAGTGACTCGGCACGTTCTTATACCATGGGGCCCCCCTTTTACATCAGGGACCGCCGAAAAAGGGACTTAAGTTGGGTACCCCAAAAATGAATTTTCTTGTTACGCTCCTTTTACATCTCATATATATATATTATATCTCCAACTGCACGCTCCCACCTGCCATACATAGATACATATTATAGATATAAATATATGACAGTATAACTATATATAAGTAGGAGCGTCGCGACGCGTAACGCCTCGATTAATTTACGACATTGTCGCGACCACCATAAACGCTTTAATCAATGTCATCGGGCCAATTTCCGATCGCCGTTACCTCCATCCCGTCCTGCAACGTTTACAGCAGCTCCACTACGTGTCTGGCACATTCGATTCGTACCTCATCTCCTGGACGAACTGTTGGCAAATAGGTAGGTACAGAGGTAGGGATACAACCAACCTAGACTTTCACGTCGGCCATCATTGTCCAGGAAATTGTGCGCTACGCGATGGAAGCGTCATCGCCGGAAGTTGCAATTTATCAATTTGAACAGCACGACGTCGATTTGTCGATTTTATCGATGAAAACCGTAATAAGGGTGTCGGAATTTTTCTACCCCTTCGCCGTAGGTTGTCTACCCTTGATTTAGACTTTTCATAGGGTCAAAGGTCAAATTATAAAAGATTGACCTTCGTCGTACCCTACCGTCATTTTATCAGCGGGAATAATGAAACTGTGAAAGAAAACAAATCGATGGCAATTTAAATATTTTTTTTCATCTAGAACTTTCGAATCTTTCGTTTTCTCTCGATCAGCCGCGGGTTACGTATTTTGAAATGCAAACGGACTCAAAAAAATTTAGTACCCGCCCTGCCTCTTGCTCAACAAGTTTAACATACCTTTTTTTTCTTTTCGTCTGTAACGAGGTTTACTCTTAGGCGCGCGTGGGTGCTTCATAATTACTGAACACCTTATATACGTGCTTCACGTGGGCAGCTGGTTCTGTACGTAATAAACGTGAACGAAGTGTCGAGCCAATTGCCCAACTCCGAGATACCCGTATACCTATGTAGTGTAATAGCGTTCCAGTCTGTTTGCTAGAAAGTTCGAAAATTCGATCAAGAACGATCCAAGGGTCACGAGGTACTCAATCAAGGAGTACACCAGTAGTCCTAATTACTCGTCAATAATTACTCCCACACCCCCAAGCAGTAAGTACTTAAAGAAGTACAAAAAATTACTTATACAAAAATTAAACTGAGCACCCAGTACTATCCTGTACTTAGAAATAAAAGAAAATGAATAAAAAAGAATCTTAAAAAAATTTCCTACCTTATCCAGCATATACACTAGTAATATACCGTGTGTCCATTAATACGTCAGTATGTCCAAACTATCTGTCACCCGTTACGTGAAGTCATTAGCCGTAGAGGTATCCATTGTCTTTGTGAATGAATGAAGTGAATGAAGGCTAACTCCTGTTTAGTAGTATCTAGTATGTGTGTATATATATATACTAGACTAGTACGTGGTCATATAGATATCAAGAGTATAGTAGCCGTCTACAAATAGTAGTACGTACCATCCGTTTCTAATGGCGTGAGCTTCCAGTGATTTCATTCATGAAATTCACTCTGTGGCAATGATCTAACGGCAAGTTTTCAATGAAACTATCGATAGCGAATAATAAAAGTTTCATCAATGCTACTAGATGGTATTGGTGGTTAATTAATGTTGTTAAATAACGAATCCACGTGCCAGTATAGTGTATAGGAAGGATTTCTTTGGTGCTGGCTTACGGCTGTACACTTCCAGTACTGTTCCTGTGGGATAGAGACTAGAGGTATTCCTGGATTCCAGGAAAAGCCAGGATAAAGTCGTACTTTAATGGGAGAGCCGAGAAAACCGCGGCTTCATCAAAAGCCGCAACACCGCTGGAAAATCGGCGATTTTCACCCGTAATTTCAGTCCCGTCACGTGACGCCTATTGAGCCATTGTTTCAGGACGCAAAAACGCCGACGCATGCTGCCTACATTACTTCCCGTTACTGGTTAGTGCTTGATGCTCGTTGCTGTACAGCTTCGTGGTAGGCTGTTCCTTGAGATCTTTTTTTTTTCCAAGAAAATACTGTGCCTGGGTTTTATCGATGTATGATGTAATTTTCACATATTTTTATGTTATAAGAAATTCATTGTACGAGGACGCCATCTTTGGAGTTTTTTTTCAAATTCTTATGTAGATTCTAGAAATATTTTTTGTATTGTGGGTACCTTCTATCATGCTCCTGGTGACACTCCGGGAGATTGGTACACCTGATACAGGGTTGCAAATAGTGATTTATTGCTCACCTGAAGTAGGGAAATAAGGGTTGCTTGGAAGAATTCTTCGGGTGTATCTAATCGGTTTAGCTGAGACACCTGTGGATGAGGAAACCTGCCGAATCCTAGGTAGGGATCTGGTGGTCATCTAGTACTAGGTTACCTGATGTCTGAACTGTCCTTGCTCTTGTCCTTGGTGGGTCAAATCGAGGAATTATGCAAATAGGAAAATTGGCAAGGATCGTTCACTGCTCCTGATGACCTTGGTCAATATGGGACCAGTTTGTCGAACGAGTGTATGGTAGGTCTAAAAAATGAATGAACAAGGACAGAAGGAGAGTCGTGAAGACGAGAGAGTGAGAGAGGCGGAGAGGATGAGCGAAGAGAGAACCAAGGCGTCTAATCTGTCGGCAGTGATCAGGGCCTATATCGATGATGAAGTCTCCGAGCACTTTGAAGTCCCACCGGCTCGCAACAGGGGAGCCCACCGCCCATATCCTTCATCCTGATCCTCATCCTCATCCTCATCCTCATCTGGGTCCACTCCGTCTGTCGAGGTCCGTCCGTCTGTCTTAATGTCTGTCAGAAACTAAAGCGTCCCGAAGTAACAGTCGATGCTGATGGAAATGCTAATGATAGCCCAGAGTGAGAATACTATTGGGAAGATTCTTGGTTACGCCGCCATATTGTTTCTAGAGAAAAATTTTAGGTTCGCACGAAGAATAGTCATAGTGAAAATGGAAAAAAGTCACTAGATAAAATTTGACAAGTATTTTGTGTAATTTATCATAATGCTACTTTTTTTTCTATATCTATACCAATACTTCACGCTGGTATTTTTCGTGGTAATACTTGTGTTCTATTTATACAAAATGGCTTCCTGGACTTCTCTTACCGGTGGTACGTATGGCCTTACGTAGAAGCAACATGCCAACCGGTATCATTTATGACACACAGCTCTTCACGGAAGGGCCAAAAACAGTGGGTGTCCGATTGGGGCAATCTTACAGCCCTTGCCGAGAACGTTATCCAGGATGGTGCCTTTTGCTGGCCAAGGTCTACGGTACCAGGTAGTCCCGTGGTGCTCACCATGACTATATTGCTCTCGCAGAAACCCTTGTCCAGGACTTTCAGGACCTTCGTAGGTCATAACGCAGTAACCCAGCGACCCTAGACAAAGCCAGTATCATAAAAGTGTCCACCCGGGCAGAGGCCGTTTTATGACTGCCGTACTAGGGGATGGGGGGTCGCAGGTATCGAACGAATACTTTTGCAGGGTGTCGTTTTTCGCTCCCAAGTGTCGACAGACCCGCCACGCCTACCAACCCCAAGAACTTGACTAATTGCCGTTAATCCAACTTCCCTAGGATACTATATCTTCACCCCTCTCCTGGAATATGGAAAAATTATTTTCAACCCTCCTCCTCGAAAATTATCGTTTTTTTTCTCCAAATTTCGTCTAATCGTTCTTTAATGTTTTGACAATTATTTGTAAAGAATGCTATAGTCCTGTGTGGTGTTATATTCAAATATACTTTTATATATATCAAATAATATTATTCATAATAGGTATCGATTATGGCTCGATAATGGGACAGGGGGTGGGAATCTTGAGTAAATAAGAAATCTGTCTACGGTTTAGGGGTAAAATTTCTAAAGAGCACCCTTGTGTTCTCGAGGGGTTTTTAACTAATCAGCCTGCCAGGATCGGGTACGGTAAAAGGCGTGATATTCATGGGCAAACTAGGGTGGTGGGGGAGGGGTTGGCACCCCTGCTAATTTTAAGACAATAGACGTCCCGAAGAGACAACAAGATTGTTTTGAGTCTCGCTAGACAAACTGATCTCTTTACAAAGGAAAAACGATTTCCTTCAACCCTCTGAAACACTGCTTTACACCATACTAAAACTACCCCTGTGAGACACTGTCGAAATGGCGTCTCACTGCCGCACAGGGTTTTTCACCTGGAAATATTTTCATTCCTTTTATTTCACTCTGACCATTCACACAATACCCAGGCTTGCGCGTCCATCAGTCATTGCGAAATACACGACCGGAAATGATTTGCTGACCGCTCTCTTTTCTTTTCCAATCATTTTAAAATATTCTCCAGCTACTGATTCAGTGACAAGTAACACAAAAGCAAACGATTTTCCATATAAAAATAAATATACCGTACATACCACCAACTTCCCCTGTAAATCATAAACTGTAATCATCCAATGATACATTGATAACAAAGTTCATCATTCAGTAGGAAGTTACTGGTATCTATCAATCATTAAACTTCCTGCCCCCCTTCCCCTTCCCACTTGCCATATATTTCAATTTAAAATTGCAAACATTTTCCATAGACAATCCATACAAAACATATACAGTCAATTTATAATAAAAAATAGTCTATACGAACTTTATCAGAATTATATTCTACAATTAGTTTAGATATTATTATATGCAATATATTGCAATTTTATTTATTATATTCAAGTCTTCTGCAATTCTCTTCACGAGTTCCTCTTATATTCCTTCCAGAAATTCGCCATCCGATCGGCCGCACGCGATTTCGTTACAGCTCGGTCAAGTCGCGCTCGCAAAGCAAACGATTTTCCAGAATGCAAGCTAATGCAGGAGCGTTGCGACGCTCGTGTCGTCGGGACGCACGTTGTTAGTGCTAACTGACACCGTGTTTGCAGTAAGCCGAGACTACACGATGCATGGCACGATGTATGCACACGGGCGTACCCACAATACACGTGTAAACATCAAGGCGCGACACACGCCACAACATATCTTACACGTTTGTCCACATACGTGTACATTCTCAAACCCAGCACCATTACCGACGTCGCGTACGTTGCTCAACATTTGCGAAATTAAACTTTCCGAGAAATAACGGTAACGGGAGATTCGTGAAGGCGACCGCTGCCGCGACGGAATGCGACGCCGCGAAAACGGAGCAAACGGGCGTCCTTTATTTAACAATTATTTACCTCGTTTTTATTTGTTATATATATTTCTTTTTTTCCCCTCCACTTCTTTTTACTCCTTGTCTTTTACATTGAATTCCTATTATGTTTACTTGTGCACCTTCGCGCATCGCTACCCCCGACGCGTGGCGTCGGACTTCCTCGACGCATCCTTTCTCTATACGTACGTTCACTTGGTTCCGCTAGAATTTTTATGACTGTTTTTCTCGCTTTTTTTTCTCATGGTAGAAACTTTGTCAGAAGTTTCACACTGTGCACTTACGTTGGCACGTGCACGGAATATGGAGGACAGATGCGTTTAGGATATTTTGGCCATTCTAGTGTCTTTTGAACTTTCTATACGCGTCCCATAGGGAATTCTTTGAGGATTCATTAAGAAAAACTTCCGTGTCTAATTTGAGACTGGTTGGTACGAGGTTTTGGTGATCGTATAATCACCTTTATCTTTCTTTTTTTTTTCGTCAGTTGGTACCCACTGGTCGAAGTCTTCCCTTTTTTTCTATCTGTAATTTTCGTTTTTTATCTAGTTTTTTTTCGTTCTTTTAGTTTGTTATACTGTTGGTGTGTAAAACGTGCGTACGAGAGCGAAAAAGGAACGACACTACAGTGAGTTGGTACACGTATTAGGTACCTACTCAAGCGCGCACTCACGGCGAACTCCGAGAAATCGTAACTTGCCGTGTTTATCGCTGCGCGTCGTGCTGGTTGGCGGCCCTAACGCGAGGAATGGCTTCTTGCGAGCGGCGTTAAAATCATATGGGACTTTTTTAAAAAGCTATAGCCTACGGGGCCTGGACCCAACTCGCTGACTGACCATGGCTTGACGTGTTCCTCGAGTCCTGTAGAAATAATCGGAGACGTTCCAGTCGAGACGGTGAGACGAATGAAGGAATCGTAACTCGTTGCGAGTGAAATTCAATTTGTCAATTTTGAATCGCCCGCGCTACGTATAGGCATATGTAACGAGGACTGTCATTGGCTGAAATCTTTTTCAACGTTCGTAACCTCGATACTCGATACTACAATACGTGGTATACGCACTACTTCTCTTTTAAATCATATATCGAAATACTCTTCGAGGTACAGCTTTTTCTGACTCGAGAATTAAAGGAACTCAACGGGCCTGAAAACCGGCCAGGAGTCTTCGCCATGTTGGAGGGCCAAGAGTTCGCGGTGGGGCCGTTCATCAGAGGCAACTTGTCACGCCGCTGGGCATCGGGCATAAATTCTACTCCGTAATGTGACAGGTCCTCGCTCCTACCCCAACGATCCTACAGGGTCCTGGTATACACCCACGTACCGGGTGTCCTGAGAAGGAAAGAAAACGTTACTGGAAACTAAAAAGAAAATTTCGGTATATAGACAGAATACAGAGACAATATCAAATTGGTAGAAAACTCTAGATTCCATGGAAATCCAACCGGAACTTCATAGGGTCCGGTACCGGAAGTCTCGAAATATATATACATAATATATTTCTGTGTCAGATAATAATGTCCTTTGAGGGAATTTTGTGCGATAGATAGGTTGTGTCCTGTCCAACGAATCGCGTTGTGGTCGCTTCCTCCTTTTCCGCCGGAACTCGATAGCAATCGGATAGTTCACTGTGACACAATACACGTTAGTATATCTATATATAGTGACTCCTCGTAGAGACATACAGACACACGACTATGTACGTATACGCGTAGACGCATGTATTGGTACATGGGAGAAATGCCGACGGTACCGGTATCCGTGGTGGCCACTGGTACCAAGCCGCAAAAGCGACTTAATGTCCCCATTTGTCCAGAGTTCTCCGGAGGCGATTCATCTCGCCCTTTTGTGCACGACGTGACTACGGTGTCCGTTCGTTCGGACAAACGGGAACCATCCTCCCTTGCAAATGGTACCAAAGCTACGAAATTAACCTACCACCTATCCCTGTCCCGATCCTCACCCTTGGCAATGGCTAGGGATGGTTTATCTAGGAGGGGGAGAGGGGAAAGTGGAAATTAGATTATATTTAGAAAATTTTTTTGGGTGTAACGGGAAGGAAAAATAAGGGTACTTTTTTTATTTTTTGAACAAATTTTGGTTTTTTATGTCTCGCGTGGACTCTGGACGGAATTGAAACGTTACACTGTCCAAGATGGCTCGTAACACGTAACACCCACACGTGACGATGGTGCCTGAAGAGTGGCATTAATCTCCGTACAATACTGGGCCCCGCTCCATTCGTCCGATCCTTCCATCGTTCCATTCTGCGTCGCCGCCACGGCGAAGAGTCTTTACGGGCCCCGCAAGAGTCTTCTTAACGCGACGTCATTCCTCAGCATTCCCCAACCCCTGCTTTCCCCTCCCTTCTCATCATTCTCCAAACCGAGCCGTGACCAATCCGGAATAAATATTGCCGATTATTAACTCTGGGCCTTGGAGATGGTGATGGAACGAGTCAACTTGTACCACGGGGCCTGATCGCAGAAGAAGAAGAAGAAGACGAAGAAGAGATGCGCTCGTGGGCTCTTCCCGACGATGCTTGAGACGTTAAGTGGGGCCATTAGCGGGGCCCTAGACTCGACAGTGCCCTATGGCATTCCACGGTTAGATACTGATGGGCCCTATGGGCCCAGCAAGACTTGATTTCCTTCAGCACTCATATTTAAACCATACACGCGCCTATGAATCCTAAACTTTTCTCTGACTTCGCTAAGGGTAGCTGGACAACACTTCAGGGTTGTATTACTTCATCATCACAGAAACCGCCCTTAGGTGTTAACACGATCTAAAGTCTCGTACAAACAACCAACCTTCGGGAAAAACACTACGGTGTTAACATCTCGGGCTGAGATTTATCTCCCTGTTGCTGAGAGCGACAGACAAGGACGACCTCAAGATCGGAGAGAACATCAAGCAAGTGCAACGGAGACAGGACGAAGACGATGAAGAGGTCCCAGAAGAGGATGACTAATGTAAGAAAAAAAAAATGTCTACGCCACTCTAGGTGACCCTGAAGAGATAGCACAGACACCACTGTGTCCAGGTGTCCGGGTCTTGATCAGCCGACAAAGGGATCGAAGGGATAGAGGCGTTAAGCGACGCAAAGTCATGCCGCGTTTCGATGGACCCCGTCGCTATCTCTTCTGCGTGCAAGAGGAATCGGACCTGGTGCCGGCAGCGTTTTCGGTCACGAGGATGGGCTGTCTTGGTGGGGACCATGAAGGAGGAGCAAAAGGGAACGACGAGAATCGACACGAGGAGATGAAGATGTCACCGGCTTTGAACCACAAGGATGACCCCCGCGACGAGTCAGCAGATTCCAACGTATTCGAATCATCCCTGGTACTTGTGGTCCTTCTACAGCATCTTCTTCTTCTGTGCTCTCCTGAACTTGTAACCCTTATCCTCTACCTTCTAGAGGGCATTTACAAAATCTTTATTATACCTAGAAACTCTGTCTAAAAATCATGGTTATTTATGTTAATTCAATGATCTTGTAAATCATTCATTTTTTTATGATTTATGTAAAATGACTAATGGACCTGTAGTTCAATTTTTGGAACGCTGTACATCTGTTGGCAAGTGTACACTTTGATTCTCTCTCCGTCCAACCCCCTCCTTACAGATTTTTTTCTCTCTCTCACCATCGCCACTTGTACCACGCGTACATCCGCTGTTATCACCCCCCGGTGCACGCGTCCCCTGTGGAAGATTAAATTTACACATGGTAGCGCCGAGGAACACTGTCTACCCTGTTTACCCGGGATGGTAAATATTTGATAGGTACCTCAAACCACCCTATCGATACTTCTTGTACTAGTATCTCCAATGCCCCTCGATTCTGGCTAAAGACTTCATCAGCATTGTACCTGCATTCTTCATGATCGATATGTTCCTCCATCCACTTTTCTCTAATTGTCAAGGAATCGTACAGCCCTTACGCCTTTTTTGATATTGAAATAATCCGATTGATTGAAAAGATTGAAAAGATTTTTTAAAAAAGTTGAACAAGATAACTCGATTTAATTTAAATGGCTACCCTATATTCTACTGTACGGTGTCTACGTATAGATATATTACTGTACTATAGTGAGAGACACGTGTATATTCATAGCAGTCGTATTTCTAGGACAGTTACAAGCGCCTCTGTACGCCACGTACGTACGGGGACAAATCACGTACAGGAAGCGGAAGTCCATCTCTACTGCAGCGAGACAGAACGGGCGCGGGTCGTTCCCAGGGGTTAGGAAGGAGTGTTGGCTTGGACAAGGGTGGCTGTAGTGGGCCTGCTGAACTCGCCGAGTTGAGGGTAGGATATGGAGTTGAGATCGGGTACCGGAAGTGCCGTCGGACCGGAATCCATAAAAACTAGTGTGGAGCACGTTACGCGAACCACTGAATCGCTTGGCAATATCTCCGGGTTGCTCTTCCATACTATGGGATAACCTTCTGGCGTAGGATCCAGGATCCTGATCCAGGATCTACGAGCCCTGTTTCTGATTCAGGAGGCAAACAAGGATTTCCCTTAGATATTCCAAAGGAAGTGAGAGAGGGTTGTGCAAGGATTTGACAAAGGAGAGTAAATTAGAAAAATGGCGAATAAACAAAAATAACCAAACTGACAGGATTGGGGAGCAATTTACGAATTGATCAGATTTTCTCTCTCTCTCTCTTATTGTATATCACTAGGTACTACTGTACCAATTCAAGCACACTCCTATCCACGCAATAACTATACAACTTATGTAGTAAATAAAAATCCTGAGTTAATTTTCACGGACAATGGCGACCGTGGTCAGAGCCACTCCTGGGATATAGGGGTGGCTCTTTCATTCCTTCCTCTCACGATCCGGACCCAATTCATAAGTCTGCTTATCTCCATAGCCACTACCTAACCATTACTCAGAAATACTAAAGGAAAGATCTTACTGCGAGTTAAAAAAAGAATTCAATGATAATAATAATAAAATAATATAATGCAAAAAGTTGCATTTTATTACTTTGTAACGTCTGCACAGTAAAAGAAAAAGTAATCTTGCCAGTTATCATTGGGTATCTCGTTAGTTCAATAAAAGTGCATCGTACACCACTCTAGTCGATAGGAATGAATTCCTCGTAGAAGATTCCCCAGGTGGTAGATCTCTCTACCAAGGCTGGAATCGAAGCAACGGCATAGCCTTGGGTAATTAGGGGAAGCGGATTTTTCATTTGTTGGGCGTCATTGAGACTCTGCTCATTAGCCGTTGGCTCCGACTGCTATGGTATAGCGTGCACCTAGTGCACCTTCCTCTGGTTGGCTGACGACGCTCCTGGATTGGTCGGGTCGAATAACTGGCGCGGTTGCCGAGTAAGGCTGATAGAGGCGCATCCTCCTTCTTGCACCACCACTATATTTTCCCTCTACTTTAGTCCGCGAATAGCAACGCCGCCGCGGGCGCGCGTTCCTAATGAACCGTGTAATAACGTCGCGACGCCCCGCGTCCTTGCGTGCTCTTCGCAGTCGCTTTTTCTCCAACCGTCCTATAAAGCTCCATACCAAAGCATTGACTCTGAATTTTCATTCTCTCTTCTGTCTCCTCCCCCCCCCCTTCATATTCTTCTGGTAATAGCACCCCCCTCCCTTCCTTCGAGACGCTTCAATTTTGTTATACTATCGATAATAAAAAGTATGATAATATTTTATACACTGGATAATAAATCTTTATGGCTTGTTTCTACATATAGATTGGATAATTCGAAAGATAAATATTTTTCGTCCCAGGTAGATTCGAATACGAAATTTTTCCCGTCTTTTACCAAGTCCTACCTTTGTACAATTGTTTTGTTGTGTTTGAAAATTTTCAAATTAATCCTACGGTATATGCACTCAGGAGTAACGTGTATGTAGATGATGAACAAGGACTGCGTAGAGCTCAAAGAAAAGGTGAAAGCCCCAGGGGCGATAATACTCAAGCGTCCCGACGCTATCCGTCATTTTCACACCTCACGTAGACAGCCCGTAACTCCAGGTAGAGCCCACGGCCTCTGTTCAAGCGTTTCGTTTCGATAGGAAGCGGCGGCGCAGTTCCTCGCGTGTCGTCGCGCCACAAAGTTACATGCAAATTACCGCAGGTAGCAGCAGACGTATATAATTAGACGTTTCGCCATTTGGCAGTGCTGCTGTTATATAGGTATATACGAATTGAGAACTAAAGAAAGACACGGTAGCAGCAGAGGGAGAGCCCCCCGTCCCCCCGTTCCTGCATAGTAAGTGTAAGCGAGCAACGAGGAGTCAAATTGTCTTTTTAAAAGAAAAAACAAAAGTCAGACCAGTGAACAGAAAATGGATGAGACAAAAGGAAACCCGAAACCAAGAACAAAAAAAATAAAACAAATTCTTCCCACCGTATTCCGTACTCTATACAAAATTCATTTATATAGGGTATCTTGAATACGCATGGCGCATATACGTAAATTGCGTACGTACGAGCACCATATGGAACGTATGAGGACTCGCGTTTGAGAACCGAGAAAGATCACGGAGAATGATGTCTCTATAATGCGCATCCAAGCACGTATCTTAATATCAACGTGAAAGGTTCATACGTTCACGTGAGTCACGTGTGAAGTCACATACATCACGTCCTCCTACCCTGTCGACCAGACTTCCCCTGCACATCCCTGATCCTCTGACAGATCTTTTTTTTCCTTGTTATTCTTATTCCACCTCTTCCCCCCTCTCTCTCACCCACCTCATTCCTCCTCTCCCACTACTCCTCCACAAGGATGATCTCACGTATGCCTGGTCCAGCGTCACTAATTTTATTTTCTCTCTCCTTCGTCCTCAGCCTCCGCTTCAAGTTACTGGACCAACACGCACGTGCGCGAGTGCGTGCTGCTTCTATATATCCTCTAGGAACCTAACAGGCTTAATAGGACAGGATGATAGGACATTAATAGAAGCACGTACAGTCCAAAAGGATATTTTGAATATGAGGATTATCTAGGAGCTAATCACGTATGAGGACACGTGGAGCGAAGGCAGTGATGTTCGGATCGTTAACAAGCCGCCATTTTGTTTTTATCTTTGACAGAGTTCCAATTCCTTTTTTTTCGATTTTCTATCAAACGCCTATTCCGTACCAGCGAAATTCGATACACGGGGAAAGTGGAACCCGGGCGTGAAAGCGGAACGAGTTTGAAATTTGGGAAATCACGTGATCCGTACGAAGGTGGATAGTTAAGTAGCTAGGGTTAGGTTAGATTAGGCAAGGATAGTACGAGACGGTATAAAGAAAAAAAAAAGGTGCGAAACTCTTATTCTTCTTCTTCTTCTTCGTCTTCCTTCCTTTTTCTTCTTCTTCGAAAATTGTCGCTCCTTCTATATCTCTGACGACACGCGGTCCACGCGCGTAGGGGTATCTCGCCGTCGGATTACACGGAATCAGGGGCGTAGACACTTTATTTATCACCCGGGCGTAATTAATAGAAGCCATAAATAAGGACATTAGGCATAGGAACGGGACCAAGAGGGTTATCCGAAACGGTAATATTAAAGAGTAGCACCATAAATCTATCTATGGTATATACCATAGTATATAGAAATCCATTTTAGTAGTAGTCATATATGTACATTATTACGTATATAAGATATGAAAATAAGAGAGAGAGAAAAAAAAGGATCGTGAGTCAATGCTACTATAGTCAGGGTGTATAGCAAAGGGGCGAAAGGCCACTCGAAGAACTCAGACGAGCGTCTGGTGTGTGTTGCAGGGATTGGAACGCGACGGGCAACGTGCGCGTTCAAGAGTCCTGGCCGACGTGAGCGCCTTTCGTTACGGCCAAGTCGAACCTCCTCTTCAGCGACGAAGGATCAGACACCTTGATTGTTTCGCGCATCATGGTGAGTCCCATGGAGTATAGCTATAGATTGAGTAGAGCGTCGTTATCCTTGCCGGAAACGGGTAAAAGAGCCGGAGTCGAATTTTTTTTCACTACCACCCTTATAGACCACCCTTGGACCTACGAGAGACATATTCCTTGATCCTAACCTGAAACGTCTTTCCGTAACCTGGATCGTTCACGCTCGCCTTTTTAATGTATCATCGTAGCCGCACGGTGATCGGTATTTTACTATATAGATCTTAGGGATTTTTCTAACCACGTGCATACCGATCGTCCTCGAACACGTAGCCCATATGCATAGTCTCTCTCACGCCGTGACCGATCATCTCCGATCGCTATCGATCTTCGGGATTCGCACCGCTCGAAAACGATCGATCGAGTGTTTTGCCCCAGTTTCGCCTGACAGCCGATCTGCACGCTGTATTCGCCACGGATCTGGATAAACTAAACTAGCCAATTCTCAAACGAACCTTGCAGAAGATTCGCGAAGGGATTTTAAGATGAAAAAACGTGAAATCGGTCGACGGTATTTATCGTCAAGATGGCGAACGTGCCTGGGAGATTATTTTATTAATTAAATTTTCTTTCGACTAAAGACACTTGGTAAGATTTTGCTCCTTTTTTTTCATCTCTTGACTCTGGTCCGTTATCGGTAAATACAAAATGGCTTCTACGATACGATCTTCGTGGTATCTTATACCTAGGTCGTTCGGCTAGGCTATCGATTGATACGTCAGGTGGTTAGTCGAGCGAAGGGATGGTCTCTTGCAATTCGAATTTCTTCGAGAGGGAAAGCTCTGACCTGATGGATGCTGGAATGTGCCAGATCATCCCAATGGGATCTCTCCTCTATTTCTATTGGCCCTGGCGACTAGCCTTGGTAACAGAACCCTGAAGACTCCGTTCGAAGATACCCTGGTGGACGACAGCTATGAAATCGACGGTGATTGGCTACTCCTGGCTCGGTTTCGTCTCACGAATCTTTCCGGGCATACCCGAATAATCTGAGTCAGATCATCCCCACGGGACGAGACTGAGCGTGGTGAGATTTTCATTTGAAAACTCACCGTGAATTCGGCTAATTTATATTACGTAATTATTTTATTTATAAAATTTACGTTGTAAACTAATTATTGTGATATCTATGGATATCGGGCTCTCTTGTCTTTTTCTTTTTACGGGTATAACGATTTCTCTGGAACTCTCCAGGAATTCTTTTCTCAAAGGCGTAAGTACGCCCTAAGGTCTTAACGCGCATTCGTGACGGCGATTTTCCTCGGTCGCGGAATATCGCTGATTCATGGAAACAACTCCTCCCACGAGGCTCGTCGAGATTAACTCGTCAAAGATGACATGCACTCTGCCTTGTAATTTCAGGAGGATACAGGACTAATGGGTTATTTCAGGTAATTAGTGGCAAGGAACGGTGCTAATGCAAAAAGGTTCACCGAAGCACGTGAAGTACAGCGTGTACAGGTCTATTCATCTCAGACGCGCCAAACAAATTTGACAGCTGTCAGCCAATCATTTTGGTTAACCACAGTTTCGTAGGATTGTGTATGTAAAGTCGCGTTCAGCGACCATCGGTGAATGACGAAGGAGGACGGAAATAGCGCGACGCCCACCAAGTCGGCCATATTGCAATTTAATTTTGCAGCGAAGAAGGCCTGGTCCTTACGATTTCACTAATTTCCTATACCTGCCGTGAGTGCGAGGGAGACGTACTTATGCCCTATCGCGTGCGCAAGACAAAGACAGACGCACTGCTCGCCAAAATCGTCCTGTCTTTATCAAATTCGTAAGTGACACCCAATTGCACGATCGCGTGACAGCTGTCAAATCTTATTGGTCCATTAGAACTGAATAACTCTGTAAATGGATCTGGGTTATCAGGCAATGAAAAATTGTCAAAAGTTTTTTTAAGTTTATTTTCAAAGTCGCATTCAGACCTGATCCTATACTAAAATTGTCGGGTTACTCCACCCAGCGCAGTAATCCCGTACTTGGGCAATCGTCAACGCACCGCCGTAGATTCATCGTAATTTCGATGGATGGGGCCTCAAGGCCCTTTGGTGTAATAAGCGAGTCACTTTGTCCATTAACACGGCGCAAATTGGTACTTAGTGTACGCCATTGGTAAAGCTACCGGTTGTAGCCATAGTGGCCAACCAACTAATGATTAGAAAGTGTTATATTTGTTCGATTCTTGGGCCGGATTATTAATAAGTCCCCAAGTATACGTGCCGGGGCCTTAGTACGTGAGCGCTCTACTAGCTGTACCGACAATTCTTTTTTTTGGCTACTTTCTACGTGTCGCAACGTAACTCTGTCCAACGTACCGTAGCGAGCGCTAATCGAACTGATTTTTTCTTAATATCACTCAAGGCAAGACTCTTCCCAACGTCGAATATCGGTACTTGCAAATCAAGAATCATCGGGCACCGTCATTCGACCATAAACATTCAGGAATCATCCCCAGGAGGTCATTTCGCCTTGTTCGGGTTGAGGCCTCTTCGGGAAGCTAACTGTTGAGTTTGATCTGTAACATCCTCTTGGCATCAATTTAATCTGGTGAACTTTTAGGATTCTGCGAATAGGTTAATTGTCACTTGGACCACCTGGAGGGTATTCGTCACCCTGGGGGTCTACATCAGCAGGAACGTCTCGGGCTGGAAATGCTTTTTAGACACGGTTCTCAATGCGCGAAACGATTAAAGTCAAGCATGAACCAAGTAGCTGAATCTTCATCGGAATCGTCATTCAAGCTGGTGACTGAATCCCAGAGTGTTCATGATTTTGTTGAGTTTGAAAGCTAATGAAACAATCGGATGAAATAACAGTCATGATGTGGCTTAGTGAGAAAATGATCTTAGGTTAATAGATATATATGTGTCTAAGTGTATGATTACGTGATTAAATAATTTCGCGTTAAGGTGTAACCCTGTATTTGGTAATTAAGACCGGTTCTTAAGTGCTAGGCTGATGACGGTTCGGATCGAATTGTTGTTAGGTTAGGTTAAGCCGTAAGAGCGACATCTTGGGTCCGGGATCTGAACGTCCAAGAGATGATGCTCTACGCGAAGATCAGTTAGGTCGTTCTGGCTGTGAGAAGTTCAGGAGGACTTGGATAGGAGGATGAGATCGGGAATGAGAACTGGCTAACGTAAGGCTAAGGAGGAGACATCATGGCCGTGACGTTGGGCCCATGGGCCCGTAGGCCCAGGACTCGGAACTCCGTAATGCCGAGTCACGGCGTGTAACGAGCTTTCGAGCTCTCTGCTCGAGAGGAGCTTCTTTCCTATGGCTGAGACGGCTGGGACTCTTTGTGGCCCAATCCTGGGGCCCGTCTCCCGGATGCTGCCTTGTAAGTAGACTCTGCTTCTTCTTCTTCATCTTCCTCATCCTCGTCATTCTATTTTTTTTCTCACTTTGCGCTCCTATCGCAACTCTCGCGTTTGGTCGTCGTAAGTCCCAAAAATTTCACAGCTTTCAAAATCGACCAAGTGGCCGGACCCAAAAGTCCCCACCACGTACCTTATACTGATATTGTAATCCATCGCGCATGATTCATCTCACATCATCTCGTACTCGTATCAGGAAAAATTTTTCTTAACTAATATATGTATATCTGGACCCAGCATCCTCAGACTCCTCGTCCCGCTAGGGTGGCGCATTTCGGCAGAAGCGAAGAAACGGACCCCTGGGGGCGTGAATCGCGTTCCTTGTCGGTCGGTAAGAAACCGAGGTAGCAAACCGACAGGCCGCTTCGTTAATTACTGATTTTCCTCGGTCCGCGTCACTTTTTAATTGATGCCAGAAATTAAACCACAGCTTCGGCCACACAACACTGTACGCCGAGGTCCGCGCGTTTCTCGCAACGTCATCCTCAGCCGCGCGCGGACCACTCCCAAATCTTTCTCATCCTCCTGGGAATCATTAGAGCCCTTAAATGGTTGCCAATAATTTTTTCGATAATTAAGAAACCTTCTCGCCGAGATCGAATCGAGCGGCGAAATATTTTTTTTAATGATTTTTAGGTTACGTTACGTACCAATCATCTTCGTATTACATTACGTACGTTTAATGATTTATTTTCTAATCTTATCCATACTCTCTCTCTCTCTCTCTCTCTCTCTCTCTCTCATCGTTCTCGATGAGAACCACTGTATACTACTCTGATGGACAGTTATCCAGGCACACGCTTCGTTTTACTCCTTTAAAGGTCCAAACCTCGAATGATCTCGCGATGCTGAGAAAAAATCGTTATGCTTTAACTTTCATATTAATTTCGGTAATGTTTCACCACGTCTGTTCATTGCACGTCGCGCAAGGTTAACGGTAGAGATACTTTTTCTCCGCAGACAGGTACACACACCTAGATCATATACCCGTGGGTACATGCTCTCCAGCCATAATCTTTTTCCTCAGCTTTCCGAACACCTCAAGTACTAGGTACTTGAACTATGGGCCTGATACTCGGCCTCGTCGATAGTGACAAACCCAAACAGAAAAAGAGAAAGAAGAAGAAAACAGTGGGCCTTTTTTTTCATCTTTCACATACTCCAATTCTCCTTTCGTTAACACAGTCAAGATTATTAAGACCCATCCTACCGTAATTGGGACTCATTTTGACATTTTTACGAATTCAAATTATCGCACGACTCGTCCGATTCAAGACTTTCGAATTGTCGATTACCAAATCACTGATCACTCGCTGAAGCAATTATCCACATGGATTAATTTCAGGCTCTGCTATGAAAAAGATGCTGGGTCCTAATGGGCGTGTAAACGGTATGATGAGATCCACCCAATTCGATGGATTCTTGGAATGGTCAGCATCCGTGTGTGACGAAAGCGAAAGACGCTACTTCGGTCGTTCTCATAAGTATCTACCTTTACGATACTTACTGTGTATATCAAAAGGGCCTTGACTAACGAACCAACAAATTACATTATACAAATGTCCGGATATCGTTTCCAGCCATAACGAACTTCTTAGGTACTTGCTGTCAAATAATATAAACATGACGTAACAGAATTTTTAAAGTACCAAAAAAATCCCTATCGTTATTATACAAGCATCAAAATATCAATATCATTATTATTATACAAGCACCAAAGTGTAATTATCATTATTATTATACACTCCTATAGTATACCCAGTATGTATACATATATATATATGGTTCTGAAATTCCAATAGTCGTACTTCCGTACGTAAAGACAGGAAGCCCAAGTCTAGTCGTGTCTGTCATCTCCTGGTAGTGCGTACTCCGCAGATTGAGATACTGCCGATGACGTGAATCTTTGTCTCTGGCTGGAACCCTCGTCCCCACGAACCTGGCTGGAAAGCGCGGAGTACCTGCCTAGCAAGCCGCGTCTCCGTCAGAACGGACTCCGTGCGGTAGCTGTCAACCACAGAAGTTCTCACCCTCGGAAAAATAATTACCAGCGAAGCCCCGATGGTAGTCGTACCCCCATGGCACCAGCTCAATCTGCCTGTCCCTCTCCCACCCTCTCACTCTGTCTCTCTCCCTCCTTCTCCCACTCACTCTGGCCATACTGCTCTTCCTCTCTTCTTCGGCAGCGACGGCTATTCTGCCAATCGGACGCGTGAACGGCTCGATAAGCCCGAATGGTTTGGCATTAATAAAAATTCATTTTGTTTCTTCGACAAGCGCTTGTCTCTTTAACTACCCCTATTTACCCCCCTCGTCCCTACCTCTCCTTCTCATCCTGCCTACCCCTTATTTTTTTCTCTCATTCCACTTCCACTCTCAATCACTTCGTACTCGTTTGTTTTATCTTATTATTCATCTTTCCTTTTGGGTTACTCGTAGCGAATAAAATTTATCCCCCGCCCCCTACTGTCTTCATTTTTTTCTCGTAAAAGGAATATTTTCTTTGTATGTCCATCCGTCTACCTCCACCCCCTTTCAACCCCCTTTTATTTTCGCTTCCTTCTTATATAATGGCGCGAGGAATACAGCCCAGTCGCGTATCTCTGATATGATGTATAGATAGATTGGTGCATTGTGGGGTGGGTTCAGGGGGTAGGGGGTACAGTTAGTATCAACCCCCCTACTTCGTATAGTCTCTCGACTTCTATGGTAATTATACCGAGACGCCACAGTGTATTTCGAAGGGTCGAGAATTTTGCCATCTCGGAAAAGCAACCCCTTCCTCGACAACCCCATCCCTTATGAGATTCCTGCGAGCAGGGTGGCGGGAATTAATTAGCGAAAGAATATATATTAAAATCGACTAATGAGCAATCTCCGCTTCGTCTGCTGGGAAAGACGCGATAATTGTCGTTCATCCCCCCGCTGCTCTGGGTAACTGGCGTGAATTCTTTTGAGGATGGAAAAAAATCCATCAACTACTTTTACGTACTTTAACTAATGGAGTCAACAAAAACAAGCATCGCCTGGAGTATCGTCATTCAGCGTTATTTAGTGAAATTACGCGTCACAGTGAAATCTCTGCTTACTTCGGGCGCGTCAATGTGGATCTTTGTAGGTAAATAATTTCCCCTTTTGAATTTTCCCGCGTTCAATTACAAATATGGCGCGTCAGCGACTTTTTCCTACCTCCGGGACGTCACGTTACCCGTTACAGAAATCATTCTGCCTTCACACCTTGGGACACTGGCAATCATCGACCTGTGAAAATTCTACCATCCTGTCTATTCCCGTGGGATGATCTCACCTCGTGTTGCAGAATGGAGATGCGGAGAAAAAAGAATAATATTGTCAGACGCGTACTGTGGAAATGATATCACGGTCGTATTACGAATTGTCCAATAGTTTTACGAGCAAGGGCGAAATGCAGTGCACGGGTTAGGTAGGTACTAATCGAACGATTGCTGCCTGCATTTATGCATACTCAAAGGGGACAAGCCTTTTATGTGCATTTTGTCCGATGCACAAGTGCATATAGAGGAGTACGAGTACCGGATTGCAGATTTTATAGGGACTTCTTTTTTTAAGGGAATTTTTAGTCGTGAATGGAGGTAATAAAAAAAATGGATTTTATCAAATCGATTGGAACCAATTGATCGATTTTGTCCTTCCTCTATACGCGCTTAAAGGGGGTCTGTATTTAGTTAATATTTCTTTCACTGCTTATGGGTAATATAAAGTACTAGGATTCTGAAGGTATATAGGGAATTTTAAGTTTGGATCTCATTCCTTTTGGGTGACAGAATCTTTCAAGTGGTATCTTCTTGTACTTCAAAAAATCACGTATATATGTATAGAGTGCTAGTTTCTTTTGTTATTTTTTGTTAAAAAATTATATAATTTTTTATTCTCCTCACGGCAATTTTAATAAAGATACCGAACACCGGGAGGGACTCTAAATAATAAAATATCCGACCGCCATTTTATCACTAGGGATGGATTTACGAGCAGCCAATGTACCGTGTAATTCGCCACTTGAAAACTTGAAGAATTATCGACAGCAGGCTAGAACGACGTTATTCATCCCCACGATGCATGCGTATCGGATTGGTAAATGTAGTATAAAAAATGGCGGAATAAACGTCGGGTGGAAATTAAAAAATGATGAAATCAGGTAAAGTGGTTGTGAAAAATATGAATTATCAATAGGATTGAAAAATTGACAATATCCCTAGTCGATAAAATTAAGGTCCAAGTCTACGGGTAAAAGATCCTAGGAATCCATCTTTTCGCCAGAATCATACCAAGAAAGGGAGGATCCTCTGGCGATGCCGTCACCGTGGCGACGCGTGGGTGTTTTCCTGGGTTCTCAGTCTGCCAGCCTAAAGTGACAGTCCACGGGGGTGAGCAGCCCCAGAGTATAAGCCCGGAGCCGGTTGCGAGTACGAGGGTTGCTTGCTCGAGGTCTCGCCTGATTGGCGGCCGTAGACTATCGACCAACCCGCGACCAGCCCTTTGTTTTAGCTACCACCCCAGCATCCCTTCGCAACGAAACTTAACGCTGATCTCACGTCAGTGAAACTTTCGGAATAATCCAATTACGTATTTTACGAAAAAAAATTCAAAAATAAGCAAACGTCAACGAAAACCCAAAAATTTGACACTCCTCGTCGTACTTAAAAAAAAGAGAATTTTTATTTCACCGAGTCATGAGAAAAAAGATTTTTTAATCGCTAAAATAATTCTTTACTGCTTTATTACGAGATTTATGCTTTTACCTCAAGAGCCAAAAAAAATAACTGTCAGCTTAATCACTCACTCGTACAGACGTACGAGTGCTGTACTCGAGTTCCAACGGTGTATTTATAAAAGAGTATACATCATGGAGTACTGACGTCATTATAGTACGATTCCTTACTGATGATGAGACATTAAATGAATTCGCGTCATTAGCGGTGAATCTT
Source organism: Pachycephus smyrnensis (assembly GCA_030142225.1). Taxonomy (NCBI): domain Eukaryota; kingdom Metazoa; phylum Arthropoda; class Insecta; order Hymenoptera; family Cephidae; genus Pachycephus; species Pachycephus smyrnensis. Next base: position 46,079 of record JARQST010000088.1, on the reverse strand, counting down.
TTTCTCCTCCTCCCCGGTGACCAGCATTTGCCGAGTGACGAGCATGGCCCACTTTTAATTAATAGAGTGTGCAACGTCGAATTGAAGATGGCGGATGCAGTGAGAGTGTCGGTATAGATTGGACCGAAAGATGAGTAGAGGGTGGGGGATGAAAGTGGAGTGTGGATGGTTTTAATGAGGATGAGCGAAATAAACCATTCACCATCTTTATTTTTTTTTACCTTGTCCATCGTCTCGTCTCGCCCTGTCTTTCGCTCCAGAATCCCTAGCCAGCATTCAGCATCCACTGACGCCACTGATAACGGCCACCAGAGGGTAGGTAGTAGGGGTGGTTACGAAACCGCGACGACGTCGACGTCTTGCTGGTGGAAGATACCGAAATACAAAAGAGAAAGTAATTTCCTTTTTCCAGTAATTTCTACTGACCTGTCGGAGAAAAGCAAAAAAAAGGAGTAAAACTAGGGGTAGCAAGGGTGGAGGTAAGAGGAGGGATGCTTCGGAGTAAGGGTTTCTTTTATTTTCTTCTTCGCTTTGAAAATGGACTGTCTCTACGCGAATGAAGGCCTAAGTGAATTTCTCAGTCAGGCATTACGCGTCACGCACTTTCACTATAACGAATCATTATGAATTAGTATCAATACGGATTAATTAAGGCAAGATTGATCTTAATGATTAAAATGAGATTTTTAAAGTTATTTTACAAAAATTAATCGTAATTTATATTTGGCGTTATCTGTAATTTATCGATATTGACTTTGTGTATGTAACTATAGGCTTTTGGCAGTGTCTCCTCATTTGAGTATAATTAGTAATCGATAATTAACGTCCTGGCATATCGCAAACGGCAGCACGTGCTAATGACTTAATTATTCGCGTATACCCTAATGGCATTCCGACACGTGCTCGTTGTCTTGTTTCACAGCCTAATCAATAATCGCGATTCACTATAAACGTGTCGATATTTCATAATAGTTTGTAGTGAAGGTTATAGACATAATGGATACCATTTTTTTCCCTTCATACTTTGCTTCCTTCATATTTTTTTTAGCAAGTCTTGCGCACTTGACGCAGCTTTCTGAAATGATCGAAATTATTTTTCGTGCAAAGAATGACGCACCCTGTTGAACCGGCAATTTTTTCATTTATAAACTGTGAAAAAAAATGGCAGAACTTCCTGTACGATTTTTTTTACTGTTCGTGAATCATCCCTTCAAGTTCAAATTACTGTCGAACGCAATTATATTTGACGAGATCAGTCTGGGAAGAATTGCGAAGCTACCCTGTATAATGATTTCCACCCCCGAGCTATAACCTCGTCATTTTCTCCGCTAATTAATACACATCACTCGCCATTGATTTGCTTCAGGCTTCAATTGCTCGATCGCCATTTTGTACGATATAATATATCTATTACCGTGAATGGTTCAAACAAAGAAAATTGTTTTCGAACAATGTATCTTTGGATCTTGAAAGTATTTCCGAAATGATACACGTGTTTTTCTTGCAATTTTTATATCAAGAATTTCAACGTGAACGTATCTTATAGCCACACGACCCCGTTTCGTTAGGTGCCAGTTTTTTTATCCCAGTCCTACCCCCCACCATGCATCCACGAGAAGACTCTTCCTTGGAAGCCATGATATATACGGAGACATTTTTTGGCAATAAACAATCGCGGCAACGGGAGCCAGCAGCAGTTAGCAGGAGCATTAGGGTGAATTATTTTGGCCACCCTATACATAAAAACTCCCATAAATCAGCTAAATCACGAGAGCTTGCTCCTTTGCCCTCAGGATGCGCGAGATCTTGTCTAGGGCACTCTTAAGGAACCACCTCTTGCCCTGTGTCCTCTGGGATAGATCTCCATTTGGATGCTGCTTATCTTAATCTCGAACCCAGTAGCAGGACGTAAATACATTCGTAATACGCCAAAGAGTGAAGTCCTTTCATGTAAAACAGCCCAAACGTCCATTCGGAAATACGCTTTCGAGATACTCTAGCAGACGGCGCACCTAGCGGTAGAAACCATAAACTACGCCGAGGGCCAGTCCAGATGAAAACCGAGAAGCCATTTGGTGGACGGACGAGATAATGCCGGGTTTTCATTACTCTAAGAGCCGATTGCATTTTTTACGTCTCCATGTATATACCATACGTGATTTCAATCACGATCCACTCTCTCCCATACGCGCCATCTAATCACATGTGTTCCACGTAATCACGTGGCGCTCCCCAGCGGACAATCCTCCCACTTGGCTCCCAATCCAGGGCGCCTTCTATTCTTTATTCCACCCAGTAGAGGGTTAGAGGGTGGCGGTTGGTGACATTCTCCTTTTTTGTTCCACTGGGGGCACCCTCTGCTACGATCTGGACCACATCCGAGGATGACGCGTTATCTCGAGTCAGCCTATATACTTTACTATAGATATAGTTATACTAAAGTATTGTATTATAGAAATAGGTAGGGCTTAGCTCCCACATAATTAAGTCGCAATTGAAAATTAATCATCGAAATTGATTCGTACGCCTATCCCCTGTAAGCTGAGACCTCCGCCAATAAAAAAGGAGCTGAGCTTTTCCTTTGATCTGTCCCGCTTTTCTCTCCCACTCCTCTTCCTCTCTTTCTCCTTCTCTCTCGCTTTCTCTCTTCGCCTACGTAACCAAGCTCCTTACGCCAATTATTTCTCGGATTATTATTCTTCCATCCAACCCCCACTTTTCTCACAGCATCCCCACCACCCTTATCTATCACTCATGCTCGTTATACTTTTTCTGCTTTCTTCACCAATCTTTTTCTTTTTAATTCTACTCTATAAAAGGATCGAATCAAAACGTATTACGAATGGGGCAATTTCTACTCTTTCACGTTCTCATTATCAGATTGCTTTTTCCGTTAGTTAGTCCCGATACGGGTATATAAAAAAAGCTGTTTAAATATTTTTCCAAAAACATCATACGATATTAATTATCCCCTGTTTTTCGTTGAATACAAAAATACAGTGAGACCGAAAAAAATTAATTCCCCAGATTTTCCTTTCAGAGTTTGTATATGTATATACACACTCTCTATGTACTCTATCTACTATATGTATAGTCTCCATATATTAGCCACCCCACTGTGGTACACAATTACGAGATGACTTACAGGTCCCTTTGATGTTCTCTAGTTGTACAGGGGGTTTCAAGAATATAGTCACAGTTTAACTATAGCAATATATCGGTCTCTATAACGACGTCACACGTGCCAAGGTTTAACACGATCACCAACATTGCTTCCGCCCCCCCTCCCCCCACGCCCCATTACCTTTTTGCCCCTGGAGACGGCGTTGCTTGTCGTGGCTTTTGATTTTGTCGCGAAGCCGTCCTGGAAGCCTCTTGGCTGCGGCCGCCATTGTTGCCGTATTAAGAGGGCCCCAGCTTAACAGGGCCAATCGATTGGTTCTATTGGTACCACGTACCAAATACTACTGTTGTCAGGTAGTACCATTATACAAAGCACGATATCCATCAGTCGGCAGCACTGTTCTGTAAAAAAATCAAAATTTCAAATTTTCATCCCTAAAACCAACAGCGTCCACTGGTAACGTGCTGGTACCATGGGAATGGTGGTAACGGTACCAAGTATTGGGGGGGGAGGGGGTGAACTGTCGCCATACTTTTTTTTTTGGCAAACGTCCAGAAACTCGGTGGTCACGATGCGCCGGACAATTCCCGAAAATTCATGAGATAAAATTTCACGTGAAACGCGTTACGCTATGTGGTACGTGGAGTTGATATAGGGGGTGGAATTTATTGGATGCGACTACAGGAGCCCACAGTGGGATAAAATCGGATAATGGTTTTACGAATGATTTTTTTATTTGGTTTTTATACGATATATGGAAGAAAGAGATCTTTTTTTTTTTCGTTACCGATATTTTCATTTTCTCATTGATTACGTAGGACGACTCTACGGACAGATTGGTACCATCTTTCCAGCAGTAAAATCCTGATAATCCGGAAGACAGATTGGATTGAACGTAGATGCTAAAGAAAATTGAAACCTTCCCTGGCCGGATGGAGATGATAAAATTGCCTTGAGATGATGGGGATAGGTGTTACCACTTTAAGCCGGATAAAAGGTCCAGGATCGTACAGGGAAACGTATTTCCCATTTCTTCGTCATTGACAACCTCTGCTAATCGAAATTTCTATTACTTTTTTCTTTCATTAATTTTTTAATTATCACTCTCCAAAGTCCGTCTAAGATAATCAGGTCTCCGTGAATGTACCAAAAAAGTACTTCATTACCTAAACTGCACTATCAGTGAACCGCTTGAACTTCCTGTCGATACTTTTTATCTTATCGATTGCATTAAAGATTTACAACCAATACGATGCTTTTATCCTTGCAGATTATCACAGTCATTCGAACGACAAGCCCAATCGGAAGATAACACGATTAATATTTGATCCCCTTGAAGAAAATTGAAAATTTCAAACTTCCAATTTTGTCTCTCAGTCTTTGAATATCCCTCAGTACCCCCCCGCTCCCCCCCGGTGCCCTCTTTTGATATCATTGACAAGGAACGAGTTGGTATTAATTTAAAGGACGACCAGTGGGTACGCCGCTAACGGGCTGTGATTATTTTAATCCACCTCAAGGAAGGGAAGGGCGGGTCCTGGGGTCCCAAGTATTGCGTGATGGTGAGATGCTGCACCAGAAGGAGGAGGTGGACCAGTGTGGAGTACGGTCAGAGAGAGGATAGAGAGACAGGACAGGGCAGGGACTTGTAATTTGTTTCGAGATCGTATCTTCAAAGTGGCTCTTCGTCCTCGTCGAGGGGACACTCGACCGCACGGGAACGGGGAACAGGAATGGGAATGGGACGCAGGAGTAGGAGTAGGAAGCTAAAGCGAGAGTGAGTATAGCCCGAGGAAGGACAAGAAGAAGTAGGAGGAGAATACGAGTCAGTTCGAAATGGAGGTTGAGATGGCAGTGAAGGTAGTGAAGGTTCCAGGAGTAGGAGGAGTGCCTAAGACCATCTCAATCTGTCCACTCCGCGAGTCGCTTTAGCGACTTTGCTCCTCGTAATCACTTAGAAAGAGGATGGGATTGGTTGGTTGTCCTCCCTTTATCTTCCTTCAGGAGTTATAAGGTGTCCTTTCTCACCATCAGCTACGATTCAAGGTACCCCTATACGGCTAGCCATTATACTGACTCTCTTAGGTGGAATGAACAAAAAAAATTTCAAATTGCATCTTTGGTCACAGTTTGAGGTTAGATAGGTACCAGATTGTATAATGATATGAAGATACGTACCCAGGTGAATATTATTTCCTTATCCTCTGGTCAGGTATCAGACCTTACAACCTGGTATTGGTTTGCTCGTCCTATAACCTCTGCTTCTCGGATCCTTCTACCATCCTGACCAGCTGGTATCGGCGTATCGCATCGTAGGATCGGGGTAAGCCAGTAGCCTGTTCCCTCTTCCATGTTACCTCTTCACATTGCCCGAAGCCCTGAAGCGCAAGCAGGAGCAGGAGCAGCAGCAGCACACTCGATGCGCACAATTAATATCGAGCCGTATCTCCGATCTCTCATTATTACCCAGTGTCGGAGTGTGTAGGTGTAGCTATGGTGTAGCTACACGAGGAAGATATGCGCTCCAGGGTGGTGGTGCAGCTACCGTAGACCCCAGGACACCACCGTCGGCCATGCATCACCCTAACGAGCCGAGGATCGCGTGCCGATCTGTATTAAGGATTTATAATCCTTGGGACGCGAAGGAGACGCTAATGTCCAAGGAGGACTCGACTGGTCAGGATGACTTGTTAGGTAGTCTTCTATGAATCCTGACTACCCGACGTCGTCTTCGGGGAGTACGTTGTCTTGGAGTTATTTTAGGTTAGGACTTGTTACCATCGCTTCTACCTCTGGCTTCTGCATTGGTATTGACGACAACCATTTGTTTTTTTTTTCAAACACAGCTACCCATCCTCTAACTCAGGGAAAATGTCTAGACGTCTCACGGCAGGTAATCCCTGGACACGGCTGTCCTCTTCCGTAGACAGGGTTGTGTCCAACCGGACACCACGTGTGGCATTCCACCCTAAACACATATTAATTAGCCACCAGCAGACAGGAAGGCATAACTCCTTCGGTGATAGGTTAGGCGAGGTGGGTCCTGGCAGGACCCTGTCCTGGAGTTTCCGAGTGTCGTGTTACGTCCCTCAGCCTTGGGCCTTACGGGGCCCGCGGGTGGGCCCCGCGGTAGCGTCTACGTGGGCTAAGAAACCGAGTCCGACACTCCTGCCGCATTAATAACACTGGTAGCTGCTCATATGTTAAACGTCCACCCGTTACCTTCTGGATGCTGGTGCTACCCCGTACTGACTACCTACAGCGTCGAGGATGCTCCCTATGATTGCCTACGAATTCTTCAACTCCTAATTATTATGATTGACCTGATAACGATATTTCCCAAGTATTATATTATATACTGATGTAGATCCTCCTTCTGGTATGAAATACTATACTTACCACCAGCTTACCTTCTTGTACTACCTATATTATCTTTATATATTCACTAACCTTTTTTTCTCTACCATCAACTTCATACCTAACCTAAAAAATTTTTTATATCTGTTTCAGGTATCACTATCCGGAGGCGGCTTGCAGACTACCCCCGAGAAATTATTCGTCGAAATCACCACTGGCATGAGCACCGCTGTCCGATCTCAGTATCACGTCGTTCTCGACTCCAACCCCTTCTGTAAATACGTCATATGCGTCTGGAGCTCACACGGAACATCCTCATGCCTCTCACGTACTGCCACTAAATTACGAATCGTCGTCGTCGTCGTCATCGTCCTCGTCCTCGTCGCCGGCGTTCCCGTTGTCGTCGTCGACCCTATAGCGCTCACTAAGCTTCTTCCTCTAAACTCAAAATCACGGCACGCGATTCGCTCGAGATATTCAACGAGTGTCGGAGTTATGCTCGTGGAAGATCCTATTAGCGGGATTGCCAACAGTCCTTGATAAGACTCCATCATGGGTCCAGTAGCGTGGCAAGAAAATAAGAGATAAAGAAAAGAAGTAAATTTGAAAAGAAATATCGCCCGTGCCGACACGTACGAGATGAACCTTGTAAATATTTCAATATACAATTACATATTATATATAGTATAAATAATAACGTAGAGAATGTTGGACGATAAGGATTATTCTGATTATCATAATCGCGGACCTTTTATCGGTCTTCGATCATTATAGATTCTTCTTATTATTATTATTGTACAATTAAGAAATCCGTTGATCACTCCTCTAGCATTTACGATACGTTTTGTAGTGCTGTGCGCGCGAATGACGCGAATGAATCGCGACACGGCATGCCCGACGGTCACGTGAAAACGCACACGTTTTTTTTTTTTCTTTACCTTTTATGTCTCGTAATACGCACGCTTCCGAAAATATGAATGATTGGGTTAACGAGGCAGGAGAGTATCGGATCGGAGTGTACTATGAGGTATCTTGAAGGATTGCGATAAATGTGGGAAGGAAAAGAAAAAAGAATGTAAAAGAAATAAATAAAGGACCTCCGTGAATGTAACCTGGTGCATCTGCAAGCGCACCTGACTCGTTCCATCGAGTGCGTTATCCTTGCGGCTGGTCTGTTGGTGCCGCATCCCTGAGAAAACCAGTATGGGCCCATCTCGTTACTTATTCCAGGAGTGCGTGCACGTACAGGGTGAAAAGTGTGCGTGGATGGCAGAAGGATGCGTGAGTTTGGTCGTAAGCGCGTACAATGCTTTGGTAAGATAGCGTGTGGCGCAGCGTGAAACTCATTCATGAACACCCACGCGTAGGACCGACTGACTAGGGACTGACTCTAGTAGTCCCGTCGGGACGCAGTCGGGAGACTAAATGACGAAAATGATTATTCCGATGTGAAATTTCGACAAGGAGTATGGAGTAACGCGCGTTAGCTTTGTTAGATAATTGAATTTTAACGTTAAAATAACTTCCGTGAACTAAAATGTAGAGAAGAATGGAAAGTCGTATAAATATTTTTGTCCCACCTGAGTTTCCTCGCGAAATCCTGTAGAGGCGCTGCTCTACTAGGTCTAGCCTTGGTCTATGGCGTTTGACGGTTCTGAATAATTTTGAAAACTGTCAGCTGTTAGTTGACGATAAAATGATACAGAGTATAGGTGCTGGAGTGGATAAAGAGAAGAGTAGGTAAGAAGGAGAAAGGTATCAAAATGGCCACGCCCACGTGTGATCTCGAGTATAAATAAAAGCATATTATTCTTCGGACTCTCCAGGGGCGAGCAACTGCATAAAACCTCGGGCTCGAGTTAGCGGCTGTCTGGTAGTCGGCGAAGCTTAGGCGTGAACGCTCCATAAATAACTAATTGTTGCGGCTGAATTGCGTTCATAAAGCGGCCGATATCGTGGACCTCCCGAGCACTGGGTGTTCGAAGATATAAATAACAAGAACAGGTCTCTCGCACTTAGGACTGTTATGTTTGGTACCTACTGCACGTTGTATTACAAAAGGATCGAATTCGCGATTAGACGTTATTTGAAATCCGATAAATAGTGACAATTGAAAAATTCTTTTCATTAAGAAATTTCCAAAACATATCTACGAGCACGTAAAAATGTTCTTCTTTCGAAATTCAACGAATCTTATAAGAAAAATAAAAATTACGTCACCGTCGCACATCCCGCGTTACTCCTACAACCAATTTGCAATGACCATCCCAAGTTAATGATAATTAAAAATTCGCGAGACAGAAAACCGACAAGAGATAAGATGTTACCGTAAATTTCGCGAATACGACAAGGCCGGCTCTCGTCTAGGGTAAATAATTTAAAGGAAGCGGCGTATACCCGAAGAACCGTGACCGTCGGCCATGCGTGCGCGCATGCGTGGCTGCGTGCATGCGTGATGAACGTGTATGTAGGTGCGTCAGGTGAATAAATTGTCCGAAGAATAAACGGTGGATGTAGTTAATAAGCCAGTGTGTTGTCTTTCTGATTTATGCTCCATACAGCCTCCTCTCCCTCCAAGTACAAGTATTCAAGTAAACCCCCTCCCCAACCATACTACATACCTACGCCACGACCAAGTGTACGTACACTTCACGAAGTGGCAGGATACTAGAAGCCTTGAAAAAGTCATACGACCATCATCGGTAGCCGTACCAGAATAGCAGTACTTCATCTTGCACTAAGAATTACCATAAGTAAAAGCCGCCCTAACACACCCTATACAGGTATTTTCGAAATTCTTATAAAAATCCAAAAAATTCTTCCTCCCACTTTCCTTTCTACAGGTAAACCTACCCATACCAGTCGTATCAGTATCAGCAACGAACAGCAATGAACACTACCACCCAATAGCGGGATAAAGCACAAGCGTGTCAGATCGCGCGACGATAGTCGTCCGATGTGGAGGAGGCGATAGGCTGTCGATAATTGCTTAATTGACTCAGCTACGATGGTAAATACCGATAGGACACAGGAATGGTAAGTGTAACACTGGCGTATCGATAGCCCCGGATAGAATAAGCCGAAGAGAGTCACAGCTGACGTATCTTTTCTCTCGATGAGAGAACTTCTCTTGATCCTTAAGAAAGGTATGGAGGAGACTTGGAGCGACCAAGACAGAGAGAAAGAGAAAGAGAAAAAGATACTGTACACAGTCCACGATCTACTATACTCAACAGGACCAAGAAGAAGAACAAGTACAGCTAAGAGGCAAGGAGAGTGAAAGCATGACGCGCGAGAGAGAAGGAAAGAAACTACAAGAGACAGATAGAGAGAAAGAGAGAGAGAGAAAATCTGGCAAGATATTAGAGATGTGAGATAGCTTTATTAAACGAGAGGTGATGCCAGCACGAGACACCTCGCCGGTTGCTTTGATCATCCGCCATGAAATTTTTGTCTCCTGTTCCCTCCGAAGATACACAACCCAAATGATTGTTAGAAAATCAGTAAAAAAATTTGCATAGATTTAAACAGTTCGTATTGTAACAATAGAATGGAGGTTATTAAATAATTAAATATTCAATATCATATCAAATGGAACTTTGCTATACTGTATCTGGTATTACAGTATACGTACAGTGTCTGGTATGGACTGTGGTAGAAGTATACTATATAAAACAATAACTGTATCAGTTAGATTTAAAATGCCAAACTATATATATATACACAGGATAATTCCAAGAAGCCGCGAGCCACGTTCATCCGCGTGTCCAGTTGGTACTTGGGAGAGATGAACGCCGAGATACGAACACCTAGGTGTCTATACCCTGTGCCGGTTCGTGCCTCGCATATCGTCGAACGGTCTTCCTCTCGATCCGGCATGGTGTCTGAAGCTACGAATTGTACCAGGTTCCTCCTAGGCTCGTGGGCTGACAGCCCGCCCGTCATTACACGATGACTCGACAATCATCTTGGATAGCTAGGCTCGCCAGAGCCAGAACAGTTTGAAATGAACGCGCCACCCACTATCTAGAAGAAGCTGCAAGCTACGTAGTATATATATATAATATATACAGATATAGATACCAGAGTACACCCAGGATACCTCTTTCCGAAGACAACACATATTATTGTTAATAAAAAATCATCACACCCGTTACAACTCCTAGTCCATCTAATTAACACTTGGTTTTATATTTAATTAAAAAAATTAAGTCCGACGTCGTCGTCGATTGGACGAGAAAATCTCGTTCCGATTCTTTTCTTCTAACAAACTGATCTTAGACGCTCGATTAGTTCTCTGTTATCGTTCTGCTTAACCGAAGGAACGTCGTGGAACGTAGCCAGTGTAAGTAAGTGACGCAAGAAGCGTGAAGGCTGATGCTTCACGTGGTTTTAACTTTTAAGGTTAACCCGGCTGACTCTTTCTCGGGTCGTCGCACGTGACTCAGGAACGATCTGGTTCGGTAGATACCATCCTCCCTCGAAACAGGCTACGTATCCAAACTGGCTACGGTTCGCCAATCCTGCTGGCTAACGAGCCTGATCGATCCCTATGCTTAGGGATACGTCCTGGCCGTATCCTGATTCGCGGAGTGGAACGGGTTTTTATAGAAAAAAAATTCATATATATATATATTATGCGAAACTCCCTCAGGATCAATTCCGGAAGCTGGTTTTATAATCCTTATGGGAATCTACCATCCTGGCACCTGGCGAGTTTCTATCCCTGGACTAAATGGTAAACATAACTCAGTCTAGATCCCTTAGCCAATCAACGCTTTTCTACGTTGCAGGGGGCATTCCTGACCAACTGATATTCAGGCACCAAACCTCTGCGGGAGCTAACTCACTCGATACTGTATATATATATATATGTATATATACTGCAGTTCAAGAGCTGGTCAGGATCGATCGTTTCAGTCGATTGAATTATTTTGATAGGTCCCCGTCGTAGGCGTACGTAAGGCCCACGAATACTGGGAGTGGCGTGCTTAATAACTCGCCCACACGGTACGTAGTAGAATCTAGCTTGGGTTATCGCGAAACTTAACACCTCTGAGGTCGACTAGACGGCTTAACCTGATCTATTCCACGTTTCTTATACCCTGATTGACCTTTGACACGGTTCGCCACAAACTACGGTAATCTTTTTAGCTTGTCGTAAAATCGAAAAATTATTAACCATCGTCTCACTTATTAATTAACAATGTCGCGCGACGTTCTATGGGGTATCGTAAGTGGGCGTTGATAATGAGGATTCTAAAATTTTTCTGAAAATTTCAATTTCGACGTTTCACGTAAACTTATACACGAACCGATACGGTTCATTGTACTGGCCGTTGCAAAAGAAATTATCTAACTTTACAAGCGTACGGTAGAAGCCCCCCCAGGCAAGGAAGGTAGATACGTAAGTAGCTGCAGCGTACATAGGACAGGCGAAAGGCAATCGATCTCCTTGTTGTTGAGGTTAAGAAGAAAAAAAAGTCCCTATAAAAAGTTAACACAGAAGAAGGCGCTAGCTGGTAGGTAAAGCGAGTAAACAGGCTGGCCAACAGAGCCAATCGATATATGAGATAAAATATTGCAAACCAGAAACTAACCTAGACTCTCCTTAGAGATCGTTTCGTTGTCGCGCGGCTAAATAGCGTGATATTAAAATTTTTATTGCATAACGGAAAGACTATCACTATTATTCAGTGATAGTGGTAAACATCGTGCAGCAAGTATCGACCACTATGGTATTTTTAATACTAGCCACGATATTATGTCATACCAAGAAATAACTTAGTCAGGGGCATGTACGCGGATCCACGATACGTGGACAATGTTTTAGTCTGAATTAATTAACTTTTTTTTATCTTATTCAATCTAATCAAACTACCGTTATCTCGCTCCTTCAAAGCCGATTCAGCATCCCATAGACAACACGTAATTCCGACGATTACCAACAATTTCCCGGACGTTACGTAGAGCCAGGTAAATCGAAATGATTTTATGATTTAAAAAATCATAGATCCAGATTCAAATTATTGTTGCGTAATATTTTCAGCTGATACTTGACAAGTTACGAACTTCACGAATAATATATTTTTCTTTCTTAATGATTTCTTATCCGATCACGATGACTATAGATTTCTGATAAAACTGTCGTACCTCGACGTTGGCCGTATTTACTAGGCAATAATTTCCTGAGAATTAACGCGCGATAACTTTCTCATTAAGGGTTCTTTAGTGGCAGGACACAGAACGTAGCCAGGCGGTCATTATTTTGTGCTTAGATTACGAGCCGTCTGGATACGCAAGTGAGTATTCATATAAAGGTGTATATACATATATATGCATAAGCTGATAGCTGATGCATAGTATGTGCACAGTCGATGCACTTTTCTTCTCGGAGAAGGTGTTTTCTAATTGGCTGGTTAACTCAAAGGGGATATTAAATACAAATGGACCAAGATGCCTGAAGAGAGAAAAATAATTAAGTATTTATACAGTTATGCATTGCTAACGAAAAAGTATTTTTTTTTGAGTGCATAAGTGCAGCATGCAATTATTGCATAAAGGGAAACTAGCAACGTGCAATATATATATATATATACACACAAACCCATGTTCGCTATGGGTAAAATTCAGAGGCTCGTGCTAAGCTAGACAAAAGGCGTGTAAACTTTTGAGGTTCCCTATTGGAGATAATATCATAAGCGAGAGATGCCATTACAGCTGTTAAGGAACCAGCAATTTCCGAATTAGAACCAGTCACGGAACCCAGGTAACGGCTACAGGTGTAACTTCTTCGTAGAGGCCATAACTGTCGAAGAACTTGACGCTATCCCCACTTTCAATCCGAGACCTTTCCAATAGCGTAGAATCATCGGCTACCTGGAGGAACTTCTAAGAGGCTGTATATATTAGGTGCGAAAGACAGCCAGGTATAGAAGTTAAGGGAAAGATCTGATTATTGAAAAAGTTTTTTTATTCCTTAAAAAATATTTGGATGAAAACAGACCGTAGTAATATTCTGATACGGATACGCGTGTGTCAATAAGAGCTGGTCCGAGTATCCCCAGGAGTCGCGGCTTCTACGGGAACAGCAAAGTATCCAGAGATTGAACGAGTGTACCCTGTAAACATATTTTGCCAGGTTCTTGCGCCGGAAGAGAAAAGCCATAAATTTCCCGACGTCAGACGTCGTCGTCCTGGACAGGATGGATAATAAGGTGGTTGACGCGTCGCCCTCTTTCAGAGACAGAAAAGAGTCCTTTAGAATGTAACAGGATGGAACGGGATGCAACGTCGGCAAGTGGATAGCAGAGGGAACTGAAGAGCTTTAAAATTTTAAGGTTAGTACACACCTGACCTATAAGAAGATCGCGTTAATTTCCCTGCTGGAAAGTCGCGCGAAAGTTAGCGAGCATCGTCGGCTGCTGAGTTTTCGTAAAATTTCTGGAATATTAATTATCAATATCGTGAGGATGCTGCTTTATAGTCGTGAGTCCTGGGGATGCTTGTAGGTTCGCAAAATTCCCGGTCAGAAAGCAGCAGCGTGGCTGTCGAAGATGGGATCGAGGAAGGAGATGAAGAGGAGGCACCCTGGGCTTTGCCTTGTGAAACACGACAAGGGCGATGACGTAGAGGAGGACGTTGAGGAAAGTAAAGAGAGGGTGAACCTGGAGGGGGAGGGGCGTATAGGGAAACGTAGCCAGGGAGAAGGTCTCGCCCAAGTCTCTTTTGAACATCGCGAGAGCGTGCTCTCGCGCCGAGTTCCGTATTTTCCCCCGCGGGCTACTAATTAATTACTGTGATTAATCAGAAAAGTTCGTAATTAGAAAGTTTCTTGGGGAAATTAAAATGGCGGAGAGTGACGGAGTTGGGACTAACCCCCGTTGCCACTCTTATACCTTCCTCTTCACTTCTACACCCCCTCGGTCCTCCTTATCCTTCTCAGAAATCCTACCCAGTCTCTCCTCTCTCTCTCTCTCTCTTTTTACCCGCGGGCGTCGAACTGCTAAGACCAACATAAGCTCTCCGAGTTTCCGATAAATTCATTAATTAAGGTAGATCGGCCGCGTTGCGCCAGGGGTGCCAACCCCCTTGCCTTTTCCAACCCTCCTTATCCCCTTTTAGCTGTGGCATCACTGCCGACGAAGAGGAGGACCTTCCAGCCTGGAAAATCCAGGGTGAAAATGGCTGCCAAGTTCGATGCGATAGTGGCTCCATCTCTTTTTCACTGAAGACCACTTTGCACTTGTTATACGTACCTACTAACCCCCGTTCATCCCCTGATCCTCACTTTCTCACCCCCTTCTGTCCCAGCGTTTTCCAGGAGCGAAAGGATAATGGCGATGAGACACTTTGTACCTCCCGATCGGTACCAACCATTGTTTTCATCCCTATAACCCCACCCTCTAACAGTCTTCTTCATCCGGCGTATTGTTTTCGAATTTTCCAGTCGAGGCGCAAGCGATTTTCAAAATTCACCAGCAGATAATTCCCGGCAGGAATTTGCCTCGTGATCAGAGAGAAATACAAAAAAAATGGGGTTGGCATCGCTTACGTCAGAGGTTTCAGGCCAATTTTATAATCTTCCATCCGTACGGCTCAGGACGAGAGACACGAATAGGGGTTGTTTTTTTTATCATGAATTTTTCAATCTCATACGTATCTATAATTACTGACTTCATACGTTAACTAATTTTTAAAATTATTAAAAATCCTTCAATTTACCCTCCGACCAACTTTTCAAAATCATGCCACTCCGTGTTTACTGAATTTTCGAAATTGAGGCGAGTTCTATCGGGCATTCCGCTGCGATGGATCCCATATTCTCCCGCCCCACGAATCCTGTCGAATTTACCCGAAGCTCACAGAACGGCGAAATCAACGAACCGAAATGCAAATGCGGTCTACCGATGCACCACTGCACGTTTGGTCAGTCCTGATAGTACCTATCATGCCGAACAGTCGCCATGGCTGTGTTACTCTTTTTCAAATTCCCTTACAGGTACCTACCAGCCATCCCCTATCGAAAACAATTCTAAAATTAAATTTTTTTCTATCCTCCCTCTCTTTAAAAACAAATAAATTCCTGATAACGAAAAATTACTTTTTTCCTTACTCCCAAAATACCCGTTACATCCTATCTAGGGAAATTCATAAAGTACGTCCAGCATAACTTTATCTTCAGTAACGTTAATGCCCCTACTCCCTAGTTACCACATATGTGGACACGATCTTTCGAATCACGAAGGTCAGAACTGGCCTCTCACGTTCACGATTTCCCCGAAATCCACAAAGAGCGACAGTCGCTCTAACGAGATGGATCCTTTATACTCTATCACATCATTTTTTTCGTATTCCACTTTTTTTATACTTCTAACCAAAAAATAGTCTCGATACAAAATTTTTCAAAAATGGCGACAATTTCCAATCACCGCGATCCACCGTATCGATAATATCTCTACCTAGAATCTACATTGATTTATAAAAATACCATTTTCCCTAAGCTTTTTAATTAGATAATATATATTAAAAAAAAAACTTTGTTTCAACAATTAAAAAATTCCAATGGAATGAATAAAAGCGAGAATGAAATCCCAACGAGATCCAGTCGACATCATTTTTTAACTCGATCAAGAAGAGGGTCCTGCCGAGATCGTTTCACCCTAAGCACCCTCTATTAAAGTGAATCCGTAGTATCTCTCGACATCCCCCATTGCAAATCCGCCCTCTGACCGCAGATTGAAATTCTTAGTTACGCCACTATAGGGTGCCCCGCAAGTCACCCCACGATTTCATTATTTCACCAGCGACTGGTATATACCGTCTATCTATCACCAATGGCGAACATTTCAAGAATGCCACAGCATTACGTTCCACGCATGCGTACAAACTAATCCCCATAAAATATTTCTTAAAAATCCCAATATTAAATCGAGTCACCCGATAAATCTCACAGAAGCATCCCCGTGCTTATTTTTACAAATTAAAAAATACCATTACGTAATCGCTCCAATCAATTTATCACAAGGTGCCAAAAAAAAAAGCCCGACCCAATATATCCAACACCACAATATACAGAGTGAACCAAGAAAAACCAAAATACGAAAAAACCCAATGGATACCTACATACACTGGGTATTGTCCAATATCCCAAGTAAAAAAGTACCTACCTACTCCTTCTGTTCGCCAATTCGCCATTTTCTCCTGTCTCCGTCCTTTGTACTCTTATCCAGAAGGCGCACTTCCAAAAGATGATTTGCGAGCCGCCACGATCCCAGCATCTTTTAATTTTGGGATATTGACGGCATTAACCGTATCCTCGTTTCACCCAAGTATTATATCGTTTCCATACTAGCCACTATATATATATACAACATACCTATATACATATATAAGTACAGCCATCAAAGAAAGTACATAGCTACACATGCGATAGCATAGTTTGCGGTTAACTGTCATCAAAGCACGTAGACCAACCCTCTAGCCGAATCAGTATATATATATATATATATATATATATATATCCACCTAGCTATATACCAAGAGGGTGACACGACGAGATCTCATTGGGGTGGTTTGAGGGTTGGGTTGAGATCTTTTAATTTGAGGCCAAATTCCTCTCGAGGGTAAAGCGACGGGAGCCGCACAAGGGCGGTCGTATTGCAAGAAGGGTGCTGCGCCGTGGTTGCCTGGTCGTTTGCTACCCCTAAATTCTAAAACACCCCCACGTTCGTTGCCACGTGGACAAGCAGCCTCTACGCTCCTCCCTTAACAGACAACATCCCTTTGATAACATGACGCACGTATATACTCACCTGTCCCAAGTCACTGGCATCGACGTTCTACATATGTACACATATGTTATATATGTAAAACTGCTTCCAGATCTGGCTTATGGTCTCATTCTACTTTTTCAGGTACGTGACTATACCTATAGCTACACGGTACGGCATGGGGAGAAAAAGGTCATAAAAAAGGAAGAAGGACTCATAGGTGGCCTCGCGGCCTCACACCTTGCTAAGATCGCCTACGGGCTACCTAACTCTCGTACTCGTGCGGACCTTCCACATACGTGCTGTAATATATTACATACTCACACATGCCTGTACCTTTATTATAATAATGCAACCCATATACATACAGAGCACGGGTTTGGTTCGGAAGAGCCTAGATATTTTTTGATCCCTGCACCACGACGATAACCAGCCAGGATTTCTCGAAGGTTTAACGTCGTTTCCACCTAGCTACACCTACGACATATATATACATAGTTACTTACGTAAATAATACCTTGGCACCACAGGATACGATAAATTTAACGAAATTTCACATTTTTCTCTAACAGACAATTTTCAACGACAATTTTATTTATTAGTTACGATTCTTCTTCACGTAGTGTTTTCATGAAAAATAATTGTCGATGATAAACTTTGCAGTCCTTTGTGAAGTCATTTTGAATTTAATTTGTCGGTTAGACATTTTTCGCCTATTGCACGTACCGTGTTGCGCATGCGCGATGGGTAGGTCTCTAATCATTTGCCCAGCCTGTAATCGGCTGGTAAGGACAACGGTAAATGGCTATTGAGACGTATGAAATAGGGTGGCCGTTAACCAGAATGTGTGCACAAGATGTTTGTGAGTCTCTCTCGCCCACGCGCCCGCCCACCCAAAACTGACAAAGCCAAACATCGTTCTACCGTTGTCCGGTGTTAACTCTGGCGATAAGTGGTACGTCAATTGGTACCGGACACCAAGGAACTCGCACTTAAGTAGCCAAGAAGGACGCCGGCTCGAGAGGAAAGCTTGGACTTTTGCATCCACTAGGAGAATGCCAGGAGAATTCGAGGACGTTCGGGAATGTTCCGAGTCACTGGGGCTGCAGGTCTGGAGTATGTGGGAAAAAAAGGAAACATGGCTTTAAATAAATTGCACGATAGGTACGTGTTCCAGTAGATAAGTGCATTGTGGTTGTGATGAATTTAAAAAGAATGTTTTTCTGTGATAATTTGGTAATTTTTTTCTTTTTTTTTTGGTTGATGTTTGATTTTATTGATAGATTATTGATAGATTATTGATATATCGTGAGATTTTAATCGAATGGCAAACATTAATTATAAGAGTCGGATTTAGGGAGGGTGGCTGCACTGAACACGTGCCATGGATTCTGCACCCTGGGGTACATCGACGACGACGACTTCGTTCTCTTCGTGGGACTCACTGGGCCCTTCAGTGACGATAATGAGAAATGCGAGGTGGCGATGTTTAAACCTATCAACCCCTAACCCCCTCGAGCAATCCTGAGAGGGTGGCGGACACTAAGCTGACAATATTGATTGAATTAATTATACTCTCTGTCATCCTAGCGAACCGTCTACTACCCGCCTATCAACCCCTAAAGCATTCACGTATCATCCCATTGTCAACCCATTTCCGTTATCCGTCGGCCAATCAATTACAATTTCGACAAACAATGTAATTATCAGTGATATCTGTATTACGTCACGAAAAAAAAACATATAACCCACCCCCCACCCTTATAACGATGAACGATAAAATATATGTCTGAAATAAAAAGTGCAAACCTGTGTAAAATTCGATTCTAATTATCTCTAGTAATCTTGGAGTTATGCAATGTGCGATAAAGAAAAAAGGGTTAGGGGATGAAAATAGGAAAATAAATAGAACGCTCCCAATTCCCGAATTTCACCAAGGGTGCGTACGGTCCTCGCGAGATATCGCGATTCGCACGTAATGAACATAGGACCAGGATGCTGGGGGATGAAAACAGGGGATGAAGCATGCGTGAATCGTAGGTGGAGAGAGAGAGAGAGGACATATATATATGAATGTATATACATATATACCCATATATATGTATACACAGCAAGGGGTTGCGCACAATGCGTGTCTCCTGGGAGACGCTTATCTGAAATTACAATGTTACCCCCAGCAGCCCCCAACCAGCTGCTGGAAATCCATGGTCCCATTGGCTCAGGATCGTGTACCAGAAGTGGATGCGCGGGAGGGTGAGAAACATTTAAAAGAAAAAAAAACCTCGAATAGTATAGAATGAGACTAGAGGGTGGTTCGAGGGGGGGTAGGAGCGTGTAAAAACGAAAAATGATGAAAAGGAAAAAAAGAAGTAGGAACGTTAAAAAGTGCACTAGGAAATGACGCGTAGAGGACGCGCGATTACCCGGTCGAATTTTTTTATCCACCCCCGTCTGAGGAAGGGGTGGTTATACAACTCGCGATGCCTATTCGTCACACTCACCGGCCCTGAGATGCAGCTTGATACGTCTCTATATAATTTGTATAACACATTCTACAGCTTTCACTATTGCTTTTCACTATTCACTATAAATATATATATATATCTTAAATATATAATATATATATATTTATATAATGAATGCCTCTAATATCTATATATCATATTCCTTTTCCGGTTGAATCATTAAAGGTTGGACCGCGACTGCGGTGTCTTTCATGTTTGCATACGAATCGTCGTAGCGAATGAATAGAGAGAACCTCTGGAGCGTCGTTCGCTCTTCTTTGTGCGTTTCCGCATAATTTGTCTGCAAATGCGACACCGACGACGACGTCGACGAGGCCGTCGAGGAGTACGTGCCACTTGTCCACGGTGACGTTGCGGACTGCGACTGCATACTCTCCCTCAATTTTTCTACACTCTCCAACTTAACCTCACTCTTTCATGGCGTCTCCATTGCGACGCGTCTATTTTTCTGCACACTCCGCACGGCGCCGTCGACGTCGGCGTTTACTTCCATGTATGTATATACACACCCTTTAAGTCCTTCGCGTCGTGGCAGAGCATTGCCAACGAAAGAAACGTTAAAAAAGAAAGACAAGATAAACGCGTACTCTACTTCTTAGGTTTTGAAATCGAGTATGGCGACGCCTTTTCAAAGAACCCGCCATTACTTTGCTACATATATGGATATGAGTGTGTGTGTGTGTGTATATATGTCACTTGTTGGAATTGTATAAATCTCTAAAAGGTACCTGAATACCTTCTTTAAGATGGCGGATCTCCTCATTACACGTACATTTGACTTTTCCTTAATTCATCCCTTGGCTTTCTGGGGTAGGTGGATGCTTGCATCCCTTTGAAATGCATCGACGAAGTCTTGGAGATTTTTTCGTCGGTTGACGACGCTGTCGAAAACAAAGGATTGTGAAATCCGGCCGGAAAGTTTGTACTGTCTTTTTTTCTGTTTTACTTCTCTGAAACCTCACTCTTGACTTACCTCTTTCGTTTCTTTCTTTCTTTCTTTCTTTCGTACGAAAAGATTCGTGTATAAAGTATTAAAAAGAGACTCGTAGGATTGTGAAATATCTATTACGAGGACACTTGCATCCCTTAGCTTTCTTGCCGCCATTTGTAAGCTTCGTATATCGTTCGCGCGATATGACGTATCATAAATTTTCGAATAAACAGACCCAGAAGATGAAACCTAACAGAACCATTACACCCTAACAGATGAATAAATTCAAAGCAATGACGTATTAAACGGTAGATGGCGGAAACGTCAAATTTTAATGTCGCCATAATGATTTCCAACAATCCCCCCAAGCTCTGTGCATCCCGAACACAAAATAAAGATATCTAACATACAAAATACATATTGTACAAAAAAAATACGTAAACAATACAATTTTCTGTACGACAAAGAAATAGTATATTATACAAAAAAAATAATGTAGTACCTATATATGATTTTAAATACCGTGCAAGAATAATTTCTTCGCAGTAACGTTGAGCGGGTGGCCGTCAGAAGGCGCCAGTGATGGCTACTCGACAAAAAGGTACGAAAAAAAAAAAGATGGCAGGGAAGAAGGTTGGTATCATCCAGCCAAACCCGAGCGAGTCTCCCGCAAAAAGAGGAGCAGCAAGACAGAGATAACGCGAAAGTTATCGAGCAAGAGAGTAAGCGCGAGTAAGAGACGGAGGAGAGTATAGGTAAGAGGGGCTGAAGAGCAGCCACCGTACGACCAACTTGCAACCCCCAGGCCCACTCGTGGCGCGCAAATGAGGTGGAAAAGATAAAGGCCATGGCAGGCGATCATTAACATGCGCGCTCTGCTTTCGAGGACTTAGGGGTTGGGCCGAGCAGGGATGGTAGGTGGTAGCTACGAGAGCCGAGGAGATGCCAACCTAATGGCGGCAGCAATTAACAACAAACACCGCTCATTAATCGCAAGAGAGTCCTCCTCTCCTCTCTTCCTCTCGCCCTTTATTTTTAACCCCTCTCTACTATCTTCATACCCCGTGCTCATCAACCCACCAACTCCCCCCACTAGCAAGAGCATCCCGCGATCCTTACCCCTTTTAACCCTCTCTCGAACTCGTACCTCCTTTTTCTTTTTTTATTGAAAAAAATGCCGTCAAACTGCGACTTCGGGTCTTTTCAAATCCGCCATATTGCGTCTGAGGTTTCATGAAAATTCGCCTTGATACCTGTGGGATTACGAAAAAGATTGTTAAATTTACGTCATCTTTCTTCGACTAACCTCAAAAATATATTATACCTGTAGTTACTGGACTTAGCGCGTGAATACGAACGAAGTGCACGGCGCGTCGGTTATAAAAATGTAATATCGATAAACCACCATACGATTTTATCTTACAGGAAGTTTTCGCGGGTTTACTGTTATGAATTATTATCAGTATTACATCTTGGACTGGCTGGCATAAAGGATGAAGTTAGGGACGTAAATTACTTGGCAGCCCGCCCTCGCCGAATTATTAAAAGCTAAACTGTGTTTGATTTATAAGAGGGCAGCGCCAACCTGCGGCGCAGCTAGGAAGTGCGCGCATAGCCAGGGGTCGCTCTTCGAGGAGAAAGAGGGAGAGAGAAAGAGAGAGAGTGCGAGAGAGGGCGAAGGTGAGGAGATTAATTTTATTACTTCCGCCTGAGTAATTATTGCATTACTTCGCGAGGAAGT
Source organism: Pachycephus smyrnensis (assembly GCA_030142225.1). NCBI lineage: Eukaryota > Metazoa > Arthropoda > Insecta > Hymenoptera > Cephidae > Pachycephus > Pachycephus smyrnensis. The sequence continues at coordinate 23,629 of JARQST010000088.1, read as the reverse complement.
TGCCGCGAGCTTCTCTTTCGCCTTTCTTGGTGTTTCCCTCCATTTCTTTTTTTTTCTCCAACCCCCCCTTTCCTTTTCATCCCTCTATCTCCATTGCCTTCTTCACTCCTTTCTACTCCTCCCTTACACTTCGTTTCTCATTGCGCCACGCTTTCCGCTTCTCTAAAGAAATTATTTCTTGGCTTCCTTAGGGCGCACTTATGCAGTCGAATTGACCGCGCGATTGTTTTTATTTATTTTGTATTCTTTTTTCTTATTTATTCTCATCGCAACACTACGTCGTCATTTTCCATTGTCGTTAGGATAAACTGTCGAATATTGCTTCGTACCTCTCACTCTGTAGCACCCGCCATTATACAGATATACGAAATTCCTTGGAATTATGGAATTCAATAAACCAGCCGGACCTGCCGTGTCGAAAAATTCTTTCATAAATATCCGTCATCAGGCCGAGTCAGTCCTATAGCTGAATCTTATTAGTCCTTCCCGATTGCCAATGCAGCAGCAATATTGCCCTCTCATCCGGTCTACGTTACGCTGCAGATTTTCGATAAATACCAGGTATGTAGCTCTGTAGCTACATAAAAACGTATTACGCTTGCGATACCGTAGCCGATTAATTGTTGAAATCTCAATGAGGGATCCGCTGTAAGGTTTTTCAAGTATTAACCCCGTGGAGATAACGACAGAAATTCATAACTCGATTCGCGAAAGATTATTACGAAGTAGCATAAAGGCTTAAAAAAATGTCTAATCCGAAATAGCGTAAAAAAAAATTTTGAAAAATTCTAGGAAGGTATCCCCCTGCAATTTGAGCCAGCTATACGTCTGTCCTTGTCTCACTCACGTCTACACCCATAAGCCCGTCTCTCTCGCACTCGCAACGAGTATAGGAAGTACGAAAAATCTTAATGGATTTTTTTTTTTACAAAGTTTCCTTGTAAGTGACAGTCTCAATTTGTTTCCACGGTATGAACGACGTAAAAACGTATTCTCGTGGCCCGTGCTAGTTTTCACATATCAGCCTGACAGCTTGTCCACGTGTCTTTTACCGTGGTGACGAAAAAAACGTGACGGAATCGCATCGGGTAGAAGCTGATAGCCGGAATCACCGTTATAAGAGCGATCGAAAACGGCTTTTAAGAATGATCCTTTTTGTCGGCCTGTACTCTTTTCCCGTGGAGTCTTCATTTATTTATTTTCTACACGCCGCTTTACAATTACCTGTACCGGACCTGCTCTCGACAGAACTAGGTAACAAACCTTCTCTTACGATCATCTAGCAGTAGGCGTCTGACTTTCTGGATCAGTAATATTCAGAGATCGACAGATCGTAATTTCCAATTTCATGTGATCCAGATTGACGCCGTTATTATACAGTGTAATACTCCTCTAGTCCTCTGCTGTACTCGTTTCCAATAATTCTACGTAACAGCCGTACGCGTCTATGCCTGTACTATCGATAACGAGAAAATTCTATTTATCCCAAAATTGATCATGGTTTTTATAAAAAACAAAAAATAATAAATAAAAATAATCCAGCATAAGATACGGGGCAGTATGTCTGGGTCCTGGCATCGTGTAAGTATCAGTAAATAATCGCAGCGGACGTTGCATTACTCCATGGAATTTATGATTCGGCCGTCCGGTCACGTTTGCCGGAGGGCTTCCTCGGCGACGAAGAAGAGGTGGTTGTGGAGAGTAAGAAGAAGAAGAAGAGGAAGAAGAAGAAGAAGAAGAAGAAGAAGGAGCTCTAGACGATATAAGGGATCGTTATATATATATAGTATACCTGAGCATGGAGGTCCTTAAACGCCTCGCGAACCAATTTGCCACGGCACGTCTGTGAGGTGATAAATATTAAGTAATTCGTCCGTTGTAAACGCGTACGACCAGTTGCCTCTGCACGTGGCTTCTGATAGATGGATATGAGGAGTGGGCAAAAGATAAAGGCTAAAAAGAAACAAAGATACAATTTTATATAAAATAATCATTATATCCCAGTATCATCCTTATGGTACTCCGACGTAATCAGTTGTAAAAATCGTTGATTGTTAAAATAAATAATATTTATATGCTATAATTAATAACTGTAACCAATCAAGTTTGTCTACTGGTGCAGTAAGTATATACTCAATTTCCTAGATGCTGGATAATAATATATTAATATATAAGGATATTACTAACGCGTGGTAGCGGATCCTCTTTGAGGATCCAGAAATGGCGATTCAGCCTGGCCTCAAGTGGAGATTAATTTAATACCCGAGTAAAATCAATCAATGGAAATTGATGTTGCTTCGGCGAGTGGGTGCTGTGGGGGATGTATTTGCTTTGCGACGTGGCGGGGCCCCGTAATCAGTGTAAATCAGGGGACGCGTAAATCACACCCAATGCGGTAACAGCCAGTGTAACGGGTGTCCCTATAATACATAATGAAAGTGAATTACAATACGCAAAATAATACGGTTTACATTGTTTACATTGATTACAATGAATTTTCAATTGTACGATACATCTGCGTAACGCAATTAATCATTAGCATTGATCACTTTGTATCGATGACTTTTTCATTCGGACACCCTATACGGCGAACTCCTTTGGTACCCAGGGACGTAATTCTCGTCGGCGCCCTGTGTGGTCGTTGGTACCGCCCCCGAGCAACCCCATTCCCCCACGTAAAATCTTCGAGGCACACACCACCTGTTAATCATAAATGATTAAATTATTAATATTTCGATAATTATACCGTTTCGAAGGCGCAAGGTTCGCCTTTCCGCTCGCAGCTTGCTCGAGTGGGTAGAGAAACTCTTGGCGACGTGCACGCGCTTAGAGGAAATCGCGTGGTTCTATAGGATATATATATTTACTGTATTATATATCTAACTATATTATATAGATATATAGATAATATATATACACATATACATAGTATAAAATGAAATTAAATAGACCCCAGGTACCAATCGCTCCACCTGTGTCTGTATACGTGAAGAAGAATTTATCGATCGGTTGAAAATCATTGACAGGAGGATACAGGGGCGGTAACCTTGGCTCAAGACAAATTAATTAAACACGGCATTAACTTAGGCGTCTTACCAAATACATCCTGGCGCCAAGAAAGAATGAAGATCCCGTAGGAGAGGTCGTGAAAAGAAATGTCGAAAGGGCTCGAGGAAGTTTCTTGGGAAAGTTTTAACGTCTTGTGAAAATGGGTGGAGGGCAGTACAGTGTATAGTAGTACATTGAGAAAGAGGCGAATGGTAGAGACGAAAGATGAAATGGAAGATGAGACGATGAGGTTGCCGTGGTTTAAAAGGAGATAGAAGATACTGGTAACCGTACGGGTATGAGGTGAAACTGAAGATTCACTGGTAGAAAAACTAAGACCTCACTCAAGGAACGACCCCTGACCTCGAGCTTCCCCTCGCATAATGCTTCATTGTAATTACAATAAAGGTTATCAGCAAGAATTCGTAGAGTCAGTCGTTCAGTCATTCAAGTCATTGAGATGGTAAGCGGGACGGCCAGGTTTAGCCAGGACAAACGGCCGTCTCGATATATCGAAGAAGATCGACTACTGATCGTTACCCCAGTGGGATCATGTGGGCGATAATGATCTTGGTTATCGAACCTGGATGTCCTTTCGTGGAATTTTGTTTCTCTATGAAAAAAATATTCAAAATTTCTCTCAAGTGATCGTAGATCAATATCACAGATATATCCAGGGTCGTTATACGTGGTGGATGCATCACGTGTATGATCTCTCCTCTCTGTCTTCCTGCAATGATAATGATAATTGGCAGGGAAGAGTCGGAGCCAGAAAAAAGGAGTGAAATGAAAAATGAATATATTCCGTACCTTGGGTGGAACTTGTCCGCAAATTAAGCAGCCGTGGAATTACACGGGAAATTACGCTGCTGGTCAATTCTATCGTGCATTTCGAAGATGAGACTGAGGTGCGAGGTGAATTCAGCCCCGGGTCGGAGCAGAGACGACGGAACCACGAATGGCGTGACACTCAAAGACGCCGCACTGGCCCAAAATTATTCCGAACAATCATCATTATGCCCAACTTCGGAGCAATCTTCTACTCAATATTGTCAGTCGGCCTGAAACGAAGTGATGCTGCGTTATGGGATGGCTGGATGAGTACTAGATGGTAGACATCTTTAAACCGATTATAGAATATCATTCACACTGTAAAAATAAATCATTGAGCTCATTACCACCTTCGATTATAATTATATCCATGTCCATGTATTATTAAAAAAGAAATTATTATACGAGTCCCCATTCGGTTTCACGCACGATTTTAAAATGTCTCAATACTTTGTTATGCTAGACCATTGTTTTAATATAACCTATAACTGTCATAATATCAAGCACTTGATATATGCGTATTAAAAAAGTACCTAACCCAACCTTGCAAGAATATATAATACAAAATAAATAATAATACACGGAAGATTCTCAGACAGTACTTTAATCGTAGTTCATGAAGTGTAACTGTGAGTTCATAAGTATACATATATATTTAATCTTCCAATATATATATATACACACTTACTGCAGTGGCACATTGGCGCGATATTATCGTGAAGGAGTGGCTTTGCGTATCGCGTTTCATGCTCGCCCATCTTACTCAAGCCACGTGTGAAGCCTGTGGTAGGCGACATGTTCACCAGACATGACTTATTGCCTACAAGCGCCACTGTAAATCTTGAGCTACACCTCCGAAACCTTAGGGCGCCCTCACACAGTGGTCTTATGTTTGTCTTTGGTCAGAGCATCCGGTCCCGTGCGGAACCATAATGAAATAATGATCCACGTAAGAATGGTAAAAGATTAAACGAAAAGATCATAAGAGCAGGATTATGGGATTGGGAGTTATATTAGAAAATATATTTTTAATCTTGGGAATGAGCTAGAGATTACGTAATAACGAGGATATTATATCGGATAGATGTAAACCGTTGTGAAATTAAGAAAGCACCTTGACCCAGCTGCGTCCATTGTCGCAACGGCATTACTGTTCTGATTATCTTATTGTAATAATAAAAAACCAATTGCAACGTGAAATATGAAATTTGTTTCATTTTTTACGTAATTCGTCCGTACGGTTTTTTTGTGGGTATAACGGTTACGGTACTTGATGGAAGATTTTTCTTTTTTTTGTATTTCCCTTAGAGATACAGTTTATTACCTCAGTTTTTTTTTAATGATGAATTTTCTAATTCTCATAGCAGCCCACATGTCAAGGACCGCAAAGGACGCCGTACCCATCCGCCCCTAATCGCCGTCTGATTTTGGGTTTGCCCGAGTATCCTAATTGAATTAGATTCTTCCCGAGGCGTATCCCGGGACTTGGCCAACCCGACATTTATGCTGTAGCAACCCTTCATTTTCGATGGGGTTGATGGCGGAACAGGACACACTCGAAACCTTGTTTGTTCGGCAAACTACAAAATAACGGACTTCCGTCGCCAGCATTTACTTCCACCCTGCAATTGACCTTGTTCCCTTCAGTATAACAGCCATATATGTGATACAATTCATGACGGTACAGGTATTTCCAGTAAAAACAGACAACCTAATAAGATCAATTTTTACTCATACACATCCCATGCAATTTTTTCTTAAAATATTAAAAAGATCATATCAAACTAAATCTTCTCCTCCCATCATAAATATCGTTATACTTTTTATTTCCAACTTTGAATGAAGATTTATTACAACATTCTCCTGGCTCCTTTCGATCTTCCCACCTAACCTCAGCATCCACTTCCTTCGTGTAAAATAATACTGGATATCGACGCGTATAGTCTGAAGAAAAAGCGTGAATCGTCATTATCATTGTTACAAGAATAAAAAGAAGTAACTAACCTCAAAACACGATGTATGCATCTAATATCTATCTGCGGCAGAGATTCGGATGCAACACTTCCCAAGAACTGCAGTGGTAAATGGAACGAGACGAATGAGAAGTCTCTTGAGTGGCCGCAGGTCGCGTGACGGAAACCGCGCGATCATTCGCGACGTCTGAACACGTGTAAACGCGTGCACGCATGCACGAGTGGCGTATACCGATACGATGCAAATGTACGAAGACGAAGAATTTTCGTAAATTTTGGGTGGCATCGGCATCCGGGGATGTAGTAATTACCTGAACCTCCACTGCTTCTTTGCCACAGACGGATGGACGGACGGACCACAGCCACGGAACGGATACGCCCCTCGTGTTACACATATGTTACAACCCCATACCCTAATTTTTATTGCACGGAAGACGATCTTGTGGGAACCTCAAGAGTCCCTTTGTCTTGTCGAAGCTGGCCCTCTAGCGTCAGTAGCAGCACGTAACTACTGGGTGAAGATTTTTCGCGGGATTATTTGAAAAAGCGAAGACAGGCATACTTAAGATTTTGCGAATCTTCATTAGATCCTGAAAGTCATCCGTGAATTTAAGGAGGAATTCATCTAAGGAACATAACCCGAGCGAAGTATATATACACAGATGCACTTGGTTATATCCTTTTGCATGTGAAAAAGGAATCTTAATTTTTTGATGGACGCTTGACAATGCTGCAGTTCTGCGACCGAGACACGATCATCCTGTCGACACGCGATGACCTCAGCACTTCCTGGGGACAACCCCGTGGAGAAAATGTTCTAACGGGAGCATTTCTGTTCTGTGGCCTAAGAACGTGACCTACACTATATGAGTATTACTCTTTGTAATAAATTATGTGTTATGCGTCTTATCTTGACAAGTAGACAATATCATGACTGACGGACGTAATCAATAAAATTCTCACTGCGCATAATTGAATAATTATTTATGAAATTATCCTTTCTGAATAATACTATAATCCTTATGGGTTATCGGTATGTTTACAGATAATATCTAAAGACGAAATTGGTCATGGTGTTATATTCTGATAAACACCGTGCTACCTTATCGTCTACACGCTTCTACTTTCAGTGAAATTATGTTAACATCGATTACCCTGACGTCCGTCGTTTTAACGCGTCCCGAAAACGAAGCCCGGGGTAATGCTGGCGTGCGACCGGCGTGGTAGGATAATTACAGGGCTTGGGCTTCGATCTAAATCAATCATGAGGGGTGGCGAGACAGGGTGCAGCAAAGGAACAAGGTTCCATCTACACTGCAACGACAAACCCGGGCTCCTGGTGCACTTATTGAAAATTACTCCTCGCGTGCGTGACACCCGATGGATGAAGCTTCACTAAAATTGCCGAGTAACTTCGTTGCAGTAAATCGTTCGGTCCATTTGGATGATCGACAGAATTGTAGACCTGGTTTCTTCGGGTGTGTATATATATATATATAATACAGCAGTCTGCAACAGTTTAAACTTCTTCAGGTATCTTTAGCGGCTTGCCTTCACCATTTTCTATCCTCTTCTTTGACACCTTCTCGCTCCCTTCCACTTCCTCTTCTTACCGGAATCTTAACAGCAACCACGATTACTCAAAGATCCAACTCGAGGCGATAAAAACTTCGCGGGTAACAATAAAAACAGTACAAGGTTAGGGATTGATAAATGAGAAGCGTATAAAGATACCAACAAAAAAAAATGGAGAAAAATAGAAACCCTAAAGATAACTTTCTGTAAAATCACGACTCTAACGTCTGGATGTTAGAATTTACAAAATATCCAATTACGCAATTGCAGATCCGATTCATACAAGCCTGAGCGAAGTGGTAATTTTCTTTAATGCTGATGGCGAGTTCCATTTCGGTCCAGTCTCTGAGGGACCACTGGTTGGTAACGAGGGACGAAGAGAAGAAGGTCCGTGTGGATCTCCAAAATTGCGACGCATCCAATTTTCCAGCTTTTATCGTCGCTCGGCCAGAGAACGAAATGAAATCGTGGAGTTAACATTGTAGATGCTGTTGCCCCAGGGATCACAGTGTTACCGAAGGGATGTCCAGCAACGATTCGTAGGTCGAAAACCCGCGACGAGATTCTGCTTGATAATTCCTTCCTTAATGAACTTGGTTGAACGTAACAAGCCGCCCTCGGTCAAACAAGCAGCCAAAGGGTATGCGCGTTTCCACATGCACCCACAGAATAATATACACACATGGTATACGTAATTTGGCAAAAATTTGTTGCCAAATAAAATCCAGTGCAACTATATAGGTACAACGTAGTTCATGCATTTTCCAAATAGACATACCTAGGCATACCTACGCTTGAGAGTGGCTGTAGACACCGCCATTACTCCCCAGCTATTCTCCCGTGTTTGTAGCAATCGGGGAAACGGTTGCCCAGGGCCGTTTTGTCTTCCGACGCCGAGGAACCCTAGCATCAACATATGCGGTTCGCGTGCAGCGTACAGCATGCATCGAGCAAAGAGGAGTAACAGGTGCAGCTGCAGAGGAAGCGGTCGTTAGCCCGGTACGGTCTGTGCATATACCTATTATGATTTTTCGTAATTAGTTTCTTAGCTCGCGGGATGTACATACAATATATATATAATACCTATACATGCTTATAGGTAACCCTATCATTTATTACGTCGCCACCCTGTGCTGGGAGAACATGTGTCAGAATACTGGGCGCCATATTGGACGCGTGGGTGACGATGATTGTAGAAAAATCCGTCAAGATGAATTCAGGTAAAGGATTGATACTGCATTCTATTGATGAGTGCATTATAGATGTATATAGAGACTGTACGTTACAGGTGGACAAGTGAAAAATTTGGACTGTACATACAGTGCTCGTGAGAAGCATGACGAAAAGCTTGGGTTACTTTTGGCGGCTTTTAGGTTAGAAGTAAGTATCCATATATGTGCTTGGTAGCATAAAGCACACTCACGAGTGAGCATTGCCGGGTATTAAGGAAACAATGAGTGATTAAGACGCCATGGGTGTTCGCCCGGAACTCTTCGGGAGTTGTATACACTCGGAGAAGAGAGTATGTATATAGAGTGTGGTAGAGTAGACTAAGGGTGAACTGGCAGAAGGGTTGGCGGGGGGTATGGGAGTAGAAGGAAGAGGATGGGTTTCGTTCAACGCAATGGAGGCTTCTATACTCTCTCCGTACAACCCTTGCCTTCATGCGCACGCTACCCCACAAATCATCCTGGCAGCATAAACTTGGCATGGCGCTGTGTGAGGGATGGCCAAAGGCACCCCCTGCCAGACTGAATTCACCCCCTAGTATATTCTCTAAAGAACCACTGAAAAAATGAATGGGAAAGAGGTAAAAACAAGGCTGTACGGTCAATGACTCTCGCTTGATTCAGACTCACCAGGTACCTCTTCTACGCGTACGTCATGCTCTAGGAACTTTGCTAGGACCAGGTATACCGTGTGTCCGGATGGTCTTCGTGGCATCTCGAGTAATTAGAGAGACAAATGTAGGCCATGATGTAACCTAGATTTCAGGTTTAACATAGGTACTTCCCCTTGTGCTCGTTTAGGTCTTATTTCCCATAGATTATATAATTGTATCTGGTTGCTCATTATTATTATTAACCCTCCTGACGAAACTCGTCGTAGGTATAGCTTGCGAGGGTAGGTAGTAAGTCTGCGTGCCCGCGAGATCGGTAGCTGCACAAGGCGAAAGGAGATTAGCGTGAATAATGAAGACACGACCCCGTGAAAGCCTAAGCGAACCTCCTTAAGCCTGCTCCTTCGAGTAGAAGCCGAAGCCGGAAGGAGGAGGTGGGTTTCTCGCGGGGGTAGAAGCAGTTAATTACTCCTCCCACTCCTTAGGGTAACGACTTCCCCTTATTTGTCGAGAGGCGCAAACAGCCACCCTTCGTAAGATCCCTTCCTAAGACCTCCAACCCTATAGGACCGTCTCAGACATTGACTCTCCCCTCGCACTCACCCTTACTCACTCGCCTACCCCTTGGCGGCCATTATACTTTGAAGGCTTCCTTTACTCCTCGACCTACCGAAATTTCCTACAGTTCACGAAAATTAGAAACTTTCCTGGTAAATAAATGCACCCTCTACAAGGACTCTGCTCGTATTCATTAACATTGTTTTAGAAATTGTTACCATAGGCGTTTTATTGACGCTTTCTAAGCTATTATATGGATTAAGCATTAAGTATAAGGAACTGATAATAATTAGTGTAGACACGGATAGCGTCGCGATGCCTTTTGATCAGCCACGTGATACCCTGACGCAGAAGTACGTCTTCGTCGGGTTGACGTTCTAAGGGTAGCATAGTACCTGATTGAAATAAGTAAATATTTTTCTTTACCTTATTGATACGTTCATTATCTACACTCTGTACCAAATGTATTGGAAATGCCAGAATTCCACTGGCTGTCTAATTACAATTCTCATGGGGTTCAATCATTAATATCATATACAGGTAGAGGAACCATCGCCTAGATGATTTCATTCCTGGGTTCATAAGTCGAGACTCTGACCTAAGGACGCAGTTAACGCTTGATTAGAGAAAACAAAGCTCCGCCGACAAACAGAGCGTGATGATGCGACAGAAATTTTAATTACTGGGACCCACAGGAGGCGAGACTCCCCGCTGATAGATTCCCTCGAAGCGAACTCTGTTATATTTACCGCTCCCACGACGCGAACCTCGACACCTCGCTCCACTTACTATTCCCCTGATCGATATTCATCGTCCTCCTCTTCGTGGTTCTTCTTCGTACCATCCTCCTCCTCCTCCTCCTCCTACGCCAATACCTTCACGTCCCATGATTCCAGTAGAATCTTTATTCCGGTTACTCCTTTAACGGCCCAAGTCATTATCACTGTATCTATATCCATATTATCCATGACTATCCAATGGTATCCATCCGCTTCCGATATCCATGGAATTTCAAACTGTACCCACATAGTCAAGATTCGTGAGACTATTCCAGACCTCTCAGGATCCCCAGGTCCTGGGACCCCCGTGGTGCTCGCCAAACTATGATGAATTAGCTTTCTGTTATCGAATTGCGCCGACACTCGCGAGGTGAGAGGACCCCCACGGTGATAATCTCTCACCAATCTCAGTTCTGATTAATCGTGCCAGGCTATCGGACTGGAGGACCGCTTCGAAACGGTGCAGCTAACTTTATATCCAAGAGTGCGAGAGTAGAAAACCAAGTGGCAATTTTCTCGGAGGTATCCAATAAGAGTCTTCGCGTACTTTCGCCAGTTTTCGTACTACGGTTGGATAGGCATTGTTGTGAGGGGGGAGAAATCATTAAAGAAAATGAAGAGACGCCTTTTGTACGGTTCTAATAAAAAACAACGTCTTTTGATTGACAAACAATGTACTGATTACAAGGATGAAATCTGTCTAAGCGCATCGAAAATTAAAATGCCATGTATCATCCGTACGTTAACGACTACGATAATAATTAGCGTCCACTCCCTGAGATAATCGAGGCCGCAATTAGTACTTTCTTTTCGTTTCGGTACTTAAGGCATTCGTGACTCCGGTATGTTAATACAATGGAGTACTCAATCCAGATGAATCTATATTAAAATCATGAAACCTGGGCATTTCCATTTCTAGGTAATTTCACTCTTGATACAAGAATCTTATGCGTTACATTATTGTCTAAAGTGCGGTAAAGGATTATTCTTGTAAGGTGATAGCAGTTTTGCTCTTATCAGGATTAAGATTTTCTTATTTGACACATTTTTATTTACTCGACTTTGGAATACCAAGGGAGAATCTTGCAGATCTGGGTTATCATTAATTGTCATTACGCGTCGACGCTCACCCGAGGTAGTCAGCCAAAAAATCTCTATGAATCAGTAATCGCTTTGCAGGAACTCCGTCGATTTTGTATTTCTACGTCCGATAGCGTTCATCCGCCAATGGTACGTACCCGTAAAGATATCCTCAAAATAAAGGGTAAGGTCAAAGGTTATTACGGATTAAGAGAAATCAAGTCGATAACAGTCTCGAGAGTGTCACAGCTGAAAATTATGAAATTCATGAGAACCAAGGAAAATGCTCTCCTCGTTATTGTGATGCTGTTCAACGCAAAACGACAATATTTGTTCTTTTACGTTATTAACACATTACTGCAATCGTCTTCCCTTTTGTCAAGTAACTAGGAAAATTCCAGAAATGGAAACAGGTTTCACGAGAATCTTTTCTTTCACGATTACTTCCGTTAACGGTTCTATTGCGGTGAAACGGGACTTTGTTACATGAAAATTATAGAAAGCACAATGAAATGAAAGAAAAGAAAGAATAAATGGCGCATTCCTACTCCCGATACTGTCAGGGAGGGAGCTCTCGAGCATCTCCCGGTAGACGAACCGCGATGCCTCGAAAAAATGCCTTCCTTACAGAGAAGAATGCACAGTTTATGTACAGTGTTTATTTGTAGCTTTACTGAGGTAAGTTAAGTAGTACGTTCTGACCAGGAGGCAAATATGCTACTTGACGTGAGCGCGAAAGCTGATAAGCGATATCTTCCGCGGCCTCGATTCTTCTCAGTTCAACTAAACCGTCGCCGGCTTCGCCAAGAGATTTCGCTAATAAGCTGGCAGCCTGCGCGTCACCTTCCGCACTGATAACGGCAGCCTTCTTTTGTTGTTCTGCCTTTTCCACGAGGAATCGAGCTTTCTCAGCTTCCTGTTGAGCCACTTGTTTCAACTCAACAGCTTGCGTGAATTCTTTACCGAATGTTAAGTGAGTCTGGAAAAAGAAAGTGTTACGATAAGGTATGGAATGATATTAGATTTTGAGTTTGCGGTTAAATAAGGATATGAGAGAGACTTACGATGGAAATATCATCCAAAATGACTCCAAATTGTGAAGCACGTTCGGTTAAATCTTCACTAACTTTCTGAGATACCAGCTCTCGCTGTGTAATCAGTTCTCCAGCATCAAATTGTGCTACAACAGCTTTTAAAACTTCAGTAGTGATAGATGGCAGTACACGCTCATCGTAATCCACACCAAGAATAGTGTAGATCTTTGGCAACGAGTCTGGAACTGGTCTAAAGAGAATACGGAGAGTGATGTTTACATTCTGAAGATCCTTGCTTCCTGTGACGACAGGGACGTTCCTAGGTCGAGAACGAATATCAAAGATGATGGGTTTCTGGATCCATGGAATAAAAAAATGCGTTCCTTCGCCCACAACTTGATTCTTTATACCAGCAAATCTGTCGAAGATCACAGCTCTGTGACCTCCATCGACTGAAATCAAAAACAAACAGGATATTATACTACTTACCATCGATTTGTGCATGGTCAAGCTAATAATACACCATAAATGCAAACCATTATAAAGGGCAGAATTTACGACACCACCAACTAGAGCTACTCCAAGACCAAGCTGTCCGACTCTGTTGAAGAATTGTGCTGCCATTGTACAAGATGTGTTATCTGCAACAAAAAAAATATCAGGTCAAACCTATGTGCAACACTATATGCTGATGCAATAATACTTGAACGTTCACCGGGCAAATTCCCGTGCACTGCAACCAAGTCTCTCTCTAACCTTAAAATCAGTACTTGTGAAGCATCTAGTATTATAGACAATAGTTCAGGAAGAAGAGCTGATATTATATTAACTATAAACCTGCAACAACAGTACTATTGTTCATTATTTTATAAGCGTAACTCTGAAATATATAGCAATTTTACGCCTACGGTCCGCCGGCCCATGCCCACACTTTATAAGATAATTAACGCAGATCCTCAAGTTTTTCGTAAAGTGACATATCCTGTTTTACGTGAAATTATTAATTATTGATTTTTTTTAAACTGGCAGTGCTTGCTCTTACGTAATTCCCGGCGTCTTTGGAGTTCCTTTTATCAACTTTTTCCCTCGTGCGGCAATATCGTTGATAAAGGAAAATGGACACCCTAACGAGGTTGACCGAGAGACACAGAATAAAATCCCTAGAGAAACCAGAAGCAACACTGTCGGAACTAGTTGGAATCTGATGTGTTTCGCCAAAATATAAAATAAAATCCCTAGAGGATTCAAACATTGTCGGAACCTTTGATGTCGTGTCATTTAAAATCTTCTTCTTTATCCTTGGTGGCTTTATTTTCTTTTGGGGGGATCAAGTGCCAGGTATCGCTAAAATGAATGATCTTGAAATGCTGAAATTCAGTAGATTCTAGGGATATTATTCTGTGATGGGGACTGCGCGGCTAATTCAAAATAGTTAATAGTAAAAAAATTTTCTAAGAATGAAAAGTTGAGATAGAATTATAATCGACTAGAAGTAAATTACAAATGTATTATGTAAGAAAATTAATCTATATAACCAAGGAGTGGATGTCAGCTCTCGCGAAATTCGATGTTGATCAGTACCGTACTTAAAAATATTGGAAAGTACCAAAAGACTTATCAAATGTTCAAGAGAAATAAACACAGGCTTCTCGTTATTAAAAAAAAAACTTTTACAATGATAATCATTAAATGCTTTAAATGATTGTACTATTGCAATAATTTCCAGATTTAATTACACAGAAGAATATTTATCAAGTGAAGAGTTTCAGAAATAGATAAAGCCGCCACTTTCTAAACTATAAGATACATTCCTGAACTGTCTAATGCAGAACCACGCGCTCACGTTAGCAGTCGCCCTCCGTGACCGTTTTAAGACGTCAGGTTCAGGTTGTCCAGAGACTCCGAAAGGAACGGGGATTGTTTTCGTGCTCGTGCACTAGTTGGGGAATACAAAGCTGTAATATTTGTGCAGATAGTACCGCGTTAGAAGTTTGACATCAGGAAACTTATAACCATGTGACAAATCATTGTTTCAATAATATGAGTCACAATTTTAGTAAATGTCGCGACATCGTGTCCGCGAGCTCATTGGCATGTACGCAGGACGACCTGGTGTATACGTGGTGCGTATCCCGATGTTTAGCCAAGTGTGTCACTAGGTTCTCGAAGACACGAGTAGTCGTTAGCTATGGCTATGAGACCCTGTAAATTTATGAATTCCTTTACGAACCGGGGCTGACAGATACTGTGCAATGTCGGCTGACGTCTTGCAGGACGAGAACGTAGCCTCCAACGGCAAGAGCGACTTACAAACCCTGGCACAACCGACCACCACAAGAGGTGGGCTCAGGGTATATAAGATTGTCGTTCTAGGCGATGGTGGAGTTGGCAAGTCAGGTATTATTAAAATTATTCTTACTGTTATTCTCTGTAAATCAAAGCTCTTTGACTTGTCATGTTATATTGGATGATGACAGCATGATGTATTCAGAGTGAAATTTAATAGACACAGTGATGCTATCGCAATCCAGTAGTTCACTTAACGACTATCACTTTCTAACTTTGGTGACAAGCTATCCTTGAATGAATTCTTCAAATTTTTCAATGGAAAGTAATAAAGCCTGTCATGTTTTGTTTACAGCCGTTACACTGCAATTCGTCAGTCACAGCTTTCTTGATTACCATGATCCTACAATTGGTAAGAAATAATATTGTTTACGAGCGAGTTCCAAATAATATAAAATACTTATATAAATAATAAATTATCGTACATATAAAATAATACTTGATTACCATTACCAGAGGATTCATATCAACAACAAGCAGTGATAGATGGTGAAGCTGCTCTATTAGATATTTTGGACACTGCTGGACAGGTTTGTTATTTCTTTACTTCTCTGATATAAATACCTAATTCCTCGTTATTAAGTAAATATCCTTATAATCATTAGAATGTATCTGTACTATAATTTTTCTTCAATCTATCAATTACAGGTAGAATTTACTGCTATGCGTGACCAGTATATGCGTTGTGGAGAAGGATTCATGATCTGCTACTCGGTAACAGACAGACATAGCTTCCAAGAGGCATTAGAATATCGAAAATTAATATCACGCGTACGTGCCCACGAGGATATACCTTTGGTATTAGTTGGCAATAAGTTTGATCTCCAGCACCAACGTAAGGTAAGAACGTACATTAAAGAAGTCCCAGAGCAATACTATCTTTATCGCAAGAACAATAATTTCCTCTGGAAGCATACAGCATTGTTAGGACCACGTAATAATTGCAGGTGACAACGGAGGAAGGAAAGGCTCTCGCCCACCAACTCGGTTGTCCATTTTACGAAACGTCAGCAGCTCTCAGACATTTTATAGACGATGCGTTTTATTCGTTAGTGAGACAAATTCGCGCTAAGGAAAGACCGCGCGGTCCAGTTCGCAAGCACAGCCGATGGTGGCGTCTTCGATCAATCTTTGCTTTTATCTTTCGAAGAAAGCAAAGAAACAGTACACACTACTCGCCTTAGGTGCATCTAGCTGCATAGAAAATTGTCGTCCTACCTAAAGATATAACTCGTATAATTTTTTTTAAGGCTCCTTTCAAATAACACGTATTTTTTTACCTGTTTCGTCAAAACAGGCGACAACGAAATACGCGTGCACGAGGTGTACTCTGTGTTTTTCTCACTTTAGTACTGCTAATTAATATTTGGCTGAGTTGAGTCATCACCTAAAGTGCTCGACGCCTAACGAATGACCCCATTTCTTCGTCTAGAGTCAATGTCTACTATACGCTTTCGATATACTATAATGCCTGCATAATCTGCACGTAATATTTAACTGCAAAGGATGTTCATGAGTTTGATATATTCCCTTGCACTTTGGGAGAATTCAGACGATGGGCATTGGCATCGCGTGTAGCTGTCAGAGCTCTGCGCTTTCTTCAATTTATATTTATCAACGTAGATATCTTGGATGATGTTAATGTCGATGTAATATCAGTTGTATAATCATTGTTGCTGATCGAATTTTTTAAATGTGATTTATGTTGTAAGTGTATATCGCGCTTTTCGATATTCCTGGTTATTCCCTTTGAGGGAAATTATTTCTCTAGAGTGAGATACCTTTGGAAATCTTTTTTGTTTTACCTTTTCTTTTTTAAATAATATTCCTACAGACACTGTTTTTATTTATTTTCAATCTATTTATTAGCTATTATTCTTTTACGCAATTTTCGGCTGTTACGAACATCACGAGAATCGATATAACGTTATAACGAATGTATTTACTAACGCATGGATATGTATTGTTAACAAGTACTGAAATTGAAACACCGTGCTGTATCGATTAGTCTATACGTTTATTACGATGATGACGATTACGATTAACACTAGATTCATTTGATATCCATTCAAACAGTAATCACGGCCATTTACATTCAATCTAAATGCTATACGTTATTTAATATAGACATTCTAGTCGCAACTTAACGTTCTCCTAGTCATGTTTTGCATTTTGTTGTACAGATATTAATAGAGCGTAGATTATTGATGTTCAACTTGCATATTTTCATGGATCTCGTTCACACGAGTTACGTGTCAAGTGTCTCACAATAATTATGTCTTGTTATGCAATAATAAATATAATTCTACTATTCATAACTCGACACAAGTATTATTCGCCTTTGTTACTCTAACAAAAGTAAAGCTGCTACTTTCTGTTGCATCGTAAAGCCATCAATTTTTATTAAAGCAGCAGAAGCAAATCTAATTAATTAACTTAAGTCATTCGCATGAAATAGCACCATTTTCTGGGACACTTGATACGTACCAAAGTCCAGAACGAATGTCAATAAATTTCTGACACAAATTTGAGTAAAATGCTCATATCCTTTGCTTCGACTTTCAATGTAATTGGCTAGAATTAGAAAGATCATCCTTAATGAGCATGATATATGAAAAATGACTAAAGACAGCCAAAAAAAAATCATCTCCTACGTTAGGCTGAACATAAATTTGTGTGCAAGTACGCTTAAAGGCATATTCGTTATGGTAATCGATGTACGACTATGGTACGTCGATGTACGTTATGGTAATCGATGTACGACTACTGACGGATCTTCATAGAATTTCCATGAAAATGATAACGCAGCATTGATTCAATGAATAATAAGTGCTGTCTTATCACATTTCAATTGTCATATCTCTTAGATCCATATTATCGTAGCGGCGAACGGGCTAAAACTGTTACAGTATTAATTGAATGATATATGGATGTTGTGTAAAATGATCTATCAGAGGCCGAGTAAAATCAAAACTATTGATACAATAAGATAAATGACAGTAAGAGAACCGAAAATTTGAGTTACATCACGGGGTAACTCGGGTTAGTAAAATATATTTCATCGTGACAATACAATGACTATCTTAATAAATATACATCCTACGTCTAACGAGAACGAACGGCGTGTAATAGATTTTAAATGCCGCGTACCTAGCTACTCATATTTATAGCGTGCGTTCGCAAAAGAGACATTGAAAGCACTTTGTGAACTGATGGGAAGGTCGTTTAAGAGTATCAATAACGTTTATAACAAATCCATAACGTTGCAAGCAATAAGGTCGATGCTTCCAAAGGGATCAAGAAACAATGCAAAAGAAAGAGAAACATAGATTACCTATTGTCGCAAAGAAATAATCGGACAGTTGCTGGCTGATTTATGGTAACTTATTGTATCGCATCATTGAAACAGAATGTAATATATATATTATGATGATGATGATGATGATGAAACATAGAATTTGATGTTAGTTTGACAATCCTTTATCCTTGCCCCCTACGGTTTTCACAGGTAGTTTTAAAGAATTTAAAAATATGAGTTGTACGCGATCATTTAAAGTCAGTTGTGAGTGTTAATGCCAGTGCTTGTGTATACGTCAATGATGTATCATTTGTTAAATGATAATTTTGGAATGATGAGAAATTTGATTAAAAGTTTCCTCGCACAAATTTATAAGACGTAACGGAAGGAATCACTTGTAGCGAGAAATACAGTACATATATTTTGCGTATATATAAAATAATTAATAGTACAGGTATTAAAAATGATACGGGATTAACTTGTTAAGAGATTGGCGGATTATATTTATCTGATAGACATCATTAGTTACAACTGAAACATATTACATTTTAGATCTAGAACTCGTATGCTACACCGGTTAGACAGATATTGATATTTTAATGTATTTGGGACGGAAACGAAATTTATTTAATGATATAACATCATTGTGTAACAATCAATAAAAGTACATAAACGTGCTTATTCAAATCCTTCGTAATTTACCTTAAAGTCGCCTCTAAGGTATGATATGGTAAATTAATCGCCACCGTGGATAATATAATTTAATTATATGGCTTGAAGGAAGGATTCGAATACGTCACAATGTTCGCACCTAAAAGAAATTGTAGATTAGAAATATAATCAATTGTAAGTAAAGTGTAATAAACTGGGAAGGGAGGATAGAATTGTTACAGCACAGCTACATTAATAAACAATCTTGTACACCCTACGACTGCCTTTGCTTTTGAAGAAAATGTCAAGTTCGTCCCAAGACACGTTAAAAGAAAAAGCGGAATGAAGCGAAATATAAAAGATTTCGCTGTCTCTTATCCATTCCCTCTTTTACATGGCACGTCAATGAATTAATGATGATACAGTCGCGATCATTATCATCCTACATTATTACACAGAGACGTCACCATGAAGTTACAAGATATTCCCTCGTATAAAAATCATATAAGCAATACTGACGATTACAAATTTCCAATAGATATAACTGAAGAATTTAATAACTTTTATCGTAAAGAATATTATAATATTTTGTTATTTCTTCGGGTTTCTTGACTTTTCCGTTTTTTCACTTGCAGTTTCATTCTCCATGTTTCCTAAGTTTACATCATCGTCTGTGTTTTCTCCTTCGTCTCCATTATTCGTACCTACAAATAATATATACACACATACATGACTGATTGAGAGAATTTTGTTGCTAACTTTTCTTCTATAAATATCTATTAAGAAGATAAGTCTTGTGACGCAAGTTTGACTGGGTTGCTATCATTGTACACGATAATAACGTTAAGTAATGATGGCAAATGTTTTAAATAACTAAATTCCATACCATCTACACGATTATCATCGTCGTTTCCATATCCAACGTTTTGACCATCTTGTTCGGCAGCCATCTCAGTTACAGTATTAGACTTTGTTCCCGTTGGAGCTGAAAGTTAGGCACGCTACGTTACTAAGCTACTAATGGAAACACAATAGAAAGTCTTTGATAAGAAACTTTAATAATATTCATACAATTAATTTTTGACACGCGAATTAAGATTCTTAATATTTAAAACAATCATTAGAATCCTCATAGTGTATCCCTTCCAGATTTTCTTGCTATTATATGTATGATCTAAACAATCATTGGAATATTTAGAACTGGAAAATTCTTTGCTCTGTCCTAGACTTCATCCTGATGTAGCAAGAGCGGCTCAGATGTACGAATATTTTTTAGATCATCTATAAGAACAACGTTGTCTTACGCTAGAGATCATTATCATTAGTTAAGTAATTAATTGATGGCCAAAATAAAGAGAAGCTACTTGCTTTAAATAAAGTCATGGGATGATAATAGATGTTTCGACAATGTTTTTGGATTTCCTTGGAATGTTCTGATCTATCGGTATCGTAATGATACTCAGTTAATTGATCTCTCGTCTCTCCGATTGAAACTACCTTTCAACATAGTAACTGAAAATCGAGGAGCTTGACGCACTGCGCCAGGCAAATCGCGTGGTAGTATAGGAACGTTGTGATACTTGAGACCATGCTGACCAGAGGTGGATATTCTTACTGCCGATTCCGCAACAGGGCCCAACTGTGCTTTGCTTATGACCACTCCCGTTCTCACTAAATAAGCAAATCCCCAAAATATCTTTCTTACTTTTGACTCGGACAATAAACGCTTCACATGAATCCCTAGGAAGCTGTCCAACCCAGATTAGTCCAACGATTGATATACTGATAATGATTAGTGGACATTTTAAATAGTATTAAGTATAATTAGAAATATTGCGGTTTAGGACACTCCTATAATGACTATCATTTGGAGCACTAATAAATGTTAAAGCAACATGAAATCAGCAGTTTTTTTAAACATTAAAATTCGCTGTATAAGAATTAAAAGTGAAGTGAGTTAATTAGAAGACATGAAGTTCGTAGTTGCAATTTATGAATGGTGATTAGACTGCTTGAGGTTTTAGTATATAAACGATTAGTTGTTAAGAAATGGATATTAGAGAATTAATTACAGCACAAAGAACGAAAGTCAAATAGAACAGGAGTACAACAAAAATACATCAAATAACATATAATCACTTACATGATTGTTCCTTCGGGCCTTCTTGATCTGTAGGTGAATTTTGTGCGCTTTTTAATCTATTTAGTTCATCTTGAGCCTGAAAAAGAAGAAATGTAATAATTGGTAATATCTTAGAAAAATTATTATTTCTATTTTTAACATCAATCTCACCTTTGTTAATTCTTCTAACAGTTTTCGATTCTCTTCCTTCCTTTCATCCAGTTGAGAATTTACTGAATCTTTTTCCAGCCTCAGTGTTTCCAGTGTGGCTGTTTTTGTAGCATCTAGTTTATTCAGTGAGTCCAACTCACTCTTGCATATTGTGTTAGCTTCTTCTAATTCCTCATAACGTTTCTTAAATTTCGACTGTTGTTCCAGTCGAACGTGTAATGATGCTACTTCATCTTCTGAATGTTTGTACCGCTGCTCCAAATTTCCACGAAGCGTCACACACTGATCCCTTTCTTCTGCACTGTAAATATCAATCCTTATCTAATGACCTAGTACACGGTTAAATGGAATTCATGTTGATCTCATACGACTATTATCTTAAAGAAATAATAAATAGCTATTTTGCTACATATAAAATACTGGATTACAGGATTTAAAAAGTGCTACGAATAATACTATATCCTTTGCATTGCTTTTACAAGATGTCAAATGCACCTAATGGAAATTTCAGTGGAATGCACCTTCCTAGTAAGCACCACCAGATCATTTGGACAAGAGCTATAAATATAGTCTTTGACAACATAAATCTATGTAATTAGTCTCAAGTATATGAAAAACAGTTTGAAGTTCTACAGAAGCATTCTGTGATATGAAAAAAAAGAAACACATCTAGTAAACAGATGCATGAATAATCTGAAGTATGGTCATATAATAGATATCACTTACAAAAAGTGAAATGAAAAAAAATTTAATGCTAAAAAGGTTTGTCAATAGGTATATTAAAACAGAATATAAATACAAGGTTCATAGCAGGAAACTGTACACTGTTTGTGTAACCGGATACAACTAAAAACAGATATGATAAGTATAGGTGCCAGTGGCAATTGATATGTGAACATTTAGTATTCAAAACCCCTATCTAAAAACAGTATATATTTTATATATGAATGATGAGTTTGCTACTTATCATTAAATATCGTTTATGCACTATAAATATTTATTATCACCAAAAAAAAGACCAATTACTTTGATACAATGGACTCCAATTTACAAGAAGCAATGGACTTCTCATTAAATTTAGAAGTGTATTATCTGCTATCAGAAGTTTTAACTTAAGCTAAAATGCAATTATAACAGAAAAGAAATGGCTTTTATAAACTATATGATGTATCAACAAACCTGATTTTAAGCTGTTCACTGAAGTCATCAATCTGACGAAGTAATTCCAAATTTTCCGAGGACGACGTCCACCAGTTACAAATAAGCATCAAACAGGCGACAAGAAGTCCTCCCACAAGAAGTGGAGGACATCGGCCTCCACCAACCCTCATGCTGTCAATGCCCATTACTCTTGAAATTTATTTTGACACTTCACAGACATCTAAATGCACGTCTAATTGAAAATGCTCTGTAGTTCACCACTTCAATGTTAACCACTTCCTTAAGAAAGCTTTACAATTCCGTTCTCCAAGACTTCAGGTACCAAAAGTACCACGTTTACAATCCGTCAACCCTTCGAGTACAGACAACACTTGCGCTGGTTCAGCAATATAGAACTGGCCGCTATTCACACCAGAGGAACGGTACCAGTGAAGAGTGTCAGCCTTATGATACTTTGTACTAACAGCTGTTGGAGATAATTGCAGTGAGCAATGACTACGTTTCCATCGTGCAGAATTTTAAGTACGATTAACCAATCATGTGCAACCTTTGAGAAGAAACATTTCGCATTCTTCTCAAATGTTGCACACGGTTGGTTAATCGTACTTAAATCCTTCACGATGGAAACGTAGTCAATTGCTATGTTTCCACCGTGCAGGGTTGAAATAGAGTTGACCAATCAAGTCAGTTTATTCCGCTCAAACCTCGTTTTTGATTGGTTAACTGTATTTTAACCCTGCACGGTGAAAACATATGCAATGTAAGCGAGGAATTTCACATACCCATGAAGTAGTATCAGTAGGGTGGAGACGAATCTCTTGCCCGCCGAGTCTGATAGTGGCCCGCTTCTTGGGCCATAATTATTAGTCTCAGTTGCCGCTACTCGTAGCGCAAGTGTTCCAAGTTAGACGATTGATGATTGGTAGAGAAGCCGCGGGAAGAAGGAAGAAATTGCCATATATTTTTTCAACAAATTAATTCTCTTAGTAGAAGCACGACGAACGAAGAACGAGGAAGTGAACAGATTATAGAGGAAAGGTGATTCAAAGTTGGAAAGGGAATGAAGAGGACAGGAAAAAATGTTGTGTGAAATGGGCCCCTCCCCGCCCATTTCCGTGAGGTCCTACCTCTCCACAAGGGAGCTACGACCCCTCCGAGGTCC
>JARQST010000087.1:0-34104 GCA_030142225.1 Pachycephus smyrnensis | reverse complement strand
GCCGGCCCTCGGGCGCGTTCGATCACCCGCGGGCGTAAAGTTGTACTTTACGCCCATGGTACGAAAATAACTATTTAATACACGCCGTATATGTTATACCGAATACGTCGGTATGTGTATTTATGTATTACGTATGATACATATGTGAATGCATAAAAGAATTTTGTTTTTAGCAAAATCAAGAATAATAATTTTTTGAGTTCATGATAATAGCCTGCCATTCTGCGCCATAAAAGTTAATTGTTAAATTTAAAATAAATATATATTTTACTTATCTACAAAACATTTTCTGCTTTGTTATAAAAGTGTCACTATAGTTTCGTGATATCTGAACAAAACATAATTAAATAATAGTCAGCAGCATCGATTCTCGAGCTCGCATACGCATTATAATTCGTGTTATCATTAATTCCGCTTATCTGTTATCTGCGACTCGATATATTATATATAGGGCTATTTATAGTATACGGTAGACTTTTTCGACGAATTTAATTATCGACATTCTAATATGGATAGTTTGACAGATTGCCGATCGTAACTCTACTTATAATTCTTTTTTACTCTTCAAGTTAAATAATTGGTAAGTATTATCGTCATTGGCACTATAGTCGGATCATGGCGTGAGATATGAATTTTGATTACACTCAGCATAATATCATGAATCTAATAATGATCAATTAATGACTAATTAGTATATACTCGAATCATGTGAGTTCGATTTCATTTTAAAAAATTCGACTTAATATGCAACCTAATCATATGACTGCTTCCAATTTTGTGAAGATAGGAAACATTTTTTTCTTTACTTGCGCATCACTGCAATATTATATAATATCAAATTGAAATACTGCACAGTCGTTTCTATTACACCGAGAGTACATGAGTCATATATTATGTATAGAAATGTTATTTTACGTATATATGAATAATCAAACGTAATTCGTATGCATACAAAAAGACTAAAAGCTATATTACATTTCCTTAGCCTTGGCAATGCTTTGTTTTTTATTCATCATCTTACTCTGCACATATGTGTAATAATGTGCACGTATTTTTTCCAGGAACAAATATTCCAACTGCATTGTCGCACCTATCATAACGATAAATAATTTTCTTATCGATTCGTTCCCAGTGCCACAAGAAGCTTATGCTACTTATTTCAATCGTTCAAAACAATCCATTCCAACAGCTAATGATTATTCTCATTCAACGCTTATCTTCTTTGAGCTCGATTCGAGCTCAATCATTTCATATATAATACATGAACATACATGCTGTTATAGTATGATAATAGGATCCTTAGCATTCCAAGTATATAATATATATACTTGGATTTATCACAACCCATAATGTATCGTGAATACAATGGATTTCCAGTATGAACTGCTATTTATAAGGTCTATATATACGTCCTGCAGATAATGCAACTTTTAAATTAAATTGTTTTGCCACTCAATCATCTCTCTCTCAATAAAGAACACATGATAATTTAAATGATCAATAAATTTCATCGACAGTTAAAATGCATAAATCCCTATTCATACTCTCGTATTCTCTCTATATATAAAAGATATATATATATATATGTATATATGAATGCATTTTCTGTATTCCTAATCAGAAAAATGGTATGTATAACGTTTCTAGATGCACATATATAGTACGTGACTGGCCGGAAACTAACGCTTCTCAACGAATATCATAAAAGAAACTGTAAAGATGGTGCGAGTTTTTGACATACATACATCATGTATACTTAATGCAAATTAAGAAAAGCAAAGCTACGAGATACAAACCACTACAGTACCGTACTGACTGTATTACGTAGAGAACGTGCATGAAGAAGTTTAGGGTCCTTGGAACAATGAAGATACAAGGAATCAAATACAATTACTGCATACCTTGACTTTCTTGACTAGGACTATTGTCAGTGTATGAGCGAATACTCAGACGTGACTTCCATCACATAGGCACTCCCCAATAATTTCAGGTTCGGCTGGAGGATAGGTTGGGCATTGTGTACGTCTGGTGTATACATGCAACGTACACGCGCATATTCGGAAGCCTTCGCCTGGCAGCTGCAGCACACCATAAACATACATTCTGTCAGTCAGTCGTCTCGTGCACGTGTAAGATAGAAAATCGCTGTTGTCAGTCGGTCGGTAGAGGACGTTATATTAGGCATTGTACATTATATTTCGATAGTACGAGAGTTGATGATTTTTTCACTTTTTGTATCACTTTAAATTTTCAATACATCGATGATTCGATTTAACTGTGCTGTCAGTTTGTAATATATAAAATACGGTAACGGCGATGAAGATATATCAGAGTACAAAAGCTGCTACGATGCATCCACCTCCGGTATGTACGATACGCAATTTGCAATTGAGAAAATTGTCATTTATATTGCAACAGCTGATACGATTTTTCTACTGATGGGATGAACTTTTGCATAGAGCTTTGGTAAATAATTACGTCGAGTGATGAAATTTAAGATAAATGTTTTTGATGGCTCGCGTTATTTGCGTACACAAAAGTTGCAAGTGCTAGTTTCATTTTGAGCTTGGACCTATTGACACGACTTGTAAACATCTTGAAAAGTTATTGCGCGATCCTTTCGATTTATCTAAACTCGAGCTACATAGATAGGTGCTTAATGAGAAGTTACACAAAGTGCGGTCAGATATAGCAATATTTTGGTTGCGAGTGAGATATTCAGTTTTTTTTTAAAATTAATTCGATGTAATTTTTTTCGTGTTATTCACAAAGAGTTATGAAAAGATAGACGCACCTTTATTTCGTGCTTCTAAATTGTTTACAAAAAAATGCAATGTTCTACTATGCGGGTTCTTATCTGTATATTATCATAATTTTTTTATATCGGTTGTTTGGCATGTCGATGAGTCGTCATTGACAATAAGTTACTACACCGAACGATTAAAACTATTGACCTTCGGGAGTCATGAACTCACGGAACTTCTCATTAGTGAGACGCTTCGCATATCGGTATATGTTTGTTATTCTTTGTTTATCAGAAAAAATAAAAATAATCTTTACAAATTGTATACGTATCAAAAATGACGTCTTATGTATGTACGTACTATTTTGCTTTTCTGTTACATTTTTTCTTTTCATTAAAACATATTTATACATTATTTATATAACTCGTGACAATAAGGTTGCTTAAGAGAGATTTCTAGTTACATTTATTTGTTTATAATGTTAGTACGTTACAGTAATTTAAACTTAACAAATATTATTGTGTTGTATTTTAGAGACGAGTAACTGACGTGCATTATCTTCACATAGAAAAATAAAATGTTTTACAGAAATATAAATTGTACTTAATCCCAAACGATGATAATATTTGGATATATCACATTTGACGATTTTAGTTACTCCATTGATCTGTTATTTTGGAATTCTTGGTGGATGAGTATGCCAACAGTATTACATCGTCTCACGATATCCATATGCATAAAATTAATTACTTAACATAGTTCACTGGCATTAAAATCATGTTGACAATCGTGTAGCCTCCATAACACCCTCTCGTATTTCCAATCAATAAAACATTTATTAAACAATAGATACACTGAAGTAAATAAATATTGATTTTATTCCGTTTATCAATTTATCCCAATAATCATATTTATAATTTTTGGTGACCGTTCGGTTAATGAAACAATTCGAATTGGTTGAAAACAACAAATGATTGTTATCTGTTAACTAATAATCCAATCAATAGTTACACAGTGAACTAATTCAAATATGGATATAGGTATGTGAAATAATAAACAGGGCCTCTTATTCGACTCTTTTTAATTACAGGGGTTAATTTCGTCGAAAGGTCACAGCACTATCAGCGTATCATGGCGTAGTTGTGCCATTTATACATGTTTGAATTGTATCTGACTGTTATACGTATTTCATCGGTATATCGTAACCGCTATTAATTCAAGTATGCTGGCGCAAGGAGAGAAGACCTGATAATACAGTTAACAAAACATCGGCAAATGATGACGGGATTTAAAGCTGTTTGCGTTGAGGCGCTCGGGCAGTCACGGAGTGTCTTCAGGATAGCGTTAAGTCAAACCGAAGAGATGTTTCGTTTGGCTGCATCCAAGGTATCTTAATAATCCCTAATTCTGTAACTAATATTTTTATGTTTCGAAGTGCATACAGTTAAAAGGACGTATGTTTTTTTAAATCAATTGGGATACTAGAGAATGTATAAATATTGTTTGAATATCTTTCCTGAGTTCTTGAATATTTCAGTTGACGAAGAGGAATGCAAAGTTGCACAGTAGAACTTTACTCACGAAACCTGACGAAGTATCGGATTCTTTCAAAACTACGGTAACAGTTCCTGAATATGCGGATGTAGTAATAATAGGTAAATAATTAATAACAAATAATTTGAAAGTAATATACTATCGGTTAATTGCTATATTATACATTTTAAATTATAGTTTATACAATACTATATATTATTTGTAGGTGGAGGTACTGCTGGCTGTAATGCTTTATATAGCTTAGCCAAAAATGGAGTACGAGCTGTGCTCTTGGAAAGATCAAAATTGTCATCGGGTACAACATGGCATACGGCTGGTCTTGTATGGCAATTACGGCCAAACGATACAGAAATCGAGTTACTCAACATTACCAGAAATATTTTGATGAATCTGGAAGAGGAAACCGGAATAAATTCAGGATGGATAAACAACGGGGGAATCTACATTGCACGATCCGACGTGAGTACAGTTATGCTTGTTCTCAGGAACAATACAAATGTGAGTATGTGTATATAATTTCTTTGTATATTTTTTTGCAGTTGAGAATCCAGGAATATAAGAGACTAGTCACCGTTGGCAGGTCTCATGACATAGAAGCACATATAATATCGCCCCGCGAAGCACAGGAATTATTTCCACTTTTGGATCCAAATGCATTTACTGGTGCAATGTACACACCCGGTGATGGTGTTGTGGATCCCGCGATGTTGATGACCGCATTAACTAAATCTGCCAAAAGCCATGGAGCTCAGGTAAGCAATAAAGCTCAACTTAATCGAACGAAACAATACCAATAACTAAATTCTATTACGGCTAAGGACTGTTACAAATGTAAGATAGAATTCTTCTTTTGCATTCTTTTTCTTAATTTACTCATTTTGCGCAACAATGTACGAAAGTAACGCTATATATAAAACATATATATGATTATACATTATGTTTCAGATTATAGAAGACTGTCCGGTCACGAAAATACTGACGGACAAAAATATGTTTGATACAAAACGTGTAACCGGTGTAGAAACTCCTTATGGTTTGATCAAAACTGATTGTGTTTTGAACGCTTCGGGAGTATGGTCCAGAAGCACAGCAAAAATGGCAGGATTGGACATACCATTGATACCAATGAAACACGCTTATGTCGTCACGGCACCAATGGAGGGAGTTCAGGGATTACCAAATATTCGCGATCACGACGGGAGCGTTTACTTCCGCATACAAGGGTCATCGCTGTGCGTTGGAGGATACGAGCCTAATCCGATAATTTTACAGTGTGTGAGTTGTCAACTTGAGATATACATTTGCCTTGATATTTCCATTTTTACTCTACACATTTGTGATTTCATTATCAGGCAGACCTTGCATATACAACTCGACATCATGAGCAATTTCATATGAAAATGATGATTGTTGCCTTTTTGCAGGTTCCTAAAACCTTTACGTTCGGCTTGTATGAGCTTGATTGGAATGTGTTTAGTACACATACGGCAGAAGTTATTAAGCTCGTGCCAAAATTTTCGACAGCCGGGATAAGAACTACTGTATGCGGTCCAGAGAGTTTTACACCCGATCACAAACCGATCATGGGTTGGTATTAAAAGTATATCTATTTTCCAGAAAATAATGTATTGCAATATAACGATGAGCTAAAAGTGAGTTAAGCATAAGCTGTAAATAAGTAAAAATATGTATGTAGTGAATATGTGTTACCTCTGTAGGAGAGGATCCACGCTGCTTGGGTTTCTATCATAGTTGCGGGTATAACAGCGCTGGTATGATGTTAGGTGGTGGTTGTGGGGATCAAATAGCCAAATGGATAATACATGGCCGACCAGATAAACATATGCATAATTACGACATAAGACGGTAAATAACAACATTCTGTGCGTAATTATATTTATACAGTATTTAATCATTCATAAAATTCTACAGGTTCACGCCGGAACAGACGAGGGACGCAATTTGGGCTAATGAAAGATCTCATGAGTCTTATGTAAAAAATTATAGTATTGTATTTCCACACGATGAACCACTCAGTGGTAGAAATTTTAAAACCGATCCATTTCATCATGTAAGTATTTTCATCTTCGTTGTTTAATTATTAATAAACATCCAAATATCATCAAATATCCAATTATTAATTGTTCGAAATACTTAAGATTATACAAATTTTTACACTATTACGACAGACGATTATTGTTTTTACAATAAATAATTTGTTGCTTCAGCTACTCGTGAAAGAAGGTGCCGTTATGGAAGAGCGTCAAGGATGGGAAAGGCCAGGATGGTTTGTCAAAGGAAAAGTGGCACCAGTGGCTGCTTATGATTATTACGGCAATTATGGTTCACCAAAGCATGAGAATTATCCATATGTTGAAGTGCTTGCTAAGGAATATACATTTGACTTTCCGGAGCATCATGAAATTGTGAGTAAACAAATAAGATAGAGTGAAAATGTCCAAGAATTCATTGTGTATGCAATATTATGAACGAGTTATTCAGATATCAGAGTGACGTCATACATTTTTGTCTCAAATGGATTCAGATTGGTGAAGAAGCTTTGGCGTGCAGAAACAACGCGGCACTATTTGATATGTCATACTTTGGGAAGTTTTATCTATGTGGTCCAGATGCACAGAAAGCTGCGGATTATCTCTTTACTTCGAATACTGGTCGTGATATTAATAGGATAGTATATAGTTGTATGTTAAATAAAAACGGTGGTGTCGAAGCTGATTGTACAGTAACCGCCATTGAAACTGGTTCCGGCGGTGTTGCGGATCCAATATTTAGAGGAAAAGCATTTTATATCGGTAAGTTAGCAGTTTAATGTTTATTGATTTCATTTTGTGTTACGTTCAAAATTTTACAAAGTTTATGACTTTAATAATAAATCGATTGAGTCGACTACAGTAAAGGAAATATTATTTGATTTTAGTTGCAGGAGGCATGTCGGCCTATCATACGTGGTGTCACATGAAGAATGTAATAAGAGAGCAGGATTTCAAAGTGACCTTGCACGATGCAACTGAACAAATAGGAATACTATCTATTCAAGGGCCTAATAGGTAAACTATATTATTCATTAAAAGTTATTTTCACTTAACGCTGCTGTTCAATAAATAGTAACTGCTCTGTGAATATAGCCCTCCCCCCGTTTCAGTATTTGCAACTTTTTCTTATTAGAATCGATTGATAATATTCGATCGTTCACTTTTGCACTTTAGTGATAAATGGTTTTCGAATTTATTAAATTTAAAATTAAAAACTCCTATCAAGCACGATTAAAGAAAATTAGTGTTTATTTACATAATTATTTTTAGTCTATCTTGGTATTAGAAGATTTATTTTAAAAAGTAAATTTCATTTGTTATCAAACACGAATAAGATGATTTTGATAAGAAAATGTAAAAAACTGAAAAGTGAGGGGGCAGGGGATTATGTTGAAAGAGGTAGTAATACGTGGAAACAAGATATCGCACGCACACAGTGTGATAACGTCAAGCGAAGATAACTTTTGTATCTTACTTCTCTTTAATTTTTTATTATTTTGACCATATATTGAAAGTAAAAAGTCAAATAATTTCTGATTTGTCAAGTTATCATTGTGCTGTCATTGCGATTGCTTCGTTTGCATATGTACATTATTCTTCAGCTGAATTGTCATGTTTTTTTAACAACTAATTTTACAAAAATTTACTCAATGACGTTACCACGCCATATAGTACATATATTGTTTCTATGCATTAGAACTACCTGGACAACAATCTTGATTCCAATTGGGCAATTTTTAATTATGTATAAATAATTGCAGTCGCAGGATACTTGAGACATTAGTCGATGAGGATCTATCGAATGAAAAATTTCCAATTTTGACCTCAAAGTTAATGAATATCGAAGGAAATCTAGTCAGGGCACTCAGGGTTAGTTTTGTTGGTGAATTGGGTTTCGAATTACACATTCCATCTCAATTATGTGAAAATGTATATGCGGCCGTAATGGCGGCCGGAAGTAACCATAAAATGAGACTTGCCGGTTATCGAGCACTGTACAGCCTGAGTAGCGAAAAAGGTATTTTTTGCGCATATGTTTGGAATAATTGTGCAACAAATAAATAGGAGTAATGAGATAGGATGTTTCACAATTACTTGCATTATAGGTTATCATCTGTGGCATTACGATCTAAGAACGACTGATAATCCGATAGAAGCAGGTCTTGGATTCTTGTGTCGAAAAAATGGCGATTATAGGGGTAAAAAAGCCGTGAAAAAGCTAAGAGAAAATGGAGTTAAGAGGAAACTGGCACATTTTCATTTAAAAGAGTAAGAAGTGAAAACAATTTTAAATATCATTGCAATTTGCAGTCTTGTTTTCAAATTTTTGTATTCCTTTCTTTCTTTTAGCCAAGTACCATTGTGGGGCCTAGAAACTGTTTATAGGGACGGCCAAATTGTTGGATACCTAAGAAGAGGAGAGTATGCTTACGCACTTGAAAAGAGCATTGGACAAGCGTAAGCATTGCAATATTTGCCAAGGAATTGCGGCATATTTATAAAAATTTGTCTACTCTTACAGATATATAAAACATCCCGAAGGAGAGAACGTGACTAAGCATTTCCTGGAAAAAGGAAACTATGAAATCGAAATAATGGGAAAGAGGTATCCAGCGACGATACATTTACAGAGTCCTTTTGATCCAGAAAATAAGAGGCCTCTGGGCGAGTACAGTAATAGTTAGTGTTGTTATAATTATGAATGATATATTTATTAAAAAATGAACGCGTTTACAACAGAAAGAAGTAGAATCTATCACCTTAATAGCTACGAAACAATGAATTCGTATTAAAAAAACCGATGAAAAAAATACATTAATAGCATAAAAAATCCCATATTCTATGAAACAGAGTAGTTAAAAATCAAGCAGATTCAATAATATAAAACTTTTAGCATATATATTAGTCTGTTTCAAATATATTGCAATCCAAACCTCGCCAAGTGTTGCTGACAATTATTGGAAATATTATGGCAAACGTTTAACATTCCAAAGTGTCATCTATAGTTTTACATTTCTTATAAAGTATGAAGAAATTGCAATATCTGCTTATCCTCATATGCCTAAAAGTTATTTGTTGAACGTTTTTCGTAGCGTAGTCTGAATCAGAATATACTTTGGTAAATAACATTTTTAAACTTCTGTAATTCAAAAATTTGGAGACCGTTGTTTCCAAATTAGATAATTTATTCGGTTTCATTTGAGGATTCCACCAAGTTTTGAAGGATATTCAGGGGCTTGTGATATATGTGATACATAGATAAATTTTGATATAATATTTGCAAATAGTATCAGCACAAAGGAGATACTAGTAAAAGAGACAGCCTCGTGGAATGTATGTCTGACAGTTACTGGACAAAGTGACTGCATGGGAAATAGATTGAAACCAGCATAAAAGTTATGGAGGCGGTTGATGTCATAGATTTTGTTTTAGACACAGAATACACGGAAACTAGCCTTCTTCACTATTATCTCCTCTATGGCATCGGAACCCTTTTTTTTTTGTAGTAACGCATTCGAATAATTGTAATCACTGCGTATTCACGTAAAAAAATTTAAAAAAATTTTTACAATTATCTTCTATATATACGTTTCCAACCAAATCTTTTAAGGCGGTGCTAAAGTGCAGAATAGACACAGCGTAGAGTAGACATAAGTTTAATGTCAAACTGTTTCAAGATGAGATTTTATAATTGAAATAGATGATATTCAAATCTTTTATGTAAACGGCATTTGTCGCCAATGAATGTGAATCACTTAGTATTGTTCTAATAGTACTTCAAAATTAAGTAAAAGGTGTAAACAATTTTAATAAATGCCTATTAACAGGATCTGAATATGATTAGAAACAAAATAGATTTACATATGTATCATTAATGTTTAGAAAGTGACTGCAAATGAATTGTACGATGTCAATTAATTTATTTAAAAAATGAATGATTTTTCAATATGCACTGTTACATAGATTGTATGTAATGTATTTTGTACAAAAATATACTTTTGATAAAAATAATACCTATTAACCTGCTAAGGGATTAGCATGAATTGTTACACTGTTTATTCTAGTTTCAGTGAGAGGTTTATAATTTTTAGGATTTACAGGAAGTTTCTCCAATTGTTCAAGAGTATCCAAACCATCGATTACCCTGAAAAGAAAAATTAAACTGAGAAATTATAAACATTAATTGTGAATATAAAAGGAAATACTTACTTCCCAAACAAAGTATATTTCAAGTCCAAGTGTGGTTGTGCTGCATATGTTATAAAGAATTGACTACCATTTGTGTTAGGTCCATTGTTTGCCATAGATACAAGACCTCTGGTATTATGTTTTAATTCCTCCTTGAATTCATCCTCAAACTTTCGATTCCAAATCGACATACCACCCTTTCCTGTCTGTGTAGGATCACCAGTTTGCACGATGAAGCCTTTAATGTTTCGATGAAATAAGCAACCATTGTAGTAATCACTAGCACATAAAGCTAAGAAGTTCTAAAAAAAAATTTGAAATTAGTAATTTATTGGGTTTACATTCTACATTATAACGATATAAAAAAGTTAGGTTAGGTTAGATCATTCTGGAATCAAACAGTACATAATCACCATACAAAAGTTTGTACTTTACTACATAGCAATTAATTTTATATACAATGATTGATGTTACATGCGATACAATATATTGAAAAAATTACCTCGCAAGTCTTTGGACACAATTCACAGAATAATTCAATCTTAATGTCACCGACATCCGTATGCAAGGTAACACTCTAAAATGTAAAAATAACTTATATAACACTTATTTAATAGAACAAAAATATTCGGTGGCGTATAAAAATTCTGCGACTAACCATTCTTATTCTATTATCAGTTTAATTCTATGAAGATATGACAGAAATGAAAAGCATAGGCACGTAGACATATTCACGCCGCTAGCGTGACAACAGCCATTTTGAATTTTGCCACGTGACTAGCATAGTCAAATTATGTATAAAAGATATAGTATATCTACAGAAATCAAAGACATTTTAAATAGAATATAATAAAATTAATTATATGTTATTGCAATACAAATACAGAATAAAATATTTTTTGATAATATTTTATAAAAATGAACAAATTAATTATGAATTTGACTTTGGCGTACATCGGAAGGAATTCCCAAAGTAGTAGGACGCAGTTGGCCGGAACGCTCCACTCGCTACATACAGCGATTAGTCGTCGCGTCTAGTGTAGTCAAGGCTTTACCGTGAAAGAATCGAATAAATACGAAGACATTTCGCGGTTAGAAAAGGTAAACGCGATCGTGTCAAATCATCCGGCCTTGCAATTGATAAAGAAGCCGTAAGGATATTTGAAGTGTAACAAGAGGACGCGTAGGGCGTTAGGCATATCTTCGTTGACTGTGTTCATTGGACGCATGACGTAATTGTATTGATCGCGGAAGAAGAGTCGAAAGTCGCGCATTCGCCATCTTGGACGAATTGTGGAAAAGAAGAAGTTTGTGGTGTCTCGCCAAAGGCGCGGTACGATTGTTGGAACCGTAATCCGCGGCGATCCGTGCGTCAAATAGTTTTATTGGGATTTAAACCCGTTTGTGAAGTGTAAACCCATTTGGACGGACCAAGGTGAGTCCATATTTCGGTAATACGGATCTCGAAGCGGCTCCTTTTCCATTACGTGGATGGATACGTTGTAGGATGCCCTGCTTCGGGAGTTTTTTTTTTCTGGCTATGCACCTCGCCACCGCTTAAGGATCCTGATCGAGTACCGTTATTGTGGACGTAAAGCCACTCGATCCCTTTGAAGAGGATTTGTATAGGAAAACCACGAAACTCTAATATGAGGATTTCAGTTTCTTTCGAGCTTCGAAATTATTGTTTTGAGTGGCGAGGTGAACCTTTTGACAGAGTCGAGACGGTTTCAGATCGGCGTACTTTGCGATTGCTCATTTTCTTTGGCGGTTCGCTTCGCGGCGTCACCTTGCGTCGCGCCGCTCTATGCCACGCCACACGCTTTCCTTTCATTATTCTCTTCTTGGTTTTTCTCCTTGTTCCATTTTTTTTGTACCTTCAATTACGGAATCCTGTGATGGCTATTTATCGTTTGGTATTTTTGTTCGAGCACCTTCTTTCGCACTATTGTAGCCTTTCTCTTCGTGTGGCGCAAACTAAGCTTCTTTTATTATTCTTCACTGAAATCAGTCCTTAAATTTTTTTCTTCTTCCCTCCCTCTCTTTCTTTCTCCTTTTCTATCTCTCTCTGTCTGCTGTCTGTTCCCCTCCACTCCCTCCGCCCTTCTTTTTCACACAAATACATGCGCGTACTTTCTTGCTCTTGACAGTCTTTTGCGCTTTATTCCTTCCTATCCGTTGCGTTTTGATTATACGACGTTCCGTTTGGTCTCTTGCACGAATTATATTTTTATAATAAGTAGAATGATTTGATTAATAATTATTCAGTCTTGTATTAGATAGGACATATTTGAAAAATTGAATCGATTTGACAGGTACATTCATGAAGCCATTGTAGAGAACGTTACGACGGTACCTAAGTATTATCGTGACTTTATTGAGAGATACGACTAAAATCTCAAAAAATTTGGATAATCTTAGAAGTTATTTATCTATTTTTCAAGATTTTTATTTTCTTGTTTTGTTTTCTAGAATTTATCTCAATCGTTTTTAAGGTGGTTATATATAATTCACGCTACAGATATTCCTAAATACAATGAAATTTCTCATTGCTGTAGACAGGATGTGAAAGAAGTCTGATCCTATTTTTGGGATACATTGGGTACTTCATCTTCCACCCAAAATACTTAGGGATACATACTGGGATGAACTCAGAACACCCCTTAAGATGGAATGTCCCAAAATAGATGCACAAACACAATTCCAAAGACAGCTTTATGCAATGTCCTATTAAATCCTTATTATTTTGTATCTTAGTTTGTAATGTGCCAAACTATAGATTTATTGCTGCATAGTACACTCACAACTAGGTGTTGCACGCATATCAATATTTTACAACAGTAATGTTTCATAGCAACCTTGAAAATTGGACTAATCTAATTACATGTAATTTCACATGTATATAATGGTTAATGTTCACGTGTGTGTTTTCTTGTTCAACGAATGCAAATTACTATTATAAAATCATATGTAATAGTGAATATGCAATTTAATTTTCTTTTAATTTGTGAAAAATTCATAGCAAGATGTTTGTACATTACTTCGACAATTTTAGTAAAATATACAAAACTTTATGAACTAATAACAATTTTCCTACTACTTATAATGAAAACTACCTCTATCCTGAAAAGTTTGTAGTTGTGGAAGCAATAATAATAAACATATTTTTAGAATAAAGAAAAGGGTTAGATTCTGGTTTAAACTGTTCTGAGAATTATGGTTCATCGATCCCCAATAAGCTAGCAGGTATATATATTCTCACTAGATATAAAGAATATGGACTGGGTAGCAGGGATCAAGGTTCTAAAAATATTTTTTTTATATCTGTTTAACTATTGACTAATTATTCTTCTTGTACATTTAACGTTGTACAATTACTCATATTTTACATATTTCAATCCTTTCTTTCACATATACTTACTTAGAATGTAGTAAGGCAGTGATAAAAACGTCCTGTTACGTTTTTCTTCTTTTAACTACAGGATTTGCACGTAGGCACGCGAACACGCCAACAAATTTGTCCTTTAAAAGTTTATAGTTATGGATTTCTGTCCTTTCACTTGTCTCGATAATGAATTATTATTGCTGCTAGATACTATTGAAAGCATTTTTCTTTTACATAATAGTTTAGTTCTTACGATGGTCAACTATATTGACTACTAATTTTAGTGTTGATGCTTGCTAATAAGAGGCTTCTGAATTTGAGTACAAAGTTGTATGAATTATACAACAATATCAATAAAGTTCATTCTCTTCAATTAGTAGTCGTACTGTGTTTAGAAATATAGTTGAAATATTTAATAATTATATGAAAGTTAATTGCCTTGTAGAAGAGTATACCCAGGTCCATATTTTAAGTCAGTACTTGAATTTATTTTAATCTTCTTGAAAGATCAAAGCAGTAAACTAATTCAGATTCTCTTAAAGAACATGTACTTTAAATAAATACCATTCAAGATATATGCTCATATTTCCCTCAATCAAACTGTATCGTACTGAAAATAAATGGTACCACAAGGGGTTAATATCATTTTTTTTTATCACTGTAGAGTACTATGTTGAACTAATTTAAGTGCAACCAAAAGATTAATGCCACTAAGCTCCAACGATTATTGACGTCATTTTAGGACACTGCTTTGTTTTGCTTAATTGAAAGTATTTTTCTGTTATGAAAAAGGTTTGCATTGGTTTCATTTATGCTTGAGAATTGGTAATTTATTGATCAATATATTTTAATCAATAGGCATTATGTTACCATGTCATCTAGACAGACTTCTGGGAAAGAAATTTGCATTGAGAAAATAAATAGGGAGCTGATATAAAAATTCCAGTGATTACATTCTTATAATTAATGACTTAAAAATTTTGATAAGCTTCATTGCACTATTTTTATTATCTCTGTCTGGAAAAACAGTAAGTTATTTTTTTGTTAATCAACAAATATTACTTTCCTTTACAAGAAATCATATCACCATCATGATGAATTACTAAATATTTGGAATCATTTTTAATAGAAGTTGAAGTAATGGAATGATATTAATTCTTTTCAGTAGAAAAGTGACAAAATTTTAGTACTGCTAACAAATAAAGTAATTTCTCATGCATGCACATCATACTTGTTTATTATATTCAGGATTTATGACTGCTGATCATCATATATAAATTATTTTATTTATTACAGACAAAGGGTTCGTTCGTTGGGTCTGAGTGGTACTAAATGGTTGCCTGCAGACAGCATGTCTACTCTGTCAGGGATTGTGTCGAAGGGGGAGAAAGGAAAATCCAAATTTCAATCGTTAGATATCAATAGTTTGTACCGGGTGAGTAGGGTAAGTTATCCAAAATTATTTTTATTAATTAACAAATTTATTAGTATTAATCCCTCGATTCGTTTAGATAGTTTTTTGTTATATTAATGCATTTTTGTCTTCTGCAATATTGCAAAAAAAAATTCAAAATTCGCATTCCTTTGTGACAGGTGAATTTGGCGTAATATTCCCCATACTTTATGTCTACATCATTTTTACGATACAATAATTACTGATATAAACGAAGAGATAACTAACGTAAACCTAACCTCTTTGTACACGAGACAATGAAGCCGATGTCACGTAGAGTCATGTTGCATATCCAACAAAACGACAATAATAATAATATGAATTGGTAGCATTAACGTAAATGATGAAGTGAAGGAATTATTATTTTCATTTAACACAGAATAAAATCTAAATGAAGGCTCAAAATTTATATGAACTGTAATTCTAAGCTAGATTATTGTTATTGTTAATTCATTTATGTTAGAAGTACATAATTGTTCTTATAACATATTTATAACCATTATTGACACTATCAAAATTCTTAAGTATAGTTGCTCAGAGGATCTTTCTTTGATCTAGGGCGAATCTTTGGAGCAACATCAGCAAAAGAGCACACTACCACGCAAGCATGGAATGCAAAGTTTGGGAAAGGTGCCCTCGGCACGGCGGCCACCGGCTAATCTGCCTAGCCTGAAGAGCGAACACAGCAATAGTGACCCGGCAGTCAGTCTAGTACCAAGTGGCGGAAGCGGTTGGGCCACCACCAAGGAACCTGCACCATCAACAACTAATACTACCACCTCGGCAACAGCAAGCACACCCTCTGATATCACTACCGTACGTTCTAGCAATACATCAATTACGAATTGTGTCACAAGTCTTGTCACGCGAATATCATGTCTATAAATTTTCACTGTAATCATCTGATTGCATTTTCTTAGAGTAACTCATCACCGGCACAATGTGCGCCGGGGACCACTCCCGCGTCGACCACGCCACTACACCCATCACTGCCAGGACAGCAACAAAGCGCTTCGCAGAACCCTCATTCTTCAGACGCTGCCAACAAGTCGTCATGGAGCGCGATTATGAGCAGACCAGGAGACGTTGGTATGTACTGCAAAATTTGTTTATATCTAAATTTATTGTAGTCTGACGATGCAATGTTTTTTCGTCTTCGTGATAGACTTTGGCGAAAGTTATACGTAACCGGATGTGGGATGAGTTCAGCAATATATCTCCAATATGCCTCAGTGAATTGTTATGTCTATAAAATCAATATAAACAGAGAGATGGGGGTAGCATTTGAAGTGTATTGGTGAACTCATTCATAATTGTTACAAAGTTAGATTGTCAGGTCAGGTTGTACAATTTCTTACATGTTCCTTCTTATATGTGCCTCTAATGGCTATAGAGCTGAGCCCGTTGTTTGGTACATTGATCCATGGTTAACAGATTCAGGGGAGTATTTAGACCCTTCGATTTCAAGTTTGTTTAATAAAATTAAAGTATGCTGAACACATGTCATTAAATGATCATTTAATCATTTCATGAATGTACATTGCGAAGATTCCATATTATGTTTTGTCAATGACCATTGATGAGTCTCAATATAATTCACATAAACGCAGTACACATTTCTGTTTATAAAATTTACAATGACATATACACGTTCATAAGAAATAAGGGAGATATATTATGTATATTTATATTTCTTCTTTATTTCTTTCAGTTGTTTCTTATGAAAGTGTCATGTCAGAGTTTGGGATATTTGCAAGCAGTAATGTTTATTCCGTTTACATGGATATCCCACGATGAGTTTGAATAATTTATAATTGTCCTAAGCGAAGAATTTAAGGCAACCGTCAACATTTACCAATCGTCTTACAAAGGGATCTAGATATATACCTCTGATGAGATTGATACATGAAAATATAATAAAACGAATTGAAGCAAATGAAATTTTTGGGCATCGTGAATTCACATTTGAAAAATGTAACTATCCTTGTTGCTGAGATATAACACAAAGGCGAATAAAAGGTTCAGAAGAAATACTCATTTAATTTCTTCTATGTGAATTAGGAATGCAGAGTACTGTAAAGGCATGATAATGATAAAGCGGATAATGATAAACCGGATTCCGAATTGGTGTATTTGATTGGAGGCTTTCACGAAATAGCAACTAAACCAGATAAACTATTTGCACTGAGAGAAACATTAACATCCATTGTATCAACTAAAATCCATATTCATAATTCATTTTAAGGATGATAATGAAAAAATATTGTACACGACTCTGTCTGACATATGATAGTTCCAACGAGTTCTTCATAATCTCCGAAGTAAGGAGTGACAAGACCGTATTCAGGTGATTCACTCGTTTTAAAGGTGTCTACCGAGCTGGTAAATGATTGTTCAACGATAACCCACATAAGTTTTAAAGGAACTTATTTGAACACAGCTCTGCACGTGTTACCTGAGGAAAGGAAACTATGATGTGTCGTGTTGCTTGATATATTTGTTCGCGTCGTATTGCTTGATGTATTTGCTCGCGTCGTAAAAAGGGGACCAATGTTGTGCCACCTT
The DNA here is from genome assembly GCA_030142225.1 of Pachycephus smyrnensis. NCBI lineage: Eukaryota > Metazoa > Arthropoda > Insecta > Hymenoptera > Cephidae > Pachycephus > Pachycephus smyrnensis. The sequence goes on along the minus strand of JARQST010000087.1, from coordinate 16,161 downwards.
GCCGTAAAACTTCAGTCAGGCATCCAATTCCGGAAATCCGGAATTGTCCTCTTAGCCATGAAAATTGTAACGTAAAGGTGATGGGTGATGGGTGCTGGGTTTGCGTAATTAATCGGTATAGGTGGGCCCGTTGCGGCTGCAGTGGTTGGTTATGCGGGTCTCGTAGGGGGCGCGAAAATCGGAAGAGGTGCCCTTGGACTGAGTTTCCTGGCTCACCAGTCCCCGCAGTTCCAACACGAGTTTCCCAGTCTCAGTGGACAGGCTTCCGTCTCCGTCTCTGTCTCCGTCTCCGTCTCCACTCAGAGCCAGACTCAACAGTCCTCGGCAACGTCCAATGCGATTCCGGTCGCTGTCCAGCAGCAATCGCTGGTTCAGCAACAGCAACAGCAACAACAGCAGCAGCAGCAAACATATTCCCACAACCACTCAGGTGGGATGCTGTGCTTGCCATTCTAGCTGCTAGACTTTCCGATTCGTTTCTGGATAAATTTTCCTCCTCGTAGTAGTTCCTATTATCACTGTCGGGGCTCATCTCTGCTCTTAGGGGAACGTCGAGAAGCGATTACGTTGACTAAAATTGAATTGCTTGTGTAACTGTAACGAATAGACCAAAAGAAAAATATGATTTGTCATCTGTCTAGAAAGGAACATGTTTCCGATTAATTTGCTATAGCCTAATATTGTTTAAGTAAAGAATATCACGCGTACACGTGATATTTTGCAAGACATAATTTTGTGTAACAGTGCACAAACTAATCTCAATTAGATTAACTAGATTATTCTTGTAAAACAAATACGGTCCAAGTGCCTTTGTTTGTTAGACAAAACTGCATTTTATAGAATATTAAAAGTATTCAATTTGTGTAAAAGCAATGCTTTGATGGATAAAACAAGGTATCAATTAAAATTAAAACAAAATGCATTACTCCTTGACAAGCTGATATTTTTTAAAATTATTAAAATCGGCATTTCACGACGTTTCCTTGGTCTAGTGCTTTATCCATGAAGTTTTCTTCTCTTCAAAGTGTCTTCATCACGTTTTGTAAAAAAAAAACCGAACTCCCGATCTAAATTCAATTCATTTTCAACGATCATGTTTTTTAAGCTTCATTTTATTCTGTGAAACTTACACAAATATGGGGGTAAACGCGTTTATCGGCTTTACGCCCAAATACTATTTGTGCGTTAATCAAATGCTGCAAAAAAATATTATGCGCGTTGTCTAACAAGTCTGTACATACACTGTACACACCCGCGCATATTGCCATGCACATTATGGACACATATGGAAAAGTCACATATGAGCAGATGTAGCCATTTTTTGTTTTCTTCCATGTGTCCCGTTTTTCTCAATTATCTGTTCTTATCGTATCTGCTACAGCAAGTCATCTTCTTTCCGTTGTAACTATGTAGCGTTCTTGGTACGATCCGTTTATTTAGTTGCGTATCTTCTAATAATGTTATGCTTTTCATGGAGATTCAACTCTTAGAAGCTAAGAAAGTTCTTTGAGGAAATTTTTTCTACTATTGCATCTTCTTCTTGTGTTGTAGTTTCTTTGTTCGATAACCATTTTGTAAAAGTACCTGTCAGGTAGTGCTGTCACGATTTGCGAATCTGCCAATGATAAGTTTGCGTACTCACATGTAACAGAATGATTTTATCATTTGAAAACTCTTTTTGAAGAAATCTTTGGATTCAGTATCATGATTTGAAATGATGACAATGAGCCATTGCAGATCACGACGATGACAAAGAGACTGATGGTCTAGGAGAAGACTTAAGGCAGTTGCAAAAACTTTGAAACAATTAGGATCTACGATAATCGAAATAGTTTCTCAGAGTATATAACATTATAAAATCGGCTGAAGTCTATTATTTTTAAAAGTTACTGTAGGCAGAAAATAAAAGAGGATATGAGAGAAGCTGATGAAGAAACTGCGTCAATTTTCAATGAGGCCTAAACATTTTTGCAACATTTTTGTGATTACGTTTAAAATATCCATCTACATTCGATTTTTCAAATGACAGATGCTTCCGCAATTTCTTCCTTTACGTAGCTTACTTTATATCTATATTTCTGTTTTTGTCTCAGCAATTTTCGTTAGGTTTAATATCAATGATCTTGGAAATAACAAGACGTTCGCGGATTCTGAAATTACATAGTGAATTTCGTTTCATTGAATTCTGTTCTCTATTTTATATTGCCGTTGCATCGAATCTCAAGTTTAGTAATTTAACTTTTGATTCTGTGTAGGAGGTCCAACTCCTGGTCAACAGCAACAGCAGCAGCAACAACAACAGTCACAGCAGAATCGGGAGTTGAATGCACAGTATGGACCAGGCCCGAGCCTACGTCCTCAAAGTAAGTTGAAGTTTACTTTCTCAGTATTTCGAAGTGGTGAATACGCCTTATTCTTCCCGGTTTTATCTTGAGTTACTATTTATTGTTGTCTTGTTGGTCCTCATTACCAAAAAATATGGCTACCACTAATACCAATTATGCCGCCTATTATATCCCGTGATACAAATGAAATGGGTCAATGAATTTTAGCAGAGGGAAGCTGGATCCAAGGTGGAAGTCGTACGGCAGGAGGAGCTGGAGCAAGCGGAAGTGGGCCAGGGAATGGGAATACTCCGGGGGTCCAGGGCCCCCCGATAGGAAACGTAGGTGGTACATCGTCAGGACACCAAGATGCGGCCGGTGGCGGACGACCGAACTTGGCCCAATCGCCGGGCATGGGCATGGCCCAGGGAGGCCCAAACGGAACTCAGAACAACCAGAGCCTTCTCCCTTCCGGTCCACATCAAGTCGTTCCGAATATGCATCACTATCGAGGATTGATCCCTCCATTCGTAAGTATCATGGTCATGATTCTATCTGTTTTATTCATTGAGTCGATTGTAAAAGTTCTGGCCGTTTCGAGGGTTCTGTTCCGACTCAAAAACCGCTAGAACTTTCCAAACGACCTAATATTAAGACTCATAGCGATGCCATATATATAGTCGGTCCATGAGTACAATAGCTTAAAGTGACAGATGGGAACACGTGTTTCGTGCTAGGGACTTCCTCAGCAAAATGTCCCAATTGCCAATGCGCTTTTGCTAAAGGTAATTAATGGTTTTCCATTGATTTTCATTGATTAACCACACATTACCTTTGGCAAAAAAGCATTGGCAATGGGAAATTTTGCTCGGGCCTCGGATTTTTCCATCTGTCACTTTAGGCTATTTCACTTGTGGACCGACTATATATTGGTTGTAGCATATTCAAGGAGTAATTTTCTCGTGATAACATTCTGCGTCAAGTTATACGTGGGATTATCTCGAATTCGTTATGAGTTAATAGATAATTTTATGCTGTTAAGTGTCCTTTATTTTTAGATTGCATAATAGAATATCGAAACAACGAACCAAGTTTTCGTATCTAAGTAATAATCAGTTCGGCATTTCAACTTTGCGTAGTTTGATCATGAATAAAACAGCTTGGAGTTGCGATATCGACGCAATAGATTAATAGCATAAAAATAATAGAATATTAAAGAAAAGAATAAATAAAAAATAAAACACTGGAAGGATTATGATTGTTGATCAATCAAAAAATACTTCGTAAATGTAATATATGTAAATCAATACGAGTATGATATACATCAAGACAAAAGGATAACTGTTAAGTTCTTTGTATCAAGTTATTTTATTAATATCGAGTGAACAATGCATAGTTCTTACTGATATTACCACATAAGAAAATCATTTCACAATTATGTTGCTGGATTCTATTTACAGTCGAATCTCGTTATAAGCAACTTCCCCTCCGTTTTCTTTTGCTCGGCTCGAGATAGCTCCACCACTCTAAGTACATTCTAAGTTTTTGACAGCATAGCTCGTTTTAAGTAACAAGACAATTCACGAAAGATATACACTGTTGCTTATAGCGAGTATTCTGCCGCAATTCACCGACGTAACTCACACATTTACAGAGCACGTGCGAAGGCTGCGCTACTGTGCAGTAGTGAGGAAACGTCTCTCCGCCAGTTTTTCGTAGGATTATTTCCCTTAAAGCCCCAAACAGTAGCTTATACCAAGATTCCACTGTAGTATATATTTAGTGTTAAACCAGTGTTGTAATGCATGTAGGAGAAAGCTTTTCTATGAAATTTCTTTGTGAAAATGGAGTCTGGCATGGGATGACGACTACCATATGTTTTATTGCCAAATATAAGATTTTGTATGAAGGAGGATTTATGTTCTACCATTCAAGTATCGTACCGTACAAATAAGAATTCGCTCAGTCAAAATCAGCAATTTCACTACGGGAATTCTAAAACGATGCGTGATACGTGTAACAATCCATTAAATAACTTCCATTCTTAACATACATTACCTCATATGTAACACTATTCTACTTTTGTATCCATTGTGAAGATGTACAGAGGAAATTTTCCTGGCGGATTCCCTTCTCAGTTCCCGGGGAACATGGCCGGCCCTGGTGGACCTCGACCCAGGTTCAACTATCCCCAGGAACGTTTTCCACCACCACAACGGCAGCAGGAGCGTGAACGTGCACCGCAGCCCTTGGAAGAGGAACTTATTACCAGACCCATCATCAAAGAAGAAGACCTCACCCAGATGGATGATATTTCACGTGAAGTTGGGTGGGCAGCGCATGATGATATCGACTATAATCAGAAACTGGCCTTCAGCGATGATGAGCCTGAGTCTGAGCCCCTGAAGAAGGACGACCAAAGAGGCTTGGAGGGCTCCAAGGGTCCTAATAAGGATGACAAAAGAGAGGAAACTCCGTTGGAAGATCGTGAAAAGCCTAAAGATATCCGCAACGACAGGGACAGAGACAGGGATTCTAGAGACACGAGAGATCAGTCATCTCATCATCCTTGGAATCAACCACCTTCTACTGGCCCACGTGATTTCCGAGGAACTAATAGACCCTCTACTTATCCCTCTCAGCAGCAAATGCGATCTGGACACCCTCTACGAGGTATTGGCATGTTTAAAATCTGTTTTTAAATGTATCCTTCCTAGTGTGGAAAAGTATGCTCCTGCTACATTATTTTCGACGAAAAATATCTTTCTAATCTCATCTATTCTTACTCAGGTGTTGAGGATGAAGAGATCTGGAATCAGAGACGTAGAGAACAAGGCGAGAAAGTGGCATCCGCGGTGGAGCGAGCTCGTCAACGTAAGGAGGAAGAGGAGAAGCGTTTCCAAGAATTAACAAAACAGGCCGCGGCGAAGAAGCTTCAGGATCTGGAGCAGAAACTTAAGGAGAAGCAGGCCAAACAAAAGGATGACGAGTCTGTAGTTTCTTCAGAACCCAAAGGATCATTGATTACCGTTCCATCGGTTCCCATTCCCATACCGGAATGGGAACGTGAGCGGGAGAGCAGGGAGCGCGAGAGGTCGCGTACATCGTCCGAAGGAAAGGACGAGAAATCAGTAGGAAACCGTGATGCCGTCCGTGATTCCAGAGAATCTCGTGATCAGTCGGCGAGCGAATGCCGTCCGGTCGATCGTCCTGGTAGTACCACAAAAGGGCAACAGCAGCAAGAAGTCTTGCGTGATCGTGAACAGCGTGAGCGTGAACGGGACCGCGATCGTGACCGTGATCGTGACCGTGAACGCGAACGTGAACGTGATCGTGATCGTGAACGTGAACGTGACCAAAGGGAAACTAGGGATAGAGATCAACCAGCGTTCTCGCGATATTTCCAGAACAATCTACCTCCTAGGTTCCAGAAACAACAAGCTGAAAGAAGTGGCGCTGGCGCTGGCGTCGGGAGTGGCGCTGGTGTCGGTTCCGGTAGTGGTGGTGGTGGTGGTAGTACTGGTTCCGGTTATAATCGTGTTTCACCGAACACAGAGCGACCCTCCACTTCCCAGCCAGGTTCCTTTTCTCAGCAATACGATCCTGGGAGATGGTCACACTGCAACCATCCCAGTTCACTGAGTAAGTTTCTGTTTGTCATTTTATTACATACACTACGATATTGTTCCCTTTTGTACTTGCAAACTGTTTTATGGAAAGTAGTTCCTTTTTGTCAGAAATGTTTCTTATGAATTTTTTGAATTAGCAGACAGCGGCATGAAGCAGTCACATTCCATGCCACCAGCGCAACGTCGTATCAGAGCTGATTCCGAACTGTCCGGAACTCCGGAGGAGGATAGACCTCCATCTAGAGATCTTCGTAGTGCACCACTTCCCTCTAGGGAGGAACGCTATCGGCACTCATCTCATCGATCGTACGACAGCCGTAAGAACAGCGGGTATTATGAAGATTATAATCGTGGCTACAGGGACTACGAGTATGATGATAGGCACTCCCGTGATTCCTGGGATCGTGATAGGCACTACGCCGATAAAGATCGGGATTCTAGAGATGCACCCCGGGACGTTCGGGACAGAGATAACAGAGATACCAGGGAGAAGAAGGATTACGACAATTACTCAAAGGTTAGTTTTTTCTTTTCAAACTCGAAGATGGTACGAAAAGTAAACATGTATTCGTGTCCTTATATCAGAGTAGCATATTTGCATTAGTTGAAAAGATTCGATTGAGTCTCGCACTTCATCATTTAGTATTAATAATTCAATAATCATTTCATTGCGAATCATGGCGTTAAAAGGACTGAGAACTGATGTAACCATATAATATTTTCTCTGCGATTTGTGTTAAACATTTTTCATGTGTCTAAGATTTTAGTTGACTTTTAACAACCCGAAAAAATAGTTATAACATTAAAATGATTAAATAAGCATTCATTTTCTCGAATAAGTAAAAACAATGATGTTTTGATAAATATTCAGTGCACGCAGATTCCTGCAACTACTACAAGCATTTATATCGCACATTTGTGGTGAAAAAGTAAAGACCTAAGAAAATTGCATGAATTATTTCAAAAACTGCCCTCTACAACAAGCTCTTTCTGCGATTGTCGCTATTTCCAAAAGACATGGGCAAAGTCTCACAGATCAGAAAATGCAAAGAGTTGTAGAAAGGACAGTTCACTAAGTTATAAAATGTGAAGTTACAGTTGGCTTATGATTAAAATGTCCTGGATAACCGCAAATGTATCTGATTACTGCCATAGTTATCAGTACAATTCCTTTTTAGGACCAGGATAAATAAATTTTTGCTAATACACAGCTGGTAATTCATATTCTATGAATTACGAGTTTCAACATAGCAAAACAAATTATTATTTAAATTCAACTTACTATTTTTTAATACATGTTCATCTTTTCATCTTATCACCATGTTAGTTAATGATAACTATTTTTTGGTATTGCGTAGAATTCGGTTCAGCAGGACCCGTTCGACGACCGTGACTTGCCCCGAGAAAGATCCGAGAGTTCTGAATGGCGAGATGATCGACGTGATCTACGCGACGAACGGAACCTGCAAGACAGACCAATAGAGTCACGCCGTGATCCTCCACGGGATGAGCGCATAGAGCGTAACGACCGTCCTCAACGACCCGATTCTCGGGACAGTCGTACATCCAGGGAGTCAAGGACGTCCATACGCGACGATGAATCTCATAAGTCGCGTGATTGTGGCTCTTGGGTCAATGATATTTCTGATTATGACGAGAAGAAGCGTGATCTTTACCGTGATGATAACCGCGATCGAGATAGGGATCGTGAGAGAGATCGTGATCGTGAACGCGAGCGGGAGCGTGACAGACGACAAGCACCAGGTCCCGTAACACGGGAGAAATTGGAAGCCGATGAACTCAAGGCCGAAAAACGTGGTATGACACAGTTAAAGAGGTCCAGCAGCGAGCTGGAGAAAAAAGACGTCAGCAAGGAGAGTCCTACCGAGTTAAAGAAGGAGTCGGAAGTATGGAATAGAAAGTTGGAACGTACTCCGGAAAATGGCAGAGCCATGGAGAGAGCCGGTGACAATTCGCCGAAAGCCTGGGCTGATGCAGTGTCGCCCACTTTCGAGAAGGAGGAAGAGAAACTGTTAGAGCCCATCAAGGACGAGAAGGACTTGGTGGAACTCAAGCAGAGTATGGAGAAACTCAGCGTGGATAAGCGTGATGATACACTCGCCGAGGACGGTAAGGACGACTCTAAGGATGAGAAGCGCGAGAAGAATGTACGCAACAGGACTAACAGTGGTAGCTCCAGAGGACGGGAATCTCGCGGAGGTCGTCCATGGGGTGGAGCATACAGCAGTGTATACAGCAGAGGATGGCGTGGACCTGAATCCCGAAGACGCCGTGGAGGCCCGCGTTCAATGGGTCGTCCAGGATCTGCCAGAAGTGGCTCTTATGGTCATACCGATTCTGAGATGAGCGGAGACGAGATCTCTGGGTCAACTGAATCTGGCAAGGAGGAAAGAAGGTCGACCAGATCACCAAAGCCGTCTCAAAAACTTGAGAAGGAGGATCGTAATCGAGAAGTATCTCGACGTGAAGAAAAACGCGGCAGTGCCTCTGGAACTGGAGCCAATGTAACTGCTGGTAGTGGCAGTAACACTGCTGGAGGCACCAGTGCAAATGAATATTCACAATCCCGCAGCGATAAGAGAAGTTATGATGGTAGGCCAAGTCGCGAGGGTTTCGCACCATCCGGACAACCTTCTCGTTTGGGTCGCGGGGGGTTTGGCATGCGTGGTGCAACCACCGGGGGTCGTATGGAGGTTTACGGTCCACCACCAAGCAAGAGTCCTTTCTCAACCGAACGCAATGCGGACGAAAAGCAGAGTGGTGGTTCTCAACAAGGTCCTCCTACGCCTACACCAGAGAGTGAAGTCAACGCGACTATGTCTTCACAGCTGGAGTCCTCAGATGACAAGATTATTGCTAAGCAACAAGCCCTTACTGCTGGTATTACTGGAAGACACGCCAAGTCACCGAACCAGCAGACTCATCAGGGTAACAATAAGCAGGATGGTAATCTTACGGGTGGCCATAACGCTGTGCCACAGAGAACCCAATCCAGGAAGGAAGAACCGCGTTCCAAAAGAAACCAAAGCGGAAACAGACGAGTAAGTAATCTCGATTATTCTTATGCCTCCTTTTAGATTCTAAACTTCTTCATACTTAAGAATTGCATATTCTAAATGAACAAATCTTTTATTCTCTACGCCAAATTAGATTCACGAGTACTTCGTATCGGTGCTTTGTATGGTAGCGTCATTAGGAGGAGCAAAAAAAAATCATTTCTAAATGCATCTATTTAGCTTTGTGGTTCGAATGATATACTTGGTGTTCATCTACATATATTTATTATAATACAAATGTACAGTAAAGTAATAAATGAAAACTTATTCGAAATAAAAGACACGAATATTTGGAAACTAATGAGAATAAAGAAGAATAGTATTTGAAAACTAAAAACCGTGATATTAGTTTATCTCTTTGATGTTAAATGGACTAAACTTTAATTCGATTAAACTATTTTTATACATCAATATGAATACATCCTTATTCAATGTGGTGACTTTTTCAGGGAAAGGAGAGCCGCGAATCCCGCTTTCGCGGTAGTGGCAGTAACATTTCAAAACAAAACTCTTCGGACGTAGGAAACGAAGAGTGGGAGACAACGTCGGAAAATAGCGAGGAGCACGTCGAGGAGCGTAAAGAATCACGTAACAGTCGCAATAAGCAATTTGCTAATCGCGGTAATCAGGGCTCAACGCAAAATCTGTCGAGCAACAATGCTCAGTCGCGCAGAGGCGAACAAAGTGGAAACAATCGCGATCGTGAAAAGAATTCCAAGTCTTCCAGTGCAACTTCGCGCGCGCCAGGTGCCGAGAAGCGTAACGCGCAAAACGCAACGTTCAACAATCCGCGAAATCACTCGGGAAATATACCGCCATTGATGCAAAATACGCAAACGCAAAATGGCCGACCTCGTAGTCAAGGCTCAGCAAACAGCGCACCTATCTCTGGCAAAAATACAAACAAAGAGAGCACCGTGAACCGCGTCGACGAGATCAAGCTGAACAATCCTAATCTTGTGAATCAGGTACTGAATGACATGAAGAAGAAGACGCAGGGCAAGGATAAAAAAGTGATTGAGGTCGAGACTGAAGTTAACAATTATTCGGCTGGTGGAGACGATGCTGTTAATAGTGCTGAAGACAAATTGGACTCTGATGGATTTCAGGAAGTGCGTTCTAAGAAGAATGTCAAGGAGTCTAGGCACAGTCAGAAGGAAGAGCCCAAGTCTACAAGACGCGATAAGGACAAGGAACGTGATCGCGACCGTGATCGTTCTAAATCAAAATCCAACGGCTCGCAACCTAGTCCCCAACAGATTCAGAATATACCACCACTGTTGGGTCAACCGATTCCTCAACCGGCAAACATGCCCGCGAAACAATTTGACCGAAATCCAAACCGTCAGAAATTGGCACCCAGATTTATGAAGCAACGTCTGGCAATGCAGCAGCAGCAACAGCAATTGGGAACGAATGAATCAGGTTCAGAGACTAGTTCAAATAAAACTGGCAATTCTAACAACCCTGGTTATAACAAGGACTCCTCTTCTGGAGGACCGGCTCCACCACCTACCGTGAATGCCTGGGATAAACCATTCACTAGCCAGTTGCGCTCGAATTCGCCATCTTCATCAGCAGCTGTGCCTGCAGATATTCAACTGATGTCTGGTTTGACGGCTCAGAACGATCATAGCCATGATAGCAATGAGCAGACAAACTCGGGGGGTAGCAGTCAGCGAAATTCACCAAACAGCGAGAAACCTGCTGGTAAAATAACCAAGGACAGTATATCCGTAAACGAGAAGAACGTTTCCGATGGTACTTCACCACCGTTGAATACCTTAATCTTTGAGAACACGAACTACTCGAAAACGACAAAATCAGCTCCCACTGACTTAGCTATCAAGTCGAAATTCTCTAATCACATCAAGAATCAACCCAGGGTAGACAAGCGTAGTGGAGACATTGAGGAGGAGAATGGCCAACTTCAACATCAGCAGCAGGCGCTTTCAGTAGCATTCTCGAGCAAGGCTAACGATCTTATGAAGGACAAGAGTGCTCAGCAGGAACCGATCCAGATGCCTTTGTCGTTCAATAAGAGCGAGGACAATGCAGATATGAAACTCGACTTTACATTTGATTCCGACTTGTCTCAGTTGACTGAAGACAAAAGCAAGACCTTGGGAATGCCAAGGTCGATGCACATGACTGGTGGCCAGAGCACCATTTCGCCATCGACTGCCGAACTAAACTTGAAGATTGCCTCCGTGAAGAAGGTTTGGGAAAATGCACCACCCATGCCTACCGTCGTGGAGCACGAGGACGGAAGCGTTGTCAGCACTGCCAATAGCTTCCCGCAAGCCTTCGAGAGTAGCGACGTCGATGACAGTTACAGTCCTCATCAACAGTACAATCAGGCCAACATGAAGAATGAAATAACGACATCAACAAATGTATGCAAGGTGAGAATTCGTTTCGCGTCACACAATTTCTTAGTTTAATGTCGCGAATGTTAATACGTGCAAACGTGTTACTACATCACTACATTTTTTATTTTTCACTTCGAAAATATCAGTCACCTGCTTCGTTGTTTATCACTAATCTGTTGTTCAATGTCATCGCTTTGAATCAAAAATTCGATTATTACCTATTTTTTAATAATTTTTTTTCCGTGATAACTGGTGAAAATACCAAAGGTAAGTGGCTGATGCGACGCTTTTCATGCAAACTCATCCAATTAATTAAAAAGAATTTTAGACACCGTATCTACTACGTGTTTAGAGGTATTAATTATACTTTTGACAAATGTTATATCAATTTGTATTTGTTAATCTCAATTTTGCATAGAACACTTTATTTTGTTTTCATAGTGTTGTCTAGTAAAAATAATGTACACGATGAGGCATGTAGCGAATATTATACCACTTATCTGTTTTCATCAAAGTTTTGTCCGCGAGCATGAGAACTGTCAGAACTGTTAACGAAAGATGAAGTACAAAATGATAATGATGTAAATAGACAAATAAAATAACGAATTCTAAGTCCCCTGTGGGAAGACGCTGACTCTTTGCCTGATGCGCAGCTGGTTCCCCCGCAGGTGAAGCCGCAGCAACAAACCTCAGGTAGCAGCGGAGCACAGCCAGGGTCAGCGGTACCGGGACCGAGTCCGATTGGACCAGGTCAAAGTCCGATAGGACATCCGCCAGCCAGTCTTCAGGGTCCGCTCAGCCCACCGCCATTCAACTCAACGGGACAGCCTTCTCATATAAATTATCAGGTGCGAATCAATTACGATCTTTAATGTCGTGTTAAAGATATTTGATAATAAACCTTATTTGTTGTTTTTGTTCCTTTTAGGAGTTCCCGCAGTACCCAGGTTCTCAAGCGGCTCAGTATGGCAGCATGTCGGCCATCCCATCTCCACCTGCTGTACTCTTCAATACTGGCTCGGGACAGTTACCAGCTCAAGCCGGTGGCCTGTATGGAGCCTTCCAATTGGATCAGAGTCGATCCCCGTTCACACAGTATCCTCCATATGGACCATCGCTACAGAGCTCGTTCAATCAGCAGAATGTTTATCTTCAGCAACCACCACCGCCTCCGCATGCTCCAAATGCTCCAACTCCAGATATGTACCAGAGTAACCTGTCACAATATAGAATCGTAAGTTGCTGCAATTTGGACTTAATTTTTTAATCCAGATGAACAGTTATTTTATTTTACTTATACATAACCTCCTCGTGCAGACTGCAGCAGCTGCACCACCCTTTGGTCAGAACCAGCAATTGAGCAACAATCCAAACACAGTTTTGATTAGTTCTTCATCGAATTCACTGATGTCTGCTAGCGTGAAACCTTCCTCTCAACCTATCGGTGCAATTGGTACCAAAGCGCCACACTTCCAGGCGCCATCTGCACCACAACCAAATCAGGTTAGATTCAACACTAGTCCTAATAAAATACAGCGATGAACTCATTTGATGCATAAGGAAGACCTATGTCTTTTTTCTACTTGTAACATTTCCTTTACTGTTTCTACAGCTGACGTACATACCGTACGATCCCAATCAGGTACTAGGAGTAAGTGGCAGCTATATGGGTAACTCGCAACTGGTACAACGGCCTGGTCCAAGTGTTCAGCCATCGGCGAACAGCTATTACAGCGCCACCTCCGCCGGTAAACCTAACACCCTTCTATGTAAGCTTGACTGGCCTATTCCTTTATTCTAACGTACTCTAATAGTCGCTTCTTGCTGAAACGCAGTATCTTAGTGTCGCTATTGTAAATTAGAATTCGTGTTAAGTATCTTCCTGGAACACAATTCCTTGACGTATTTTAAAGTTTTTTTGTCTCCAAGTGTGTCTATAATGCTTTTATAGTAACGTACGTGTTGTGTAAAGGCAAAAGTTTAGTATTTTTGTTTGGCTGTGCTGTATACTATGTGTGGAATTATTTAGGCTGGTGTTACACACATCCGCATTATTTATTAACGTTTATTAAAATGCTTCCTCTCGCTGATGCAATTAATAGGCAGTATGTAACTTTCACGTTTTGAAAGTCACTAAATCTGATCTTTTAGTTATAATATAGAAAATTGACCGTCGCTGAAGCATGATGCTCTGTTACAATAATACAGTTACGCTGAAGTATCGGGAGTCTTGTGCGTGTGCTTCTTTGAAGCTGGTGCGGTCGATTAATAATTTTCTTTTTCGCATGGATTCTTAAAGTCGATCCTACTTCCAGACGTGTTTCCTGGTTCGCAAACAGGCTTCTATCAACCTGGTGGAGCAGCGCAACAAACTGGCACTCCCTATGGGCTTCAGGGGTTTGGACAGCACAGTCAGAGTCTGGCGACAGGAAGTGCAACCCCAGTTGGCCTCCAGAATTTTAGTTCCCAATTTCTGTCTGGCTCGGGTCTACAAATTGCAGCTGCAGCTGCAGCACAGCAATACCGTAACCCTACCGGAGGCTTGCCAGGACCCGCAAGTGCAGCTGCAACATTTCTCAGCAAGCATCAGCAACAGGAACAACCTAGACAGTTGAAGAGTCCCTCAGGAAATCAGCAGGACGTCCTAGCTTCGGTTTTTAGTTCAAGTAAGACTTTTATACATTATGTTAAGCATCCATCTACAGGTTATTTTAAATGAATAATAGGGAACAAGTGCTTTTCCACAAGTAAGAAGATTCTACTGTAGAAAAACTAGCGGATTGAATGACCACTATTTTTGGTTTGAATAGCTGAAGACTACTTGAAAATATGACATAAACAGACTGTCCCAATATATCGATGATAAGAAAATGATTATGGTATTAAGAGACTCGCATTTTGTTTTCTACCTATTAATCTATATTCGTTGGGGGCTTCCTGAACACTATTGTCTCATTTCATAATTATAAGATACTTAGCCTTCGTGTTGCGGGCGTGTTCTCATACAGAAAATGCTCAAAAGCGAGGAATCTCCTCATCTGAATATATGCGCGCAAAAACACTATTATCTTGTATGCCTTCACTCGTAAAACTTTTAATAAAATCAGTTCCTACAGAACTTTGTTTCTATTCGATTTTCGTCAATTGTTCTGAAACAGTGGACACCCAAGTACTTGGTACTTGTGGCGGCGCTGGCCATCCACTTTTACTTTTTACCAGTATTTTACATAATTTCTAAAGATTAATTGAAAAATTCAATTCTGCAGCAAATCTCAATTAAGTTATACAACTTTAGTAACAGTACTTCCTGAACAGAATATTTTGGGTGTGGATATTCGTTACTTCGATCATTATCTGTGTGAGTAACTATGTATACAAATATGGAGCACGGTTTCCTTTTAATGGATTCCAAAATGATTTAACATTTACTTATCTGTCATACGCAAATTTTAATTATAATCGTACCTTTTTTAGCGCCTCAGATACCCTCTCCAAAATCAAGAACTTGCAAGCAGCAGACATCATCCCAACAACCTCAACCAAGTCCTACTCAGCATCATAAATATCAACAATATCAGGGCGTCAGTCAGTCTGCTCTGGTAAGCAGCTACAATAACTATGTATGTATCATTCATTAACTCATTTATTTCTATCTAGTGTAACTCGTTCAGTTTTTAAGATTAATTTTCCACAATTGGCACTTTTACTTTTTTTGTCACGCTTTATCTTGCCGTGACCCTATTTATTTTAGGTTCAACCGTAAGAAACATGCGGTAGTGTGTTGGAATAGCCATTGCAAAAAACAATATACGTGTGCTTTATCAAAAATTTCAGATAAACTGATAAATTGATCGGGTTGAAATTTACACGAAAAATTAGGTTCCGGACTGATGTAGATAACACAGTAACATTTATAGATATTCAGCGTTTTCAAAATGAACGTTCCGCATTCGCGAAATTAGCTTTTTTTGCGATGACGAATACATAAGATGCGGCCGCATGAAACACACGGTCATGCCTGAAGGCACATCTATTTGCCCTGATATTTAAATATTTGCAGAATTTTTTATATACCACAGTGCAGTGCATGTATATAGAAATTATAGAGAGATTACTTGGGTTTAGACAGAAAAATAAATCACTTGAAATTTCGGCACAATCCAAAGATATTAATATTATGAAGTAAATGTTAAAGTTTCTGGAATGCTATCTTTTACTAATCCTTCACATATTTAATTGATCTGTTATATTTTATTTTCCTTTCTTCGTAAATTGTAGTCGTACGTATAATGCTGCGACGTCGTGGAAACGTTTGCTGCTCACTACCATGATGGCATTCTATTGTTATTAATGTTGCTGATTCTTTGAGAATTTTTTTGGCAATATATTATCGTTCCTCGAAATACTATGTAATTATAAATGATCTTCGTCGTTAAATTTATCTAGCATTCTCGATTAAAATCATAAAATCAACTATTGCATGATATTTCATGAACATGATGAATTCACCGAATTTTTATTAGAAAATATAAAAACATTGCGTGCTCTAGTCGGAAAGAGTTTGTAATCTGTCAATAAACCACTTCGATGCTGTGATAAGATTATAAATCAAAAGCGCAATCTAATTCCGTCACATGAAGATGACAGATTCCTTCAGAATACTATATATATATAAAATTATATTTTTGTCGTAGTATGCGTAAAGTACGCGTTTTTGGCCTTGTTTTGCGAGCGTAAAGTTCGACTTTACGCCCAGTGA
>JARQST010000085.1:8218-33659 GCA_030142225.1 Pachycephus smyrnensis | reverse complement strand
TGCGAATCTATCCGAGAGCCTAATCTCCAAACAGGGCGGCGACTCGGGGAGAGCCGGCAAAGGCGTAAGCGGTATCTGATTCGATAGCAAGAGTCTTTTGTGACCGTGAATTGAAAAATCACGTCACAGTACAAACAAATACAAACGACGGAAAACCCCTTTGCAAACGTGGTTCTTGTCAGCGCGGGCAACCATGGTAGGGGGGAAGTACTCTAAAAGTTGCGGTTCAAAAATCGAAACTTATGTATTTTGAAATCCCATAAATAGCTTGTATTTCAATGCATAGTTTTGCCCTCCCTCCCGAAATAGCTCCAAATTCATTGTTGACCGCTTATTGGAGTTCGTAACTAGCTTGTGATTATGGAATTTGTATGTTGAATATAAAATTGTGAGGGGAGGAGAGTTAGCTTTACAGAGGTAATTAAATGAATTATTGAAGAGGAATATTATTATTGTTTAAAGGAACTGGAGAGTGTCAACGGCCATCCTCAATTTAAAATCACGAGAATCGTAAATTACACGGAATTGATGTATTATCTTTATCAAAGAGGAGTGCACGCATATTTGTGTAAGTTCTACAATTAATGAAATAGCACTTTCGTAATGAATAATTGCAAAATAATAGCATGAGATACATGCAAACTTTAGACTCCAGCATCTTACGTGTCAAAAAATTGCATGCAACTCACACCTTCATTTTTGAAATATTCTGCATAAAAGTGTTATGTAAGTAACAGTACAGCTTGCAAAAATATGCGTGCACTACGTTTGCACAAGAAATTATTATTATATTCTTATAAATTACGATATGCCATTTTGAGGTTATAAAGTACGCCCCAGTCCCCTTAAAATATATAACTGTATTTATAATGTGTGACGTATTTTCCTGACCCCGCGAAAACTGAACTAAACCCGGAACACGTCACCTTCGGCCGTCCACCCCCGCTCATGCATCCGCAAGTCACGGCTGGGCGCCAGCCAGCTTTTGTTTCACCGGTACCGACGAACCGGTATGTCCGGGGAGACGAGGGGAAGCTCCCCGACTCCACTGAAACGGCACACACACAAAGTGAAACCCGTCGATTTTTGGGGGCGCGTGAAATCGACAAACGCAACTGGATGCATGAACGAGAGCGAACGGTTGCGGAAATGCATGGCCGCTCAGTGTGCAGGTTGTGGTAGAACAGGTTGGAGTGATGGCCTGGTAAATAGTGGAAATCTTCGAAATCTAAGCGGACAAGAACACAAACAACCGATTAAAGATACGAGTGCCGAAGAAGCGCCGAAATCGCAATAATATAGCCACGAAAGCGGGACGAGACCTGTTGTAAACTAAATAATCGGAATCCTTGCACCAATTACTAAAACTGGCGCGACTCACCAGAGCTGATACGCTTAATCCATAGGAAGCCGAGAGCAATATCCAAGGGCTATTCCTTACAGGGCACTCCACCGCTGCACTAGGATGCATTTCGGGAACATACAACAATAATCGGTGGAATATTATAATTTGCGAAAGCAAGTACGGAAACTACTACACGGTAACGCGCAGTACACACGCGTACGTGAGCTTAACGTGCCGTCGGGATAAATACGCGTAGAAAAACTATTAACACGGTAGCACGAGCCAGCTCATGGCACCTCGTCGGTGTCCAGAGACAGACTGACTTTTCGATAACAATTTTCGAGAACGGATTATTCTGATTGCTCGAAATCCCATAGCCGATAACTATTGTCTTCTCCCTCGAGCCGTCCCTTTGACTATCGATAGCGTCTTTTAACAATTCGGTAGCATAACAATTCCTTGAGATCCTCCACGATCGCTTCCACTGTGCATAGGGCGAAAACAGGGCCCAACATAACCAAACTAGGGCTAAGGGGGTTCCTCTCCTGCCCGTAACTTTAAACAAATCCTCCGCCCGTTCTGCAACCCACTGCAACTCCCTCATGGGGCGCCGGTATTGCAGCCGGGCTTCTGTCGATTCGTGGAGGAATCTCGTCGGGCGTTCTCCCCTGCCGGGCAACTCGTTTCCTCGAGACTTTCTCCTCGCGAAAGGTTCGAGCACCCCGACCTCTACTAATCCCCAAAACAGTGTCTATTGTCGAGAACTTTAACACGACGTGCGAATCTCTCCGAGAGCCTAATCTCCAAGCAGGGCGACGACTCGGGGAGAGCCAGCAAAGGCGTAAGCGTTATCCAAATCGATAGCAAGAGCCCTTTGTGACTGCGAATTAAAAAATCATGTCACGAATGTTATTAAATAAATACTGAAATTGAAAATTATTATTGTATCTACACTAGTATAAAAACACCTATAAAAATATGGAAACAGTTAGGTTTGTTTTGAGGCACGGCCGCTTGAACCATGTAGTTTCATCTTATGCATTCGACGTTGCATAAAAAAAATTAGTTTGTAGACGTAGGACTATCAAACTTAGAGTATTGAACATTTGCAAATGCTATTGTTTCATCTATACTTGGAGAATAATTCGTCATGGAGATTTCAAGCTGTTCGGTTCAGTCGTTCGTTCATAATTTTGAATATAGACATTTTGAACTGCATGTACATGTCATGCGGCTCCGTGAGATTTTACCTAAAAGTCAGGGTAAATAGCTTTACTTTGATGCACGTTCTCCTTGACTAAGCGATCACATCTTATGCACTTGCTGTCGCAAAAAAGTTCTTACATATCCTCTTTTAAAACCGTGTGAAGTTGTTTTCTCATTTTTATTTTTTGTTATACTATGTAACAGAATTATTTTTTTTACCGTTTGACATCTGCAAATTTTACATTTCATTTACACCTGAATTTGATTATTTCTTTAAACTTAATCCAAGCAATCCAACGGTTCGTTCGTCTCTTTATGAAAATGAGCCTATGTTATGCGCTTACGAAAGTTCTAGAT
Organism: Pachycephus smyrnensis; assembly: GCA_030142225.1. Classification (NCBI taxonomy): domain Eukaryota; kingdom Metazoa; phylum Arthropoda; class Insecta; order Hymenoptera; family Cephidae; genus Pachycephus; species Pachycephus smyrnensis. The sequence continues at coordinate 30,751 of JARQST010000085.1, read as the reverse complement.
AGCGCGTTTTTCATTTAGATAACTTAAGTGGACATAATTTAACACAGAATTGCTTCATTGGATATTTTAAACGCTTCTTATTGTACTTACCTAAACGGACAATCCAGATGGAGTTTCGATCGAACTGGAAACATTTTAGAAATCGTTATTCTATCGGTTGGTATTTTCGTAAGGCTTAATTTTTAAATCTTGTAATTTTTATAGTATCGGTTACATGTGGATTCAAATTACCACCTATATTTACATTTTTATGTACTACTATTGTATTACTACTAACTACTATTATATACTAACATATTGCAAATATTTGTATTCCAGAGATTTTGTGCAATCAACAAAATATACGTGACCCCGTTTGAACAAATATTCAAGGACTCTTACGATACGATACATCGACTTGATACGAATAAATTACGTAATGTATCCAAATTCTTCGCTCATCTACTATTCACCGATTCAATATCTTGGGAAGTTTTATCTTGCATAAAATTAAACGAGGAGGATACTACGAGCTCAAGCCGAATATTCATCAAGATTTTATTCCAAGAACTTTCCGAATATCTTGGTCTTTCAAAACTGAATCAACGTGTTAAGGATCCGTAAGTAACATTGTAAACCATATAATACAATATCTTTATGATATATCACATTTATCAGTTTTGCAAGGATGACCATTGATATTAGGTTTCATGGTTTGTTTTTTAAACTGAGTTTCTTAAACGCAAAAGTATCAGATACGACATGCATACTACAATAGTTTCATTTTTTTAAACAAAGGCTATGCCTTGGATCTCTGTCTTTCAAACATACATAACGCTGCTGTATCGGTAGCAATCGATCCTTTTTTGCATTTAGATATCCTTCATCTCGTTCTGCAAAGAAATTGCGCACTTTTACAGGAACAAGGCACAAGAGTAATCCGACTCGAAATTTTTCACATGTTTCAAATTCACATCGAAATTTTTGGGTCGGATTACTCTTTCAGTTTTGGGATAATTATTACCGAAGTGGTGTAAAAATGATTTTTAACTTTGCAGAATTTGCGTTCAACTCCGCTTTGGGAAAGAATCTCTGTCAAAATCCTGTTATTTACGATTTTCGTTTATATTTTAATACATTAAATGCATGGAAGCTGATGGCGGTCTGCGGTCGTCACCTCGAAAGTCAATTCTTCGAAAAGGTCGATTCTTCGAAAGTCAATTCTTTGGAAATGTACATTATTCGAAAATCATTATTCGGAAGGAAGGAAATCGTTTTCGCTAGGCATGTACCTGTGTATATATCATCAATATATATTTATATCACCAGTGCTGTGATGAACCACATCAGTACTGTTATGAGCCATTGTACTGTAATATTACTGATTCCTATGGTATTTTGGTTAATAAAAATCGTTGGCGGGTGAGCGAAGCGAGCGAGTCCGACATAATACTTATCGATACTGTGATGGGCTTAGAAATGGTGAGGTTAGGTTAAAATCACAATGGTAGATTCCCCAAGGTTTAGTTCTTTTGTTTTAATTCCCGTTTGTCGTTCTGAATGCCACATAATCGGCAATGTCCTCGTGACTACTCCTTGATGATCACTCGGAGGAGCCCATTTCCGCGGCTCGAGGTGTGGCCAAAAATCGACAGCCAGTCACAGTCTTTTTGAAGAATCGACTTTCGAAAAATCTACCCTTTCGAAGAATTTTCTTCGAAGAATTGACTTTCAAAGAACTGACCTTCGAAGAACTAACAGTAAACCAATGATGTCATGCATGCACATAGCCGTAGTTAAACAATGGAGAAAGGAGAATGGGTACCAGTGTAGTAGAAATCTTAATCGACTATTGAGGGATAATTGTGAAGGGAGAACGCAGACTGTTGAAGGAGAAAGACTATTGAGTGGACTAGTGAGAGGACTATTGTACAATTAAAAGGACTCCGCCCACTCCTTATGGAAATGCGGCCCCGATCAAATTGGCTGAAACTAAACAATAATGTAGTTTACAGCATCCTGAATAAAAGCCTTAATGGGCACAAGGCTCAAAAATTAAAAGTTTCCGAGATACATGAGGCTAAAGGTGAGATCTAAAGACCTAGAGCTAAAGGTCATAAACCAATTTAGGGCATCTCACTTGCTTCAAAATCAATTAAAGTTATTTTAATGGAAGTCCATCAACGTAACCACTCTAGGAAAGACGAATTCAGCCAATAAAGGCAATACAATAAATCTATCTTGGCAATACAGGTAAAGCCATGGCGCAATCTTGGCAAACTAAAAAAGTCATGGAGGCAGTATACCTAATGATTGCATTATCAAAGATTGGCGTTAACGAACCAACGCGTATTGCGAAGCCTGCTTATAAGAACAGGATACGTCAAGTGTGTTGCCTTTATTGGTTGGACTGATCTCTGATCTCGTCTCAATTGGCTGGACTGCTCAAGTGTCTTGTCTTCATTATTTTCACCAATCTTTGATAATGCAATCATAAGGAGTTTGCGGGGTCGTTTCTTTTAAACACTATGCTATTTTACTATGTTGAAAATTCTACGAATTAGGATTTTCCAAAATAAATATTAGCCTAGTTTATACTTGGCTCTCATTTATAAGGGCATTCACGTTTAATCGCACGTGGGTTGCAAGTAGCAGAGTGAGAGAAATAATCCTTATTGCGTGTCAGTGCAAATTAGACTATTGTCTCATCATTGTATTTAATCCTTTGCAGTTTAGATCCGGGATACTCTGAACTGCGTATTTTTACCGTTTTGTTTGTATGAGACATTCTGTACGGAAACTGTCATAATGCGGTAAAATTGCTAGCAACCAGTAGTCTGAATTAACTGTTGTATTCTTAGAAAAGACAATTTTTTACGAAATATATGTCTCTCCTTTTCTGTTATAAAATAATTCCGGCTAACGCGATTTCAATGTCCAAACGCATTATGATCAGGAAGGGTTAATATTGAAATAGGCAGTTCGAAATACGTTTATTGTAACATATGATCAATGAATAACAAGAACATGCAGTTTTTTAATGGTAATAAATATTGCGTATTACAGAACTTTGCAAGAAGCTTTCGAAGGCCTGTTCCCGAGAGATAACCCGAAAAACACAAGATTTGCTATAAACTTTTTCACATCCATCGGATTGGGAGGCCTCACGTAAGTTGCTAATATTTGCCTACTTATTTCCTGCAGTTGTTATTTATTAATTTGTTATTTGTCGCTCGAAAGAACACTACACGGGATCGCCGTCTAACGGTGCTAGTCATACCCGGCACCGGAAAAAGATTCCCGGCCGGTAAGCCGAATTTCTTCGAGGCGATTCCCGATTCTCGTAAATCGTTTCTCGCTCCTTTGCAACTAGTGGTAGGCTTATTCAAAACAATTGCCCCTCCGACGCCTCAACAGCGGGGAATGGCGTCCCGACGCCCTCCTCTCGGGAGCACAAATCGAAGCTGGTCAGAGTTCCTGAGCTACCGATAGCGAGTCCCGGCGATTGGACACCCCTTCGGCGTTGGGTTTTATCCGGAAGGAGTCTCATGCCTCAAAATAATCTTATCTTATTTTACTACTATTATAAATGCGAAAGTTTGGATGGATGTTTGTTGCTCAATCACGCCAGAACGGCTGAACGGATCTGGATGAAATTTGGCACAGAGATAGATTATAGTCTGGAATAGCACATAGGCTACTTTTTATCCCAGAAAAATGTACGGTTCCCGTGGAATAGATTTGTTTTTGTTTTTCACGCATACTTTTGCCCAACCCTATTGTATATATAGCGAAGCGGGATCGGGTCAGCTATTATTTATAAACGAATAACAAGTGAAACTTCAGTCTCAGCCGACCTAAAGACACCCCAACATCTACCCGGGCGAAGCCGGGTCAAACGGCTAGTATTATATATTTTGCAAAATATATTTTGAATATATAAGTTTTTGCGGTTTTTCGTATATTTCGTATATATTCGTATATATATTCGTACGTGGAGTACACAATACGCTGCATTTTTAGTATGAGTACACAATTAGTGCATTCTGTACACAATATACATAGAACACACGCGGGGATCTCCGATTTAACTATTAGACAGTGCTTTAACGCTAAAATTAACGCTAAAATTATAATCCCGCCTGGAGTATGCGGAGAAGAACGGCGTTGAAGAATGGTAACGAAATTAAATAAAATTAAATACTCAGAAGTTAAAAGGAACAAACTCAAATTACAAGAGAGCTGGACACAGCCTTGGGCGCCAGGTATATCCGCCCCGGGCAAATACACCGATTCCTTCAAGTACTGGGTCACTGGATACTGTCCAGCCTCTCGCTCTACAAATGTCCCCAATAAAACTCTAAATACCCTGTACCAATCTTCCGCTTGGATGCGGTATCCCGACGACTCTATTACAACAGAGGGTTTATTCGTTGCTCTACTCCGCACCCGTGGCGGTGATCGCGCGGTCTCAGGGATGGGAACAGAGGACAGACTCATGAGCACTGAAAAGAACGCCCTCAAGTTACGATAACTGATAAAATATATTAAAAACAAATCAAGTGACGAAATACCAAATAATAAATAAAATACAAAAATTTTAATTTTTGAAATCTCAGCTACAACATGGGATAAATATAAAATTCCTACTGAAAAATGGTGGAGAAGCTTCGGGTGCGCTCGCGATGTCTCGAGATCACCGTCACGGGATCGTCTTCGAGAACAATAATTTTGCGAGAATCTGCAGTATCGTTAGAGATGATAGCACGCAAAATCTAGACCAGATCAACCGACGCGTTCGGAAGTCATGGTCAATTAAGTGTTTTCACTTCAAGGGGGTGTAACTCCCCTTAGAGTGATGCTACAGGGGTGTATAGGGAGGGTTTTTTAATTGCCGAAAAATGCTCTTTCTCGTGCTATAATCAGAAATATGAATTTCCTTCCGGAACTACCAGTTTTCGCACTTTTCGAAAATTCCTAAAATGTAGGATTTCACTCCAACCCCTGCCGATCGGCCATTTTATATCCGATCGGGATGAAACCTTTACCATTCGAAAGCGGAGGGAATTTCCTAAAAAATATGTTTTTGGTTTTTCGAAATCGGTCAAAGTTTACCGGAAATACACAAAAATTACCTTGTTCCACTTCAATTGGACGTTACTGTGTGTGTATATATATAATTTACGTTCGCTCAGAATTCTAAGATTAGAATGAAAAATGTGCGGCAGTCGGAAAGTTAAAAAAAACCTCAAAGAATCGCCTCAGTCAGTGTTACCAGATGGTGGGATTTTTCTTGCGGATGCGCAGTGAATCATCCCGTTATTGAGCCGCCATATTCGTATTATCGTACTCGCTTTTCTCGATATTATAATTTCCAAATTTCCAAATTTCATAAAATTATTAATAACAGCCGACATTTCACATATTATAATTATAATTTAATGTTTTGACTTTCTGTACAAGTTATCACTACTATTTAATTGTAAATTATTGGAATTGACCCTAAATATAGGACAATTTGTTCTGGAATTTTGAAAATTAGATCGAATTTGGCAAACTGAATTAAGACATTCGTTACTGATTTTATTTTTTTTCTTATTTGTCAAATTACTGACAAACAGTTAAAAATATACACTCTGCTTGGACTTTGGTTGGAGACCTGATAGAGGACGGACATGTTAAGGCGGAGCTTTCGGAAGTGGTATAGTGAAGTAAGGCAAAATTAAAAAAAGTATCAGAAGATTCAGAAAGTGACAAGAAACACAGTGAAATATAGAACACGAAGAGCAAAGGACAGAAAAAAGGTGTTATTGAAGGCAAAGGTACAAGAATTCGGTAATAAAAGTGAAGATAGGTGACGTGGTGCGCTGAAGCAGCAGACGGTCCGGCGAGGCCGAAACCAAAGTTGACGAGCCAAGGTGACGAATCTGTTAACGACTGCATAAAAGCATTGCAATAGAAGACATTGTTAAGATTCGTGGGTACTTTAAATAAATAGGTAATCCTTTACACATCAGGAACAAGTTTATTAATTACTAATACGACTCTCTTTAGTTGTGATACATGTCGTCACTCTTTGACATTCTTACGAGGAAGGCCGAATCCTCGATCGCTCACTCGTGCTTCGGCGCTGTGTGCGCACTAGCTTGCTGCGCATACCGCCCAATATAGTTCTCCTTCATAGAGGGTATTTTAAATTTACCATTATTCTCAACAGACATAATGGTTGACCTAATGACGGATGAAACGAAGGGGAAGAGTGGAAGACCAACGACTGCGGTTCAGCTGGGACGCAAACATACAAGTAGCTCAGGTAGCATGAATTAAAGATGAAAATAGTGAAGAAAAAGAAGAACCTGGGGGAAAGAGGATATTCATAGATGATGATCTGAGAGAGAGAGAGAGAGAGAGAGGGAGAGGGAGAGGGAGAGGGAGAGGGAGAGGGAGAGGGAGAGGGAGAGGGAGATTTAAATAAAAATCCGAGAAAAAGCAAGAGAGAAAAGAGAACAGGGAATAGAAACGAGTGTAGGATACAAGAAATTGCAAGAAGGAGAGATCCGGAGAAAATGGAACGAAAAGGAAGACAGATTAGAAGACAAAATGATCTCGTTAGTAAGGTATGTGAGTCAAAAAAGACTTCACAACTCTTTGCGACTCAGCACAAGCGCGAAATCGTGAACACAGGGGTTTCTTAAGCAAGGAATAGACCTGTGCTTCCCTCGCCTTCGTGAGAGCGGAGGGGAGTGAAGGTAAAGGGCCAAGACAAACAAGAAGAGGAAGAGGAGAAGGCGAGAACAGAGAAATCAGGAGATCGTAGTAAAGCAGAAACAGAAAGTAAAGACGGAGAAGAGGAGGAACATGAAAAAGGAGATAGGGGAAAAGCTCAAAATGAAACGAGTGTAGTCATGGAGAAAGGAGCAAATGAAAAATAGGGTAGAGAAACAAAGATGATTAAGTATGAGGGGGATAAGTATAAATTACTTCTTTGGAATGTGGCTGGAGTAACAAATGAGGACAGAGAATTTTGAAAATTTATGGAAGACTTTAATTTCGTAGGCTTAGTAGAGACATGGATGGAGGAAAGCACATGGAAGAAAATGAAGAAGTGGCTTCCAAAGACTTTTAACTGGGAACGTCAACCGGCGTTAACACGTTGATCGCCACGTCACTCAGATCTGGGTGACGTCTATGTTTACGTGGGGGCCCCGTCACCCATAATTGGGTGACGCTTTTCTTCGTCCAGTTATGTAGAATTTTACAAGTAATTTACAACAATTTTATTTGTAACACAAGTATTTAATGGTATTCCGTCACACTGCGGTGATGCTTGAACTTGGGCCCCGCAGGAAACACACCCGATTCTCGCTGGGCGATCAACGTGTTAAAGGAAACTGGAAAGGGAAAGGCCAGACAAGGCATACCTACTGGAGTCAAAAAAATTATACAAGTAGAAAAAAAGGAGAGAGAGTGAAAAAATAGAAGGAGTCCAGGAAAGGACACTAATCATAGAGGGACTAAAATGGAAAATCTTCACTAAATATAACAGAGCAGGGTCGAAAGAGCTCATAGATGAAGTAAACAGATTAATAGAAGAGACAGAGGAAGCGAATCTAGTATTGGGCAGGGACTAGAACGTAAGAATAGGGACTAAAGGAGGAACCTATGACGAATAAGGATGGAACGACAGAAAGTCGACAAACAAAACAGAAAATGCCGAAGGAAGGAGCTGTTAGATCTTACAGAGGAAAGAGGGTGGTCAATCCTAAATGGAAATATCAGCGGGGACGAAGCAGGAGGGTTCGCGTACGTAGGAGAAAGAGGAACAACCGTAATCGACTATGTGCTAATTAATGAAGGAGTGAAGGATAGAATGGAAGATTTTACAGTACGAGATAGAATAGAATCTGACCACCTGCTGCAACAGATAAGCCTAAACATCAAGCTGACGATGAACGAAGAAGAAGAAAGAGAAGTGTAGAAAGAATCAATAACTAGGAACGAAGAATGTAAAGATAAAACAAGGACAATAAAATACGAAGAAAGAGTACAAGAAAGAATATGGCACGAGTTGAGGGACAACGTGAGACAGACGCTAAAGAAGAAAGTGAGAAAGAGGATATAGAAGATAGGAATGAAGAAATGGTGGGGTAACGAACGTAAGAAAGAGAAAAGAGAGGTTAAGGAAGCATTCCAAAAGTGGAAAAACTGCAAAGAAAATAAAAAAGTATACGTAGAGAAGAGAAAACTATTCAAAAAAGTTCGCAAAACTAAAAGAAAAGAAAGATCAAGAAGAAAAAATAGAGATAAAACATATTAGATCAGAACAAGAAATATGGAAATATACAGGGTGTCCCAGCACAGACGTTGAGTGAGGGTGTGGCTTTGAGTGAGCGAAGATACGTCATTCTGCTAACCATGATTCGTGCCGTGAATCATTCCTTTCCATCTTTTTCGATGTTTATTATAAACCATGTTGACTATTGTGATTGTAACGTACGACTAATTTAATTGATCCGCTACAAAACCGACATTCAATAGTTATCCTTTTATAATAAACATCGAAAAAGATGGGAAGGAAGGGTTCACGGCACGAATCATGGTTAGCAGGACGGCGTATCCTTGCTCAATCAAAGTCACACCCTCTCTCAACGTCTGTGCTGGGACACCCTGTATAAATAAGGGCAGGAAGAAGAAAACAATAGGAGAAAATGTATCAAAGCATGAATGGGAAACACATTTTAGAGTATTATTACATGGGAGAGGGAAAGGAGAAAAAGATGGAATTGGAGAGACGAGTAAGAATGAAAGAAGAGGTACAGTTCAAATAAGAATCGGCTGGAACAAGAAACTTTCTGAAATATCAGAAAACGACAGGAAAGAAGAACTTACGGATAAGGAGATAGAATAGCAAATAAAAAGATTAAAGAGGAAGAAAGCTCCAGGAGCAGATGAAATTCAAAACGAAGCGTGGATATATTCAGAGGGAAATACAAGGAACAAGCTAAAAGAATATTTTTAAAAAATCTGATGAGGAGAAGGGTTTCCTAAAGAGTGGAGAGAAGGAGTGTAATAACATTGTCCAAGAGAAAAGGAGATATTGAGAATTTGAAGAACTATAGAGGATTAACCTTACTTAATACAGGTTATAAAGTCTATGAAATGTGTTAGAAAAAAGATTAAGGAATGAATTGGAAAAAGGAAAGATGCTCCCAGATGCGCAGGCATGGTTTAGAAAAAGTAGAAGCACAGCTGATAACATTCACCCTGAACCACGTGACAGAAAGTGAGCTGAGTAAAAAAAAAAGAGGAAAATTCTTTACCTTCTTTGTGGATTTAAAGGCAGCCTTCGATTCAGTATGCCGTCAGTAGTTTTGAAACACGCTATTAAATAAAGGAATTAGTAAATACCTAAGAGAGAGGATAAAAGAAATATATATAGGAAGAAGAAAAGAGGTGTAAGTTTGAACAACTTTTGGACTACAAGAGGAGCAAGACAAGGCTGTCCACTCAGCCGAACACTTTTTTCATTATTTTTGTCAGACATCGAAGAAAAGGTAAAAGGTGGACAATTAGGAGGAATAATAGTGAGAAAAGTTCTGAACACTCGCATATGTTAATGACTTGGTACTGTTAGCAAAGGAAGATGAAGAGATGAAGGACATGTTAAGGAGATTTGAAAAATACCTGGGGAAAAAGGATCTAACTCTAAATACAGAAAAATCAAAAATGATGTGCTTCCAAAAAAGAGGAAGAAGAAAGAAAAGAGAACGGATGTATAAGAGTAAGGTAATAGAAGAGGTGAAAGAAGTGAAATACCTGGGATACATATTCCAAACGAATGGAAAAGAAGACGCACATATTAGAAATCTGAAAAAGAAAGCTAACGTCGTAGTGGGACAAGTTGGGGGGATAGGGGAAAGAAGGTTTAAGGAAAACTTCAAGAGACGGTTAATGCTCTTTGACTATTTAGTTAAGGGAATAATTATGCACGGAGAAAAATTCTGGGGATACAAAGAGCAAACGGAACTAGAAAGAATACAAATAAAATATTTGAAATGGTCACTAGGCCTAGACAGATGCATTCAGAACTATATACATAGTACTGGATGAGACGAAGAGGCATAAAATAAGGGTAATAGCAGAACAGAAAGCAATGAAATTCAAAGAGAAAGCGAGACTGGCAGAAGGAAGGCATATAGTGAAAGAAAGCTTGCCTAGCGATTCAGTTACTGGTGTAGTTCGCGCTGATTATCTAAACTAACGGGCGGTTGTAATCCACCACGTTGCAATAGTCAATATATTCAGATTTTGGTACCGACTCTTAACCCTAAAATTCAGACTCGTATTTTTAAGCGCTTCACTCTGTTTTTGTAACAGTATCTTCCAAAGGTATAATGAGTACAGAACGTTGAAAGATCATAAAACAGAAAACCGAAGCCGTCAAGTGTCAACGCTGTCTCTGAGTACATTGATCGCATGAATCAATGGTTCGCAAAAAAATTCAAATGGCTCAATTAGACAATGCGCGTCATAATTAGGGTTATAGTCGTGCCCCTTAGTATCCGGTCGTCGGGATTAACGACCTCTCAATAGTTTGCATCCCCACCAAATCATAATCTACATCTGGTATTCCACAGACGTACATATAGTCGGTCCACGAGTAAAATAGCTTAAAGTGACAGATGGAAACAAGCGTTTCGTGCTAGGGATTCCCGTAGCAAAATTTGCCAATTGCCAATGCTCTTTTGCTAAAGGTAATGAATGGTTTTCCATTGACTTCTATGGATTTACCTCACATTACCTTTGGCAAAAAGGTATTGGCAATTGGCAAATTTTGCTACGAACCTCGAGCCATTTTGCCATCTTCGACTTTAAGCTATTTTACTTGTGGATAGAATATACGTACTACGATCCGTACAATACGCTGCGTTCTGTACATGCTTCAGTAGGCGTGACTAACTGTAGTGCCCGAGGGGAATGGGAGCTGTAGAGGGAGAACGTCAACGGACTATTGAGAAGTCAAGCGCGGAGGTGGACTATTGAGGGGCGCGATTGTAGTAAGTCTTCAAGAACGATTGCTCATCGGTTTACACAACTGATGAATGAATGTATCAATACCTTTTTCCTGTGTATAACTAGTCATGAAATATTTGATTCGAAACACAGGTATAAGAGGGTGCTTTAAGTAGAAGTAGCCTCAGTCGTAGAGCCAAGACTTATAAGGTTTACTCGACATGGACGTTGTGTGAATTGTACTTTGCGTGAGACTCGACTGAGTTTTGATTATTGTAGCGTGCACCTCGTATACCTAGCGCCTGATTTCGAGAGTAAAGAAAGCACGCCCGATGAAAGGTGAAATATTCTATAGATGAAAATATAAATTAAAAAAAGACATTTGAGAAATACAATATTATTTTTATTTCGCGTGTGAGACGTATTATCGAGTATATTATAACAATGTTAATTTAGGCACTGAAATAAGGATATGAATGCATGTAGTATTATTCATCAAAAAAGGTGTTACAGGCAAACCTCAGTCCCTGTCCGAAGATCACGTGATTTTTTCAACCAACGAGAATTTTTGAACAGGGCTGTAGAAATGAATGTAACAAGGGGTGTAAAAACTGTTTTATTAGACTTTTCAAAGTTTGTGACATGTATTACACATTTCAATATTTAACTTATAAATTAAAATTACAATAAAACATGGACGATAGAAATTATCTTTAACCAAATTTTGTTAAAGATATAATGATTACAGTGTATGAAGTGTAACTACTATTTTTATAGGTTACCTATTTCTTTATTATATGTAGTTTAACATACATAATCGTTTTTAACGTTGCAAATAACATAACGAGAAACTTTCTCATGGTTCTCTTTTTCAGCACATACTTTACGAATAGTCTTATCACAAACTTTGTAATGAGTGGCCACAGAACTTACTTTTTCACCAGCTTCTACACGACGAATTATATTTTCGTGACCACTTGCAGAAAGTGGTTTACGAGAATTCGATGTAGTAGCACTCATCTTTAGACTAGACTCGTTGCAAGATGTACTATTGCCAATCAAAAGGATGGAGGTTAGGTTAGGTACGTAAATAAGTTAGGGGGTTCTCGTTACGCATTTGTACAGCACTTTCGTGTAGACAGAAACTGAAACATGGAACCGGACGGTGACTGAATTCAGACAGGAACGGAGCGGATAGGGACTGATGGTCAGTGACTGTTTTATAAAAAGGTTTATATCAATTTTTGTTCAAGTGTCCCGTGAAAAGGAAGTGTTTACTATTTTTATTTGTACCATTTAAAAAATTACAATTTATTTGTTTTTCTTACTACATGTATTTTTGTATTTATTTTTATATTAGGGACGAATTGAGGGAACATTTGAAGTCTCGTCCGAAATCAACACCAATACCGGATGTAGCTGAGGCGAATAATGAATCTATAGACGAAAATAGTTCATCGACAACGTCAAGCTCAAGTTCGTCTTCATCCAGCTCAACTTCTTCGACTGATAGTTCAGGTATGTATGCATCGCGGTTTATGAATTTTTAAATTATTTGTATTACGTGACTTTTTGTCATTATATGATAGTCATTTTATATTAATTAAGATTTTATTTCGGCCTTTCGGTTTGTCGGTCTTGAAATAGGACTTTGGTATACATTAAATTTTTACAATATTTCTAAAGGGGATATAGTCACCAATTTTTAGGGACAAAAAACGATTTTTTTTACATTTTCGGTTAGCATTACATTTCATCAATGTAGAAAAAATTCACTGTGGCTGAATGTTAAACAATGATATAATTACAACGTTTTAAAACAGATCGCGCATCTATCGTGCGTGCGGCCATCTTATGAATAGCACCTGCTTTACCCGTACAGGCAACTGATTCTAACCTCAAGCTATGTAGTGATATGTTACGAACGCTGGATCCGGAAGATCAAGCGGTGATTAGAATAAAAGGGATGGTTCGTTGGTTCGATCTACTGAATTAGCACATTTAGGCATTAATACAAGCCTATCGAGTGATTGATTTTGAGTTGTGATAATTTCTTGAGGATCAGGAAATATATTCCATCTTTAAGTGATTCCTCAGAAGATATTGAATAGAATTATCTTGTTCACTAATCTGATATTTTGTCGCGTCTAGATTCTTGTGGCTCGTTGGTTTTATTTGTTTCTGAGTGTACGGTTACATAATTGAACTTTCCTACTACTTCGTTTAGGTATAAGTCTATTTACTCAGACCGTGTATTATTATTGTGATTTAGATTCCTTGGTATATGAATGGATGACAATTAGAACGTCTGAAATGAGTGAGTAGTCAATCCGAATTTGGTGATGTGTGAGATGTTGACCCAAGCTTCGATTTAGTATTAAGATTTTGTAGGATAACATAGAGGCCCTATATGAGAGCTTTAGATCTAGCTTTGGGGATAATAAGGATGGATGGCCCTATATAACGGCTTCATTTATATCCAGGAAGATTGAGAGTAGATTATATATTCACTCTGATTTTGGTATCTTGGATAAGTTTTAGAGATTCTTGTTATATTATTTGGTATATAATGATTTATCAATCATTAAATTTCTCACACGATTTAGTAATTAAAATCCTTAAAGACTCAATGGCCCAACTACTGAACCCTTAGACTGAATTCTGGCCTCTACCTTCAATTGTACGACTCTGAACTGCAACTAGCCAACGACTATACTCTCAAATAAGTCTGAGCGGCGTCTTCCGACTCCCTTTTTATGGTCACAAATTAATTAATATGGACCTCTTTCCTTAAAATTCCGACTGTATCGATTGACAACAAACTTATGGTTGATATTCAATATACAGTTAAGTCTCTGTATAGTCGCGCGCTTGAGACTGGAACACGACTGTATAAAGAGCCACCATTAGCCAGGGGGCGGAGTATTAGAGAGAGAGTGAAAGGATGCTTAGAGAAGGACGGAAAGAGAATGATTATGCAGTAGACTCTCTCTATAAGGCATCTATGTATCTGACTCTCACTGTCACTATACATCACATAGACATGAGAGACACAAGAGCGGCCTTATAGAGAGAGAGTGTACTGTACAGTCAAACACGCGAAAGAATCTACAGCCGCGCCTCTAAATAGTCCGGTCATTGGGACCCACGACCTCTCAATAGTCTGCATCCCCACCAACGATGCCGTTTCACCACACACGCACATACGTATCGCTGCATTCTGCGCATATGCTTCAGTAGGCGTGATTAACTGCTGCATCCGAGGGGTATTAGAGTTGTAGAGGGAGAATGTCAACAGACTGTTGAGGCCAAGCGAGGAGAAATTGGCGGACTATAGAGGGGCCAGGACTATTCAGAGGTGGACTATTGAAAGGCGTAGCTATATTCATATTTCAAGTTTACTGTTTTTTATTGTTTTTTTCTTTTGAATACTATAATACTTTTCAACATTAATACAACAATAAAAATATTAATTATAATTAGTTGACTATGAAAGTTATATTTCAACTTTTCTTTAGAACAATCTTTAAACAATCACATTCTTCTCAATTTGCTAGTTAATACTTGACAAATTTTATCTTATTCGATTCTTAAATATTAGTAACTTTAGGCTTATTATTGCATTGAATTAAAGTATGACAGTCCTAATTTTTGCTGGGTGGATCTCAAACTTAGCTGTTCTCTGATTGTGAAGGGAGATTGATAATCGCAAAACAGTACCAATTGCGCTACGGCCTTTCTATTTTCGGAGACTGTTACCAAATTAACAGGTTCTATAGATTCTTCATTCTCGGTCAAATTGTTTGGCTCCTCGTTTTCTTCATTTTCATATATCGTACAAGTTCAATGATCTCAATATCATCGTAGAGGCTGGTAACGCTCAGACTTAGTGGTTCGTTGAGCTAGCTCTGTACATCTTGCTGTGTAATGCCTAAACAAGAATCTACTTGTAGAAGAGCTTCATGGAATTGTTTCATGAAATGTTTATTAGTTGAGTTCTTTTAAATAGACTCTTCCTTTCGATATAGCTATGAGAAAAATTCGTTTTATGATCTTAAACAATTACCGCATAAATTGGTCAAAAAGATATTCTCATTTATCCAATAATTTTACTTATATACCTGATTCTATGGTTTTCTCATAATAGTGTCAGGCATTTCTTCCTATGATAGAGCAAGCCAGAAAATCACATCTTTCATGTCGATGTCTTTTACACATTGAATGATGTTACCTCTATCATCTAAATCATTTATAGCTGACGACAATTTGTTTTTGGCGACAGCGTATCTTTAAATTCTTAAGGATCCCCTGATCCATGGGTTGAATCAATCAATTAGGTGGAAGAAACTGAATTTTTATATCTTCTTTTGCTAAATCGTTCGGATGAGCTTTGTACTTATCTACTAACAAGGAACGTATCTGAGGTGTGCCCCCCCGCCCCCCCGGTTTTAATGAAACTTGGTAGGCAAGTAGAGCGTCTCGAGACATGAACATGCGTACAATACTAGCGGCTCATATTAGGTTCTAGGGGGTGAAATACCATTTTATATTACTTTGACATCGGATCGATTAGCGCCGAAAATACGCGAAATATAATAGAATGTTTCAGAAAAATGTTGCATGGTTTGGAATATACTTTCATATAACGCAATAAAAAATGTATTTATGTAAACATTTTTTGTTTTCGACAATTAACTACACCACCCTTATTTTTAGAAAGTCAAGCATACTTGTCTAACAAAATATGCAGAATCACATTTTAAATCCAACCGTGTATGATAAAGTTCCTTATAATATTGTTTTTCTTAATTAGTAGTGGGATAATCGTTAAATTATGCTAAATGTATGAATCACGTTTTGAGAATGCAGTCTCAGTTACCCGTATCTGTTCGAATTGCGTACGCAACTAAAATTATGTAGGCAAAACAAATATTTCAGTAACAAGTGAAATATAACGTTAATATGTCAAGGTGTTAAAGATCCCTTTGTTGCAAACATTATTTTACAGAATATTATTACTGTAGTACATACACACCGTGAAACGAATCTTACATGTTATATATACCCGTTATACAGGGAGTCCCAGAACAACTTTTCATCCGGAAAATGGTCGATGGGTGGAGGTGCCCCTACGTGCTGCGAGGTATTGCAGCAACTTTCGTGAGCCACGACTATACTTCCCACCACGCAGACATGAACCGCGGAAATTCTTCATTCTGATTGGTGCATTTTAAATGCTTCCCGTTTAAAAATTATTGCGAATTTTAGAAAACGAATTGCGGGAGAGTACTCGAGGCACCTCCACCCATCGCCCATTTTCCGGATGAAAAGTTGTTCCGAGACACCCTGTATATGCTAGCCATTTATCGCTGTATATTATATTGGCTTTGGTATAGTAAAACCTCCCGTACTTTATATACTATTTGTATTCATTTGATGTTACTATTGTTATTGTATTTCGTAAGTTGTGATGGTTAAATTGATCGCAAATTTATGCGAGGTTGATTTTCTGTTATTAAATAAATCATTACTTCGCAACATTAACGCTAGTTATGGTCCATTGTATTATTAAATATGCGTTATAACGATAAGATAGATTCATATTGGACCGAAATAAATCAATTATAACAATAGTTCGTTTTCAAATTTTACGTTGACATTGGTGGTTATTCCATTACGAAAAATATTTTATTATATCCATTATTTATAGTATAAATGTACGGTTATATTTAAAATATGATTCTGCACATTTTATGTCATACAAGTATAGTCGAATTCCTAAAAATAAGGGTGATGGGGGTAATTTTCGAGAACAAGAAATGTTTACATAAATTTTTTTGTTGCGTTATCCGAAAGTACGTTCAAAACCATATAACTTTTATCTGAAACATTCTATTATATTTCGCGTATTTTCGGTCTTAATCGGTCTGATATGAAAGTTATATTGCACCTATAAAAGGGTATTTCATCCCTGTAACTTATATCATCACACAGGATGGTTCTCCAGCTCGTGCGTATTAGGCGGGTTCGAGCCTAAATCGACTGCTAGGAGTTGGGAAAGATAATAGGCAGAGCAAAAGAAGAGGAAATGAGATTTTGTTTTACAAATTAAACAAAGAGAAGAATATATTGCCTTAATTGGTATACAGAGATAGTTAGTGAGGTCCAGCCTAAGCGATGCTAGGTGTTAGTGAATGACAAAAACAAGCGGTATGCGAAATAAAGTGTACAGAGACCTAGTAGATACTACTAGTTGCGTGAGGAGAGAAGAATAGATGATTTGTTAAGCAGAAACCAATTTACCAGAGTGGAAGTTGGATTATGCGAATAGAATTATGTTTAGTAAGCAAAGTCGCGCCAAAGAACAGTATCTGGATTCCAGTATGTGGTCCAAAGGTTGACTTACTATAAGAATGCTCTGAATCCTGCCGATGACTACTTGCTCGAGTATAGAATATGGTCTCAGGGTTGATTCAGATTAGTTAAAAGTCGTGCCAATAAACAGTATCTGATAGTGCAGAATATGGTCAGAGGGTTGACTTGATGATAAGTGTCATGGTCGCGCCAATGAACAGTATCTAGTAGTATAGAATATGGTCAAAGGGTTGACGGGATGAGAGAAATGAGTTTAAGTAAGAAATTAAAGAATATGCATGTAATGACGGAAGCGGCACAAGTTATGATAGATCGACACTGTGACGTTCTAGTCTAAATGCACAGAGAAAGACTTGAGAAGGGTTCGGTTTACCACCTTGCTCCACGCGGTTTGCGTGTTTTGCGGAAAGCAGTATCTTTACAATGTAATAGCTAAGGGGTCGGTTTGTCTCCTTGCCCGAGACGGTTTGCTTGTTTATACGTGCTGCTAAGCTCGTTAATCGCTAATGGTAGAATGCCTCGAATCTAAAATCGCTGCCGTTTATATATCCTGAAGATGTGGGCTAGGTGGCTTGCGGAGTGCGGAAATGGAACGCGTCGCGATGCCTACTTGCTGTTATTATTTGTATTGAGAAGGTTATTGATATAAGCAAAGTTACACTTAGGCGATATGAATTGATATCGATGTATACGTTACACCCCCTAGAAGAACCTAATATGGGCTGCTAGTATTGTACACATGTTCACGTCTCATTGTCAGAGGTTTTACTTGTCTATCAAGTTTCATCAAAATCGGGGGGGGGGGGGGGGGCACCTCGAGTACGGTACGTTCCTTGTTAGACGGGAAAGTATCATGGACGGGGAAGTGTATGGCACTTCTTTTTTTTGGTTTTGGGTTTTTGGACTACGCTTTTTAATTTTTTGGTTTTACTTTCTTCCATGGCCACATCGAAAGAAAACAAAGTTGTAGGTTAAGTACAGTAGAGCGTTACTTATTTCAACTAGTTGGGACTGAGCAGCGCCACTTATTTCAACAAATGAGAGGGGCCCTACTTCATATGCCTGTTCCCCTACATCGTTCACTTCCATCAGGGTCCGATCGGATGGCTTGATGATGGCGGGGGTTAGGGCGTGTCGAAAACTTGAAATATGTGACGCAAAATTCTTGAAGTAAGTAACGCTGTTGAAATAACTGACGTTGAAATAAGTGACGCTCTACTGTACTATGTAATACATGTGTTTTCGGCCGGTACGCTTCTGCGCGCACGCGCGGTGTGCTAGAGAAATTAGCCTGCACATCGGACGCACTATCCCCACGACTGCTTACTAGGTGAAGAGTGGGGGCTTGACTGCCCTTATAAATGAGGAGAAGCGCGACTATAACCAGCGTGCTTACAAAGAGAGTTGCCTGTACCAAATCGTATTCTGCAACTTTAATATTCTTGAGCGTTACTCGTGGAGCCTCAACCTTATCCTTTTATTTATAACTCTATTGTCCGTTATTGATATAATTTGATATAATATTGGATATAAGTATTGTGTTATATAATTATGTATTGTGACGTTAAATAATAAACTAACGAACTATGAGGAAAATAGAGAATTCCTATAATTCTAAGCTGCTCGTAGCGGTACAGCTAATTTCCCGTCACAAATGACTCGATACTCCCTCCGATTTCCCCGAGACTACGATAAACGAAAAATTCACGAATTTGGGAATTGCCAATTGGGCGTCAGACGCACCGTTGCGCCACGACACAAGAGGAGAATCCCCGGGAAAATAAGAGCAGAGGTCCGACTAGCTAGAACGATACGTATGGTAGAGGGGCAGGGAACGCTCAGGTGGTAAAGGAAATTAGATTGAGAACCCACGAGAATTTGGTAACAGAAAATATGTTTGTACTTCAATACGTTATCGAAAATAGTACCGGATTGCGCGGGATAGAGGTTACGCGAGAAACTACTCTTACGAGACTTGTCGAAACGAGTTACCGGTCTAGATGAAATTGAGCGGTGGATACTAAAGAATTTATCGTAAGCAGAATTTACATAAATAACTCAGATGCGCAAGAAACAGACACTTATACAAAATACAACCAACGTAACGAAATTAACAATACATGAACGCACGAGAAGCTAGGTACACGGATTCGTTGATAGTCTCCAAGGCCACCGAGACATTAGGCTACAGTCAAATATACAATTGAGAATACAGAATTTTAATAATTAAGGCACGGAATCTTTTCCTTCTGGCGGAACGCGATCTTCTCCTAGGCCGAAACCAGGAGGAACAAAACGAGACGAAAATCGAATAGTGCTAAGGCACTTGACCACGAAGGAGGAAAAGATTACGTCCTTTTGAGGAACAAAGACTTACCGTAACTATAGACGCGATAGGCGAAATTCCGTATAACCGGCCAAGATGATCGAAAATCAACAAATGAGCTGTAACGCGAAGGATCGCTCCCCGGTGCTGGGCTAGCGCCATCTTTGTTGCCAAAGCGATACTCTTCCTAGCTAATCGTCGTCGTGGAAGTACTCGCCAATTGTATCGGTACGCGCTCAACTTTGAAGCATGCCGTTGGACTCCTGACATTTTATAAATTAATCTTTGAAACGATATATCACTCTATTACTCTTTACGAGAAGGACGCGACACGAGAATCTAATAACCGGAGCCTTCATGTGATTAACAATATGTAATACGCGGAAGTACGGTCTAGACAATCAAGTTCCCCACACGGACTACGCGAGAAATTACACCGTTTGTCAAACACTCGCGAGACCTGGAACTTGCGAGAGGTTGTCACAACTCGCTGCCGTAGCGTAGGGTGTCCAGGTTGTCTCCTGGTGGTGATCTTCGTCCGGACTTCGTCGGGACGGATAGGTGGCAGAGGTTCATGACGCCTCGTCTGGGTAACTCCCTGAGCTCCCATCCTCTTCGGTCCTGGTGATGTGCTCTTCGCGGGACATCGGTAACGGTGATACGATAAAAATGCGGATGGTCCATGGCGAGGTTTTCTGGTTGCCGACGCCCTACTTAATTCGGGGCTCGTCAACTTTGGGGTGGAGGCGTCTAGTGTTTTGGACTACCTTCCACTATTCCTTGCGTAATTGTCAGTGGCTCTCCTTCCAACGAGACTAAATTTGACATTGGTTCCAGTAGACGATACGTGGTTCTCCCTCGATGTGTTGGTGCGGGATATGAATCGCATGAAATAAATTTACGATAAAGTTAGCCTAATTCTCCTAAAAGTTCTAATTTGGACCCTGGAGTTCTTGGCCGGTACAATTCGTGACATTTCCCGAGGGACGGTACTGCCTCCCGTGATCAAAACACGCTAGTTAACCTAATCTGGAATTTGTGACGTAAATTATAACATGTATATATATACTGTGACGTGGCATTTTGATGCACGTTACAAAATGGGCATTTTTAGCGATTTTTCGGCAACATCGTGGGGCCCTGGGCGTTGAAGAGAGGTTCCGTAGCGTTTGACTTTATTATTTTATAAATTTTTATTTCCGTCGTGGGAACGTTTTTTTTATGTTTTGGAATCTTTAAATGGATCCAAAAGGATCCAGTCAAAAGTTGATTGATTGTGGCCGAGCCTAGGGATGTATTTTTGAGTTGTCGAGTTTGTAGTTTTGTACAGTTTACCGTATCGTATCGTAACCGCTTGAGAGGGACCTCTTGTATCCAGGATATTGTGTTCCCGAGGATATCTGGAGCGATTAGGAAGGCGATATGAGTGATGATTTTGGTTTTGGTCAAGTTATCGTATCGCGAGATAGACCGAGACTCAGGGTTGTTTTGTAACACGTCGCCTTACGCATTCCCAATCAATTGTGGGTCCGAGGATTGCTAAGACAGTGGCAAACTAGTGGATCGGTCCTATCTCTTATCGTTTAATATCGTTTTGGTTTTGCGTTACCGCCTATACAGTCCACGCCTCGCGAATCGTTTCTCTAGCGCAAAGGTGTCGTGAGTCCGTTAGCGCCAGCTAACGTAAAATTTTGTACATTCTTGATTGGCTAATGGAATTTGTCGATGTTGTATAGAGAGTCCATTTATAGTTGGTATAGAGTTTATGAATATTGTATAAAGTCTGTGCTATTGGTCTGGTGTGCTAGGGCCTTGTAAATTTTTAGCTTTTATTATTTAATTGGTTCACGGAACTGGCGTTTCAATTATTTTGATTAAGGGACATCTCGGTTCCGTTCATCTTGTAAACATTGTAATATATTTTGTCCAGTAATCGGTTCATGGAACCGATCTAGTAATTTTTATCTTTGTCAAGAGATAAAACGGTCCCGTTCTTTGTGAAATTTGTATATTTTGTTCAGGAACCGTTGTTCAGGTACTATTTCAAGTTTCTTTTAATAAATCGGGCCAGGTTGTGGTTCCATATTTTTATTTAGAAATTTTCGTGCGTGTTCGTTTTATGTAGTTGTTGGTGCACCTCCCCAGTTTTCGGAATTTTTGCAGATTCGTTGTCTCCTGATTCACGACCCCGTCGAGTATGAGCTAGTCAGGGAGAAATTTTAAGGAGACGTATCGCGATATAGTTTCTATTATATCTGGCGCCCATTTCATCCGTGGATCAGGGTGTCTATTATTTGTCAATGAGGTTTCCAAAAATCGTCGTTACAATGCATAAGGTATAAGGCATTTCTTTAGGAAGAAAATAAGGCACAATTGGTCCAGTGTTTTATTCTGAATCCTGTGCAAGGTTATCAAAGCGTTGTTACTCATGTTGGCTGCTTCAGGTACATAGACAGATATCATAATTCATTTCGTCTTCAATAGGTAATTAATCAGAATTAAAAATTGAGATACTGCGAGTGTCTTCAGATATTAGAAATTTGAAAAATTCATCCCAAAAATATTTGGTGATTCTGCCCCCTTAAGGTATTTCTAGTTTTTAGGCATGACGACATGAAATACGTGGGAGTGTCTTATTCATTTACCATCGAAAAAGGCGCCCATTGTTCATTATCCTCTCTTCCATTCAATCCATGTTACTATTATCGGTTATTTTTGTTAGTGAACTAATCGTCTTTTTGTTTTTTTTTCTAATAACCTCTAAAGGCCATTCTACAATGCAACGGAACACGGGACACGTAACACGTTACACGGCGCGGTATTCAATTGTATTTTCACCT